>CAJRST010000001.1:4831265-4866553 GCA_907169785.1 Menidia menidia
TATCTATCTATCTATCTATCTATCTATCTATCTATCTATCTATCTATATGTGTGCGTGTGTGTATGTGTGTGTGTGCGTGCGTGTGCGTGTGTGTGTGTAGGCCCACCAACCTTGACACAAGGTTGGTGGGCCTTTTGCAGATTCCTGATATAATCAAAAACAATAACTATGCATAGAGTAAATTCCTCTAAAATCTCTCCCTCATCAAGCCCCTACCCTTTCTTGAAATATAAAATAATAATCTCTGTGTGGGCCTGGCTGGTCACTGAGAATGCAAACATTAAGAAATTGTTTAGAAAAGGCCTTGGCATAGATGGTTTGGAGATAGAGGACATGCTGCGTTGATTACAGGCCTCCATTAAAATAAACTGCTATTATAAAATATGACTCCTTCCCTTTACCTTTCTGTGGGATTTGAACCTATAAAATATCAGTGAGGTGTGTTCCTCAGATGTGCTGTTTTGAAACCAAACAAAGCAGCAGCAGCACACTGGTTGAACATTGGAACAGAGAGTGAGACAAAGAGCGAGAAAGAGGGGGGAGGGGGGCAAGATCAGCAAAAAACACAACAGAACGCAACAATAAACAAAGAAAGCAGTGTTTATTCTGTATTTAACGATTTATGAATTATTCTCAGCCCCTCCTTCCAACTATATGGCATTAACTGAAAGGGAAAATAGCCCAGTTAAGCTCCAGGTTTATTATTCATCAAACTCTTCCCTGAAAAGTAATATGTGTTAAAGGCACAGAAAAGGCACCAATGTGTTCTACCCATATCTATTTCAGACTTTCCCTCAAGATTCAGTATGCTTGAGTCTGTAAGTGAGTAAAGTTATATTGCAAAGAAAGGGGCTGAGAGATGGATTATTTTTCCTGAAGTGTAGACTTAAGTTTCTGCTCTCTGTTGCTGGGTGGCCCACTCTCCTTTAGCAGTGTTAACATAAGAATAGAAGGGTGGCTAGGAGATGAGGGAGTAAAAGGAGGGGCTGGGTAGCTGGATTGCTGGTTTAAATTATTCTGCACCTCCACAGCTGCATAGCAGGGGCTGTAGTTATCCACTTAGAACATCAGACAATTTGTTCCTTTTCCGTCTCTTTTTTTTCTCATTCTCTCAACCCTGTAGGTGTCTTTATTTGGAACCATTTGTACAAATATTATCCTATAATGCCTGTCCCAGCCGGGGTGTATCCTGTCCCTACTGCTTATAGGCTTTTCCTCTCCCATATTTGTTTTTACTAAAAATAAAAATCATTCCAATAATCTATGTTGCTTTCTATGTTAAAAAAAATAAAAGATAAAATAATAATTATAATTAGATAATTGTTGACTTTTAATGCATTTTATTCTCAAGATTGTAACCCTGCTTGGGTTAAAAAAAGATATGTATCATATAATATTAAGACAACAAAATCCAAATACTGTCCCTCCTGGTTGTAATACAACCTTGGTGACGAGGGTTGTGACGCTTGCAAGCCCAGATGAGAAATGCAGTTATGAGGATATGTTTGTATACATTTAGACTGTGCTTTGGAAAACAGCAGTGGTGGTAGAGCAAAGTTTAAAGACATCTGGATGTGATGGAATGCCATTTGTCTAAACAATCCAACTAAAGCCACCCAAAGTGCACTGTGCTTTTAATAAATACTTGTGCAGTTTGCTTCAACAGACATTGATGAATATTTCATTGTGACTACCATTTTTTATCTTCCTCGAGACCAAAATAAGCATACTAAGAATACTAATGACTATATATTATGATTTAGATTTTATGTTAGGAAATTACTGCAGCAAATAACAATTCCAAAAGATTTTGATTCATCCACAAAAGGTTAGAAAAAAATTCTGTTGCTGTGTAACCTGAAGTCCTGCATATACATTTTTACTGGGGATGAAGCATATTCTGTAAATAGAAATGCCCCAGCTTGAAATGCATTTCCAAATTAATTGCATTAAAACAAAAGGCCTGGTCAGTCATGGAAGCCAGGGCTTTGACTTTACCAGTGGCGTGTACGTGATGTGGTGGTAGCGAAGGGAATAGGCAGACATGACTGGGATAATAAGCGTCATGGAATCTAATCAGATTTCTAAGAGGAATTGATTGTTGTGAGGCAGCCGGTGCACGAGTGGGGTTGACAATAAGCTGAAATTTAAGTGTTAATTTTTATGCTAATCCTCTGGCATCTTTGTGTGATGTAATTTAGTCCAGCAGCCCCTCGACTTTGTGCCACAGATATGAAATTGTCTCTCGTATAGAGAAAATGTCAGCTTGCCAAACCCTGAAAGCTTGTAATTTATTAGGTATGTTTCTATTAGTATGTGTCACAGTTGCTATAGAGCCACATGTGCAGGCAGGGAGCTATGTCACCTTGTTTTCTCCCTCTCTTTCCTTCTCTAGCTGTATATTTCACTCTCTCTGTTTCTCGAAACAAACGTGCCTTGTCCTTTTCACTATCTTTTTTTTCCCCCTCCATGTTATGCATCCAATCACACACACACATGCATGCATGAGCAGAGCAGCACGCATATCACTCATGTTATTGTGACTGTTTCCATAGGGCCTTAATGTGTTGTCGTATATGGGGTGGTCCTTCCTCTTTGGACAAAAGGCTATTTATTATGATGTTATGACATTCCCTAGTTTTTGTGTGAGTACAGGGGAAGTTTTCAAAAAGGGAAGGAATATTAAGACGATGAAAACCTTTTTCATGTGTTGTTCCACGATGGTGGAATGAGGTACCGAACGGCACAAGAACAGAGGTGTCCCTGTACATCTTCAAAATTGTTTTGAAGACCCAGCTCTTCAGAGAGCATCCCACACCGTATCATTTACCATGTACCCCCACTTTTTCTTTCTGTACTTTCCTTTATCTCTACATTTTCACCTCTAACAGAGTCTGACTAGTGATTTCCCTCTATGTAGCTTATTGTTAGCTTTGATGTTAACTCTAATGTTGTATCTGCATTGTAAGTCACTTTCAGTAAAAGCAGCTGCTAAATGCATAAGCATAAATATTGGAAAAAGGAAAAAAATAAAAGCAAATAATGTTTCTCAGAATTAACCCATGCAAACGTTTCTCCACTGATGAACCCTGAACTATCTTTACATTCCTGCATAGCTACCAAAGAAATGAATATATTTTTTACATAATAACAAATCACAGTTATTTCATATGTAACATATAATTAAAAACAACAATACAGTGACGTATTATACAAATACCCCTAAACTAAAATTAAGGAAGTTGAATTCAACAAGCAGAAGAGGTGAAGAAGAGTTGAAGTTTTTTTTTTTCTTGATAACTATCACATGAACCAATCACATGACTGGTTCTACCACAGGTGGTATGAACTACAAAATGCAAATAACTTTATCATAATTAGTCAAAATACAATAAGAAGTCCACTTTATAAAGAATCATGTACTGTCATAGACTGTCTCAGTGGAAACTGGAGCTCTTACACTGTAATTACCGCAAACTTATTCTTTTCATGTCTATAGAGAGCCAGTAAACTTCACTCAACAACTTTAACTATTTTTCCTTCAGCCTACAAACAACGCTCTCAAATGTATGTGCTGAGCCCTTGTCATATATCAATTACATGGATGAATAAAAAGACAAACCATGAAAACAGCTTTTGTCTCAGCCGGCATGCATATTTAGTAATCTTATTTTTTCCCTTCATACTAAAGCCGAAAAGACTATCCTGTTTTAATATCTCTCAGGCCTTATTAAGCTTATGTTTCATTGGATTTACTGTTGATGGCTGTGGAAATTTCCCTAGATATCTAGCATTTTTTAGAAGAAAAAAGGAATGAGGCTTTACTGTCCTTTAGATACAGTTCATCACTATTTGGGTATTTTCGTATAAACGTGATGATATTAGGGGCAGCTGGAGCCTAGGAGGAAAAGTGGCAACTTTTAAAATTTTTATGCCAGCGGTTCAACTCCACTGTGCCAAGGTGTGCTATATAAGAGTGGAATGTATCTGAATGTACCATGTAGTGTGAAAAGTGCTTTAACTTTTAACTTTATATAGGACCCTTATTGCATTTTATAGATATTGCTTTTAAATAGATGTTGTTTAATAGATTATATTTATTGTTTGAAATCACATTTAATGTTTTCACAACACATTCTGGAACAGTTTTCCTGTTTTTTAGGTTAAATATATTTGTGTTCTGAATTTAGTAGGAATTGGATATTACATTTTGAGATTTGTTTGGAAAATATAACTTTATGTCTGGATTTATGATGGTAGAGGCAAGTGCCTGTGACTACTCCATTTGTGGAGATCCAAGCATTGCTGACTGATGGCAAGGTGCTGATACTTTACTGTTTGACTACCGTGGTACCAAGATCCACATCTGCCACATTCATATGCTATTGAGGCGAAACATTGATTCATACGTACTACACGTTGAAAGTTATACATCTGTATAATTTTAACAATGGACTTTCAAAACCGAATTGAAAATTTGAAAAGCTAAAGAAATTCTGACAACACAGTATGGAATTCTGGAATGGCTTCACAAACCAAAGCCTGATCCTACTCTGTGATGCAAATTGATGAGGAGGAAGTTGGACACAAGCAAGCAAAATTCTTGTTATATTAGTATTTATATCCTTTTAAGAATTTGGAAGTATGTGCACATGTTAAGGTATTGTAAGGTATAGGCACTGCAGAACTACTGCAAGCTACTATACACTATATTAATTTACTTAATGCCAATGCTTGACAATTTCATAGTTAATATATGGACATGGTGAACAAGGCAGAAATGTCTGCATGTGTATATTTCACTTTGGATACAAATCAAACAAATTTCCGATCCTCAAGAATACTTCAGAGCTATTTTCTTGACATACTTCAAGAACAATTAAACTGTTTAAGGACATTTTTTTCCAACAATTTTCCTGTCTTAACTTGAGATATATCCAATTTTTGGGAAAATGTGGCAAATTTAGAAGACCACTTATGGAAAACAAAATGTTACATTTCCCAACAAATAATTTTAGTATTTTTTACAGTTTATACAGAGAATAACATCTTTTCAAAAATATTTGTTAAGTATGATATATATATATATATATATATATATATATATATATATATATATTGCCGCAACATTTTAGGATTACTAAAGCTAAGGCGAGGATATTTAATTAGTTAGTTTTTTGCACCAATAAAGAAAAAGTTATGGTGTTTGAATCATTATTGAGAGCAATACAGAAAGGAACAGCAGACCTTTTTTGACATCAATATTTCAGGGTCCTTTGTTCTATGTCAAGTTGTCTTCCTTTTTATTTGTAACACTGAAAAAAGTAACTACGCACTCTGTGAATAGGTTGCATGGTAATAGAAAGCCAGTTTAAACTGTACTCAGTGGACACACAAACACACTGAAAGGTTTGGATGCAATTCACATATAGGTCAATTAAATGCAACAACATCTGCTCTCTCCCTACCATTTGCATATAGCATTCATATGTTAATGATGTCCCTTGTTTTTTTTCTGCATGTGTGTGCATGTTTTTTGTTTTTTCCATTTTCCCTGTACTTCCTCCCTTCCTCCCAATCTCTTTGTACAGTGTAACAAAAAGAGATGCTGAAATTTTAGATTTTTGCTTCCCCATTTGAAAACACAAAACAAACAAAAAAAAGATGAGAAAAAAAGATCCTCTCGTCCTATTTTAACTTCCTCTTCCCTTACAATTAAAGGGGAGGTTAGACAAGTGCCACAGTTGTTCCACTACCATGCCCCTAATTTAGACAAGAAGCCCCTTTAACAGTAGAGAAGGCGAGGCCCTATCTCTTCCCCAAGCAGCTTAATGCTTTATAAATCAATGATGACACAGATGGACTCGCGATAATCTATTTAGAATGCCTCACAGCAAATATTGTTTTGCAGATGATTAGACAGCCAGTTATTTTAGACTCCTAAACCCAATATCTTTTCTGATACTGCTCATCGGGTCTATGCAGTAATTTGACATTTTTCTTTCATCATGTAGTTTTGAGAAAAAACTAATTAGAAGAAACTGGAAGTAAAATCTACTTCTAAAGGGTAAAATATATCTATTTATTTTTTTCAGACAAATGAAAAAATGTTTAAGAGGATATGTGTGATTAATTGGCATGAATTGCCTGAGAACAAAATATATCGTGCTGCTGTTCTCTGCCAAGGCCATAATGACAAGGCTTGTTTCAGTGAGGGAGGCAGACCTTTAGTAGAATTTTCTTCAGGGCATGTGTGTGTGTGTGTTTTCTGACATAAGGGTGGGGGTTAATGGCAATTCAGGGTCTCAACCCTTTTTCATGGTCGATGGGTGTCAATTTAGCGTGCGAGGATGAGGAGGGGGAAGAGAAGAGGAGGAGCTGGAGGAAAAAAGAGCAGACTAGGAGTGCAAAAAATGAAGTGGAGGTTGTCAGACGTGGAAACTGCTTTGAGGTCCTGATAAATATAAGCCCTTATTGATTGGTTGAAAATGAAAGATCCCCGAGTGGCGTGCAGTATTTAGCTTCTCGTCTGCCTCACGTCAGCGGTGGCCTTGCCTTGGAGGGATAGATTTTCCGCTGTGCCTCCGGGCACCACAGTACCCCGGCTTTGATTTCATCTTTAACCTTTTTCAGCTATGTTCCCTTGACCTCTGAGGCAGCGCTTACTGAATTTGTTAGATTTCCATCTTGACATCGATTCCCCACCCCCCACCCCACAACTCATACTTGTCTTCCTTTCAACCCATCAATGTCTTCTTAATGCAGCATCCCTGTCCATTTTCTCCTCACCTCTCAGTTCTATATTTCATTATCACCTCTGCTTCAAACCGTTATTCTCTTCTGTGTCTCCCTCTAGGTGGCTGTTCAAGAAAACAGTAGTCAGTGACGAGTGACAGTGAATCCCAACAGGTTGAAAACAGTATGCAGGTGGTGTACTAAAGTAAGTTTATATTCTTGCTCAACCTAATCTATCATTCTTTTTCCAAACCTTCTATGTTATATGCTTCTCACACATAACTATAAAAAGAAAAAAAGTCACATATACACACAGTGAAACACACACATTCACACATTCCAACTGTTCATCATTCATCCACCATTTAGTCTTATCCCCAAAGGCACTCTGTCTTAAACAAAAACCCACACACACATACACAGTCACACAGCTACAGTACACTGCTGCTATGTGCACAGACAGAACTTGTAACAATCTGGATTGTGATAATCTATGATAATCATCCACCACATGCCACCTAAAAATGCACATGGGTGGCATTCAACACCCACACTGGCACATTGCATCAGTGTATTTCATCTCACTCTGATGCTCTCCCCAATGTCACTACCTCTAGCGTCACAATGTCACCACTCTTCTTATTTTTCTTTTATGTATGAGGAAACTGAATCTGCAACACATAGCAAAAGGGCTTAAAAGAATTAATCTGGAACAATTTATGTTTGGCATTAGATTAATTGAATCCAACTCATATATCAAGGAAAAAAGTTCTGAGGTATGGGCGATATAAATGCAAGGTACAGATCCATGAAAATAGTGTTCTGTCCCTCCCCTTTCTCATTTCATCCAAAACAATGTCTCCCATCTCTTTTTTTATTCTCTCCCCTCCCCTCTTTTTGCTAGATGGATGATAAATTTCCAGCTACAGAGCCAGCAACAGCTGTTGGCAGACAGGCCTGATATGAGAATAGCAGCATAGGATGAGCGGGCATTAAAAATTAATATGCTATTTAGCCAAGGTGTATTTTAGGTATTTGACATTTTCATGTCCGGGACAGACTAAATTTATTCATAGTACAGAAGAAAATTGTAAGATAAATAAAAAAAAGGAGGGATAAGGGTGGGGAGCAAGATGAAGGTGAGTGATGCAAAGAACACTTAGTAAAGACCATTCTGGTTTTACTTTGCTTCTCTGACTACACATAAGCAAAGCGTGTGCATGTGTGTGTGTATGTAAGCATACCTGTATTTTGGAATATGGAAAATAAAATAGTAAGAGGAATATCATACAAATATCAACTCTAGTGAGGCAAAAAAAAATTCTAGTTTAAAATGATAGGTTTAAGATTTCTGTACATATGAGCTCCATAATAATCACGCAACAACTAGAACAAGACTTGACATTGTTAACGTGAAAACAAAGCTGGCAGTAATTTTTTAACAGAGCTTTAGTTTATCAATTATATAATGATTTTCAGCAATGTAGTTTTATGCAAAATCTATTTGCTGAAGGGAATAAATTACTTCATGCACGTTAACAGGACTGGACTGGGACAAAGGACCATTTTGTCATTCTTTTGCATTGTTGATGATGATGTTGGCGTCAGCTAGGCAGCAGTGGATATGGGAAATCATCAATGTAACACCCCCCCCCCCCCCCAAAAAAAAAAAAAGTAATGCACGGAACATATAAACATAGTATATATATACTTAAAATCTACTACAGACATATATTCACATAATTCTCTCTGTAAGTGTGAAACATCTCAGTCACGTATAAATGTAATATCACATCCACACAATAATTCTGTTTATAGGCATAAAAATCCCTCCAATAAGTTGCTCTACCCATTCAAGATCAAACATTGTTCCAGACTAAATCTCTAATATTTTCGTTGCCGCTTGTTTTCCAGTCCACCCATGCATTTTATTGTAGGATGGAGTGAACATCTCAACCCTGGGATGTCTGTTCCAAATTATTTGGTTACAGTAAGAAAAAAAAAAACTAAACTGAACCTAGTGGTTTAAGTGTCTCATTGTCTTTTGGCCCACTCGCAAGACATTTGTGGAATAATCTCAGCCTATGTTAAGCCTTAATTTAAGTATTTATTAATTTCTCTAATCTTTTTTCTCCTTTCCAAAGCTTTCAGATGAAACTTTTATCCCTTTTACTTTGTAAAGCTATTACTAAAAAAAAATGTTGTCCTACAGAGTGGCCCAGTGATATAATTCTAATCATCATCACCATTATAGCATGTGCTTAACATATGTCAGCCACAGATCAAACACCGATGTTTTAATCATTGTTTATTGCAACATTTAAGCATTAAAGGAATTATTAGATTCACTGACTGAAGGGAAGTCAGTGAATAGAATCATCTGAGTCTGCAGTGTTTCTAGTGGGTCTACTAACTTGAGTCAGTGAACTGATATATCTGAATCATCTGAGCCTGCAGTGTTTCCAGTGCATCCCTTGTATTTCCTTGAGTCCATTAACTCAAGTCAGTCAACCAATTCCACCAAATCATCCACTGGAGTCCACAGTGTTTCCAATAAGTCTGCTAGCTTGTCTTGGGTATTAGCACCAACGAGCCATCCAGAGGACTCACAGGATCCCATTTTAAGGAGATCCAAGACTCATAATTCCTCACTCTACACAAATAATTTAATCATGAACCTAGGTGATTCAGAAATGAACCAGCCCCAGTACTTCACCAATGAATTATTTTCCATATCTTTTTTCTTTTACTTCTAATGTTTCAGGTCCTTGTCTTCAAATCCTTCTGTTTTCACTTTCAGTTTCTATTTTACCCGCTCATTACATTTGCATTGCTTCCACATTTGGCAGAAACTTCCTGCTACAGCACAGTACAGTATGTATGCTGACTACTATTACCTTGGGGAACGTTTAGCAGCTCTGTGTTTAACACCATAACCTCCACTACATCAGCGGTGGCAACCGAGTAGAAAAACCCGAGAGGTGGAAACCAGAGACGGCTCATGTTAAGCGAACATTCGACTGATCATCACAATAAAAACGACAGGGGGAAAGAGAGAGAGAGCATGTAACAAGTCTTTATTTCAACCTGTCGAATAGTGAGTGATTCTTAAGGGGAGGGATAATTACTTGTGATATCTCTCACTACAAAGTAAACAGAAATCAAAGCCCTTCATACTCAGAGACTGAAGCACTATATAAAGGAAAGTATCTTAACAAGGCCCTTCTGTTCTGTTTCTCTTCTGTACTGCTCATTGATTTCATATAACTAGTATTAAGTGAAACTGTTTCAAATACAATAGATTCACTTGAATTTAATCTTGAGAATTTGGTGATGATAGGTTTCCGGAAGAGTCAAATAAAGTCTTTACATAACCTTTCTTAATAGTCATAGACCAAATTGAATTATTAAGTAAACCTTTTTGTTCCTTCAATAGTTTGCCAGTTTCTGTGGTAATGTTGTTTTCAAAGTGTCACAATGCCCAGTATGCCTTTCAGGCTAAAATGTCTTTGGCAGATGTCACTCCCTGTCACAGCAATTCAACCACCCTCCCCTGACTAGCATATTGTACATATCAAACAGCCCCCACAAGCCAGGGATCCTACTTTAGAAGTAATTCATTCCTGTACTCCCAAGCAGGGAGTAGTGGAATGAATTGTGCATATGTGTGCACGTGTGTGTCAAAATGATTAACACGCAGTTTTGGTCATCTCCAACATAGAACTTGCACAGTGCCTAAGAAATAATCTATATGCGATGTCGTCAGTCGCTGACAGCAGTTTAGTGAGGGTCTAAAGAGGTAGCTGTTGTGAATCAGCAAAAGGCAACATTTCTAGATTTTACCTTTGATGTTTCCTTTAGCCCTCTCTATGGCTTTCCCTGTTACTTCTTCATCAGACAGAAGACCAGTGAACAAAAGTGTGATTTTGAGTTCCCACGAAAAGCCAAATCAAAGTAACTTAAGCATATAAGCAATATACTTCCCAATCCCCTTTGTATCCTCTGTCCTTCCTCTCAGTACCCGGTGCCCCCCTTTCTTCCTATGAGGCATTGCTCGCCTGCTTCGGCAAGTTTCCTGAATTAAACTGCTGGCTTCCTTTTCTTTTATATGCACAGCCACATCTGGGGAGCCTGCTCACAGGGCCCCGCCGCTTAATAACAATCACCTTCCCTTTCACTTGGCCCTGATTGTTTCTAATTTGCCCTGACAGATAGTAGCTGACAAGCCGCCCGCACCTCCCTCCCTCCGTGACCCAAGATCACTCAGCACACTTATAAGGGCTGTCATTTTTAATATTTGATTTTCACTTTGTAAAAAGTTATGTATTTTAGAGCTGCCACAGACACCCAACCCCCAAAATTGCATGATGAAATCATCGTTTAATAGAGTGGCTATCACTCTCTTGATTCTTTCTTGTAGGCAGTTTCGTTTTGTCCTTTTTCAACATGTCATCCATGTTTTTTCTTTATTTACCTTTGTTTTCCCTCTACTTGTGTCTGTGTCATTTCCAGGTTCTCCTTTCCACATTGTCTCGTTCCTCAGTCTTTTCCTGCCCCCCCCTTACTCCTTGATAATGAAGACAAAGCAAGTGTGAAACTTGTACGATTGTCCAGACTTATATCTAAGACTGTCTATAAATATATCTTCCAACATATTTATCCAGCTTCATACAGCACAAAGTCAAATTGCTAAGGAAAGATGTATGTATAAAAAAAGCATCCATCATCGGACATGCATCTTACAGTTTTCCAGCATTATTTGTTTTCCATTGATTCTCATTAAAGATATATGGGGTAATGTAAAAATGCATATAAGGTAGGGTGATCGTTAAATGAAAGGATTGATTAGTTTGATGGATGACATTTTGCTGACAAATCTATGAAATACTTCAATAGAAATATAGTTTGGATATCAAGACCATGAACAAAATGAGAATTAAAAATGGCAAAATCAGAGAGAATAATTTATAGATGTATATATAGACTGAACAATAGAACCACCCTGTGTTTTGTATATTGGTTTATCTGATAAGATCAACAAATTGCGGACTAACTCTGCAAACACCTCTGTTTTTGCCTTTTCTATCCAGCTCTGTGCACTCAGACATTGTCTAACAAACATATTCCCCATTTTACCCACCCTGCCTGCTCAGACATGCTTCCAAGTCAGGACACTGAGGTGCCCGGGGCACACCCACTGCCATTCTTGTCTTTAACCAAAGACAAAAACACAACTAATTGGAGTACCACTGCATGTTTTCACTAAAGGCACAATTTAATTACATTTGAGCTGGGAATGAGTATTTTGGGAATGTCTGTATGTTCATTCAAACAAATGGAGCGAATGAAAAGCAATATTTGTTTTGCTTTGATTAACAAAAGTGCAGGGTAATTTGTCACAGAGAAAAAAGGCAGAAAATCTCTGTTTAACCCCCAGCTTTCTAGTGGCAACGTACTTTCACTCTACTTTCCTCACACGCAGAGACAGATTCACATTCAGACGCACACTTAATTTTCCCTTAACATTTTTCCTTTAAACTTCTCTTGAACACACATCTTTAGGTTTGTGGTTTTGTTCCACCTATTCTGTTATTTTTTTCGTTTTGATTCCTTTTTCATATGCCTGTCTTTATCATTGTCCCAGAAGCCTTTATGGTTTTCTTTTTCATAAATGCTTTATTAATAACTTGGTGAATAATGTAAAGAGTATTGTTTTCTCCAAGGTTGTATTAATAAACATGAATGAATTTATTTGTCTTCACCAAAGCATGATTAATGCACATTAATGTCTGGATATTAGTCACTCTGCCCTGCATCATCAAACACAAACCCCTTAACCACCCCCACCCCCCAACTGTCTCTGTCATCAAAAAAGTAAATAAAATAAAATAAATAGACCTATCAGTGTTAAATATTTATGGCATAATAATAATGGTTTTGTAAAGAAAAAAACACGTTATTAATCCACTGATTAACAACTGATTAACCTTTTTTATTAAATGCGTGCTCTGTGCATCATTGACTTGGGATGTGTTGACTGACTGCACTGCAGAATAATTATTTTTGTGTCCTTTCTAATTGCAAAATTCGCTTGGCTGATCTATATGCACGTGTTCTCTTGCCTGTACGTTTATACAGATATACCAACTCACACAAAATGAATGAAGCTGAAATGACTGTAAAGGACAAGGGAAAGGACGACAATGAAATGTACAAACACAGTTAACAAATTCTCTCACACTGAAAAGGGAACAAAAGTGGCACCCAAATTTAGAAGCAGATCTTTTTTAAAACAATGGAGTTTGATTCACATATCCGTGTATTCTGCAGTCAATGGAATGGGGTAGGAAAGTGGAGCAAAAACACAGCTGAAGGACAAAACATTTTTTCTCTCTTTTGCTTCTGCTCATCTCAAAGCTATTGTCTGTGTATTTTTAGTTCCTTGTCAATTGAAAGATAATTATTCTATGTTTTTATACGTTCTGGAAATGACCTCGTCAAAGAAAACCGGAATCACACTATGTGAATCTGGAGTTCAAATGTACCTTGTGTATTTTGGTTTCATTGTGGTAAATTGTTTAAATGCCATCGCTTCGTCAGCATTTTTACATTTCAAGATTGTCAGAGATGGCTATATGTGTATGACAACAATGAAACTTTGAAATTCGAAATATTGTCATTTTACTTCACTACTTTTTGTAGTTGTGGTGGTACATTACCAGGAACACATGTTTAATCAGATGAAAATACAGGCTCTGTTAGTGTAAGTGACCTGAATACTGATATACTATACAGAGTACAGTTGTGTAACTTACTGTAAGGTCACTTAAGGCTTAAGTGATTAATATTAACCAGGTTTGGGGTGAAACATAACAATATGCTTCATATAATTACACTACCTTTGTATTTTGCACAAAATAGTCTTTTGTTTAGAACTAAAAAAAATAATTGGAACATACTGTAGCTTGTGTTTTCATTGCCATTTAAAAATCTGAAAACAGAAAATGGAAACTCAATCTGTTCTGTTTTTGCAAAGGAGAATTTTTTTAAGTTCCTCACATAAATTTGACAGTAGCATACTTCCACTGATAGCTGATAGATGGTATACTGCAGCTGCCATAATTGTCACAATCAGGCACGTGTGGCGGGGGGGGGGGGGGGGGGTGCCCTAATTGCCCTTTTATTCAGAGCTTTTTTTTGTGTTAGTTGTGTAGAAGCCTGCCGATGTCCCTCATCAACACTATTTAAAAAATAATAATGATTTAGCTAAATAAAATGATGTCGCTGCCATCAGTCATGTGATGGCAGTTGACCAATGCCCACTGCCGCTCTGCTACTAAGTTGCAGGTGCTCTCCTCTCAAAGTGAGACTGCCAGTATGATGTACGCAGGCAGAAAATAACATTGCTTGTCTTTTAACTAACGATACAAGTAGCTATCATAGGCCCCCGTTTGGGGGAAGCGAGTCATATTCCTGAACTGAGTTCTGTTGACTCTTTTAGGAAACATACAGTTTTGTTTTAAAATAAGTTCCAGGGTTTTCCCCAGCCTTTTTGGAGGGATTATATTTAATTAACAATATGCATATTTACATTGTGTTGGACTATGATAAGTACAATATTTTTCAAAAGCACACTTTATTTCTATACTTTCTAAGAAAGTACCATCAGAACACTATTATGATGTGTTCAGATTTGCTTCTGTCTGTTCAAGCTTCTTCGCATTTCCTTTTTGTCCTTTTCTAATGCTGTCATAGAAAAGAATTAGGCTGATCTCAAAATATGCAGATGGATATATGGTTTGGCCCAGTTTCTAAAAGATGCCTGGTTCAGCTTTGGGTCATTTTGTGAAAAGGAAGTGTTTGTGTGTGTGCGTGTGTATGTGTTTGACTTTCAAGACCATGTGGAAGTTGGAGGTTATTTTGAAATTCACGGCATTACAAAGCTTGAAAGATGGTTAATTCTTGTTTTCAACACACCTTTTAAATATTTTGTCCATCTTTTATTGAATTTTACTGGGATAGAGTGGCAAAATCATGAGCCTTAAGCCTTATGACTTATCTCAATGCAGTACATATACAGCACTGTCGGGGAGAGGTTTGGGCTTGGATTGGGCCTTCCTTAAGATGGATGCATAAAGTGTTTTTCTATTTCTTTGTTATTTGGATTGAGATAAATTGATTCGTAGTAATGAATAAGCCTCACTGTGGCCTTTTTTTTTTTTTTTACAAAAAAATCATTTTACATGCAGCACATTAAAAGTAAATGCCAGATACTGAAAAATGTAACGTATTCTTGATGGATAGGCAAATGCTCTTACCTTTCAGAATGTTGTATTTGATAAAACGCGCGATTAATCAAGATTGAATAATTACAGTGTCTCCAAATAACACAATACATTTTTTCTTATTACTTAATTACTACTTCTAGTATTTTTTTCTTGTAAAATATATCTTAAGTAACAAACAAAAAATAAAAGAAAATATACTAGATACTAGTAATGTACCTTCATGTCTATGACAGAGGGGTACATGCACATTCTTTCATCTCTCAGGAGCACAGCGGTCTGTCACTGCTGAGAACGGATTAGATTTGTCACAGAACAAATAAAGCCACATTGACTGCAGTAAGATTCCAAACTGACGCAAGTTTCTGTGGGAGTAGGACATTTTTGCCTCCTTGTCACCAGCTGGAGTTTGGACGTACCACCACAGGAGTTTCGGTGACAGCCCTCTGAAGGCTGCTTTGTTTTCCCAAGTCGTCTCTATTCCTTTTAATGAGCCATTATGGTTGTGTTTTGTCTCAGTCACGTTTGTTGGCTGGCTGACTTTCTGAGAGGTAAGACAGAGAATAGAGGGAAGGAGGTGGGGGCATTGGGGTTCTTTAGAACCTCCCTTTCGTGTGGTGATTTAAAGCGAGTGAGAGAAATGTTGTAAGTGAAACAGGGTGACAAATAAAGTTTCTACAGATGTATTGATTTGTCGAACGGATTAAAGGAAGGAAGGATCAAATGTTGCGCAATTTGACTTTTAAATTAATATGTCAATGGCTAGGCTTTAAGTAAAAAATAAAATCCATTCAAATTGTCTGTCTTTCAAATAAGTACAACCAGAAAGGGACCACAGATGCTTAAATAGCTGTCTCATTTTGTGTCATCCATGATATTTGAATGCTTGCTGACTGGCAACCTGTCCAGCGTGTCACCCAACCATCCATTTTCTTAGCGGCTTATTCTTTGGAAGGTCACAGGGAGCTGGAAACCCTGCCCTCATTGGGCAAGAGGGAGGGAACACCCAAAACAGATTGCTCGTTTATCGCAGGGGCACACAGAGACAAAAAACCACACAAACACATATTCATATTTAGGGACAGTTTAAAGTAATCAATAAACCAAACATGCATTCTTTTGGACTGTGGAGGAAGCCAGAGTAGGAACCATGCGAACAAAGAGAGGCCTTCCTCATTATCCTGTTCTCCTTTAGTCTCTTCTTGCCTGTAGATGCAAGGAGCTGCTTTTCCCCTGCATGTGTTAAACTGTATCAGTGGATGCTGTTGTCACTAAATTGACAGAGAGAAGATGGGAGATGTTGGGTGGCGAAACAAAGCCTATGATAACCCACCTGTCAGCAGGTACTGCGGTGTAATTGGTAAACGACGGCCCCAGGATGGTGGTGAGGCCTTTTCCCTTCTGTCTGTCTTCTGGTTGGTTCTATTTTGACAAGTTTTTTTTATTCACTAGACAGTTGTTCAAAAGATTTTTTCTTTTTCATTTGATTCAGGGAAAGGCAAAGGAAAACCAGAAGACAAAAAATAAAATAAAAACACACTTTTGAACCACTATATTCCACTGAAAATAATAATCCACAGAGTGGTCTGCTAGTACATTTCATTCTGATTCGTGAATGGAAATATGTACTTCTCATCCATGTTAGACTCTTCCTTCTATTTCAATGATTATTCCAGCCATCAGGCTCTGTTTGCCCGCTAATGAAACATATTCATCTTCATCGCACTCTCTCGTGGTTCTCAAACTCACTTTATAGCATAGTCAATTAAACCCTTAGGGGCCACTCTCTGCATAAAAGGATATATAATGCTTTGACATTTCAGTGAGTCTGCATTAGGCACACCCGTAGAGCATTTAGGTTGGATGGGAAAGAGTCATTGTCAAGCCTAGAGGTAGAGAAAGGCCAGTCAGAGGGATTGGGTCTCTTGTAAGCTAGTTAACTCTTTGGATTCAGTTACTTATGTAAGAAGGCAATGGTAAGATGATACTCAATCTCTATGTGACCCCTACACCAGCTCCTATTCTCATATTAGGCTATATAAAGTCAGACATAGTGTAACAATAGACGAATAAATAACTAAAATTGACTTAACTCAATGTGTATTAGTGTATTAGTTTTCTGGATAGCCATTTAGACTTCTTAAATTGACAGATATTCTTCTTTAGACTGTTGTTATGTTAAGTGTTTCTACATGTGCGATTCACATGCATGAGTACAATCATATGAGGACATTAATGAAGTCATTGACAATGCCAGATCAACAAAATGATGAAAGGACGGTTTCATAAAATGCCTACTGATCTATTCTTATATGTAAGTCTCCCAGACTCCAAACGTCTCAATGGCGTGAAACATCTTGACAGAGCCAGCTTTCCTGAAGGGGATACAGCACCTTTTCTCCTGTAATAATCTCCACTGACTTGAGGGCTCCTCTGCATATGTGTGTGTATGAAGGGTGGTCGCAAATTTCAGAGTTAACATGATTTTCTTTGAAGGCAACAGTTTTGCGCTTAGCTAATGTGCCATCATTTGGTTTGAGTGATTTATCGATCTAAAAGGTAGATTTGATTTGAGGATTACTTTTGTAGTTTTAATACCAACTGGTTACTAAATTCACATTGAATTCCTTTAATAATATTCTTCTGTCACAGCTAACAGGTCAAACCTTCATTTAAGAGCAAACTTTCCCAGATTTTAATTTGAAATGGGGACGATACAATTGTGCTGTGTTGGATATACTAATTCATACTTTCTATGATGGGTGTCTGTTATATTAGCAAACTGTGTTTGGTAAGCCTGGCCGGCAACATGTCGAGCAGCACTGCCAGGCTGTTCTTCAGCTACCACATATGAACATGTTTATTTATTATTTTATAATTGTAATTGTTTTGCATTGACTACAATTAGAAATAAAACTCCACTTAACATCTTTATATTCTGATTGATTCACCTAAACAGTGAATTTATTCAGATCATCTTTAAAAATTTTATATTTTCTGTTTGAAATAGCATTAGAATTGTTGTGAATGAATTGTAGAATTGTATTGTTTCCCAAAGCTACATAATGTTTGCCTTGCCTTGCCTTGCCTCTCTTTTTTCTTATCTGCTATTCGGTCACACCAGTGTATCGTAAACTGAATTCTCTTCAACAAAGTTTGGCAGTTAAATGTCTTTGTTGAGACAAGAAGTTTGAAATACAAAGGACTGTATCTGTATATATTTGTACGTGTAAACTGATTTAAATTGCTCTTTGAGCCCTACAGAATGGCACTTTAAATGTTAACTGGGGGTTGAAGCCTGCCTGAACTAATTTGTAGGGCTTTGCACCATGTTGACATTTAAATGTGATAAGAATAGCAAACTGTACCGCCGACCTATTTTGAAGATGCTTTTGGAATACATTCACATCAGCTGTGGCCTATAATTAATAAAAAAAGACAGGCCTCCCTTGCTCTAGATTTGATTATAATACAACCTTATAAACACACCAGGGATAGATGAGAGGAGACAAAGAAAAAGAACTGGGGTAAGGAATAAAAGAGAGAAATAACAGGAATAAAAACAAGAGAACATGATGGAGCTTGGAATTAAGAGGGAGGTGGATTGTGAACACCTGGTCTTTGAGGCAGATTGCGTTGGCTGGCTGCTGTGCTATCACATTACTCTGATCCTGCCTCTCTTGTTTGTCAGAGAATTGAAAGAGAGAGGGAGATAGAGAGAGAGAGAAGGTGGGGTGTTGGGGTCTGAAAAATCAGCATGCAAATAACACCACATTGTTAACTTAATCAGATGCAGGGGGAGAAAATATGGATGAGGATGGAAGGAGCATGGTGGAGTTGAAGAGATGGGGGGAGTGTTGGCAGGGAAGTGAAGGAGAGAGGGTTTCTAGGTGATGGGAGACAGTGGAGGGCACACTGATTATTATCACCCACACCCCAGCTTCACCTATTACTACTGCCCACATCCAGCCTGAGGCTGCTTCAGAACTCATGTAGGATTGCGTGTAGAGGATCGAACTTAAGGAAAAATGATGCAACCCCTTCAGCACTGCTTCACAAAGATAGTACAACAGTCAGTTACTGCCGTGCTACTGACGTTGTACAAAGATTGTATTTAAGATATTTCAGTCATTACCACTAAAAGTCCAATTAACACCTAGTAACTGCTTTGAAATTAATGTGATTTATATATTATAAATGAAAAAAAAAATTCAGGATGATTTGAACTATAAAAAGCATTCTTCCAAATTAAAGAGATATGGCATTATTTAGATGTGTGTGTGTACTTCAACAGTTTCATGAAAATCTCAATATAGATATCATAAAACCGTAAAAAATTGTACTTTCAATAACAGAATATATTTTTTAGATACTGTAATTATCAGCCCTTAAAAAAGAGGCCCCCATCAAAACAAACATCAGCACAAATGTATACTTTTAATGAAAGAGTTTGCTGTTGTCTGTGACAATGCTGAAGGCCAGGAAGGGTAGCAGAGATTGAGGAAAATTCAATGTTGGACAAGCAGCTCCAACTGAGGCTAGAATGTAGCCGATGAGAGGAATCCTGGGACAGTCAGATGTCTTCAGAGATACGCAAATATCACACTTTGTGAGGAACAGAACAGAAGCTAAATCTTTTCACCATATTTCTGTGATTTTCCTTCCCTTAAAAAGGTAAAAGTAAAAGCACTTCAAGGGACATGCTTAACATATCCATTGTGTATATTACATGTAGTCCCCCTGAGGTCTATCGTTTTTGTCAGTCAGTGTATTTGTCAACAAGGTTATTCTAAAACTACTTAACTGAAGTTTAATGCAGAGAAGTATGGCAAAGTATTCATTTTTTGCGATGGCTAACTATTAAAACTAAGTTGCAAGTGCAAGTGTAATTGTTACGGTATTTTGTTTCATAAACAGTTTGTATCACCTTCTCAGCCTTGCCCTATTGTCAAAAGTCTCATTGTTCCTTTACCAATGACCTAGGCTGTAGCGCATTTAAAATCTTTGGTACCAACACAGGATAGATTTCTACCATGATTGAATCTCTGTTGTTTCAGTTTTTTTTCTTTGTGTTTGTTGTATATAAAAACTTTTTCTGTTCTGTGTAACAGAATAGCCTTTCGCCCTATAAATATATGAATGAATCGATTTAATAATTAAATAAATACATGATAGATTCTTTGAAGTTTTACCAAGGTCTGTGCTTTAGTCATTATGGCCCTTTTACTGAGTGTATGGCACCGATGCAATCCCTGGCATCCTCCTTCACTATTTCTCTTGTCATAAGTCTCGTACTTTTATTTCTTCTGTAAACCTTTTCATCCATCTCCACTGCCCTAACCCCCCTCTTTAATCTTAAGAACAGTCACCACTTTGTTTTCTGATCAAGTCTGACAGATAAACATGCTCTTTTATGTCCCTGAGGCCCTCCACCCTCTCCCATGAGCACACCCTTCTGAAGAACTTCCTGTGCTACAATTAGTGGGTAATAAATACACCCTGGCCTTAAAGTAGAAATTCTTTCAAGCTCTCACTCTCTTCCTTTTATATTAAGTGCAACATTAGATCACTGTTCATTTCGAATTTTGAAGTGAAGTATTGGAGACTGTATGTGCTTTTCTAATTACTCAGTCACACTAAAAGTGCATGAGAACAATAGCACTTATGAGGTCACAAAGAGATATTATAACATATGCAGAGAATCACAAGCATTTCCACTCAACACACGCTTCCTGATGGCTATGATAAGATATGTTAACTTTTTTTTAAACAGGAAATACACTGCTTAAAGTAAAAAAAAAAGAGCATGGTTTCAAGCATGATGAAGTTCTACAAAAAGCTGAAGTTTCTTTCAAGCTCTCCAGATTAGTACAAAAACAGTAGAGAAATGGGAGGCATGAAAGATAGAAAGACAGCCTTTGTCAAAGTGATAGAATAAAGTGAGACTCACGTCAGTAATATTAAAACATGTAAGATTCTGAACATTTGAAAATCCATGTGTTTCAACACTAAAGCTTTGTTAATTCAAGAGCATATGGCAGCAGTACCGGTATCCAGTGTCTCTTTTATCTTCCTCAAAGTAAAAAAAGGGTATTGTATCAAACATACCTCACAAAATTGATGAATAATTTCATTATTAGCAGCATGATATAAAAATAATTACCTGACTCTTTTGCTGCAGGGAATGTTACTAATTGTCCCATATACCTTTGTTCCCAAATAATTCCCAAACTCCCAACAACAGAAAAGCTCCCAAAATATATATTGTATGTTGTGGCAGACACCATTGTGCCTGTAAACAAACACACATATGTTCCCTTGACTTGTCGACATACGTTACCTCTCACTGTATGTACACACAGCTAAAAACAGAGTGCTAAAAAGATCCTTCTTATCTCAATTAGCTGGGTAACAATTAAAGTCTTCTCTTAGTAAATTAAACCTTTGTCTCCCTTGTCTCCTTAGCTGGATTTCAGCACCTGTCACAACAACCCCTCCCTTAAGCACCACCTCTACACACCCACAATTATTACCTCCGCAGCCACCCCCTCCTCAACTCAAGTCATTATGCAAAACTATAACAGAAAGCGCCCAGCATGGGTGGAAGAAAATAGCAATTATTTCTGATATTCTTCTATTTAGGCTCTATTGATATTAGTTTACTTCTTTTTTCCTCCCCCAACTCACCTGAAAAACAGTGTTTGACTGAACTGGACTTTGAGTCTTCACTTGTTGCTTAAAAGTGTGATGCACTGATTTTGTTTTGCATTTGTGTGTGTGTTGCTGTTTGGAGCATTGATATGCAGCACAGAGTGGTCTGTGATGTAAGCTATGACAAATACACTGTGATCATTGTCTCTTTGACTTCTTTTTTCCCATGGTCTTACCATGCATGAGTGCTCCACACTGCAGTGCTTGTTGTCTAAGACAGACACAGAACAGCACCATGTTTTGTGAAGTTTATTGGAAAATGAGTTCAGACTTAAGAGGAAAAACTGAAAAAAATACACATTAGTAAACATAAGAATATATTCTCAGTATGACTTGAATAATACATTAATCTGGAAGCTGTTCTGAAGTCTTTGAAAAAGTAAATAGGAGTCATACTTCATAGAGATACAACTGCAATGAATACACGTACATGTAGAACAGCAGACTGATGAAAACTCTTAAATTATTTTTAATAAAAAAGTACGCAAAAAATAATTAATATAATAAACTGCACACACTCAAGTGTGAGGTCCGTTTGCTCTTATTTCCATGGTAAATATGTTTTTGTGGTAAATGTTTAGTAATTTATTGTTAATCTATTCTATTACTACACTTTACTGAGACAGACCTCTTAACAAATGTTTGACACTGTTAATCCTGCACTCATCGTTCTGTTTTATTCACTGCTGCAGGGGTCTGACTATACTACTGTGACCTCTATTGTAGCATACTCAGGAGGAGAGAGGTGTTCACAGATGTACATGCATGCACACACCCTCATACACACATGCACTGACAGAGACATCTGCAGGTCATCATCATCATAGTGGGAATAATACCAGGGATGGTTATCATAAAGGGAAGCTTTAAGCTCCCAGCCGTCTTGGGAAGATGATTTGGCTTGTGTGGAACAATGAACTGTGGGAATCCGCTTGTCCTGCATTGATCTTCCTCCCATGGCATCCCCTGCAAGGCTGTCAGAGCGACGGACAGATGAAAAGACCCACAACATTTTTCTTTCTCTTCCTATCGCTCCCTCCTGGTGTCTCTCTTTTCTTGCTGTCAGGAAGACTCCTACCGATCAGTGGGAATGAGCTGAAAGTTGAACTACCTGTTGACAGGACCTCTTAAACAGCTCTCAATGATACATTGTTCAAGAAAAGAAGGAAAAGCAGTGCCTCCTCTTCATTCATCCCTATTACATATCTATTGAGTCTGCTCTCATCAAATCCTGACTGCCTTTTTGTTATTTTTCAGTATACAAGCTGAACTGCGGTTATGATATATGCTTTTGCGCTATTTATTTATTTTTTTCAAACTGAATGAATTAGTAAAAACCACCTGAAACCGAGCAAAGCATGAAAAGCCAAGAAAAGATTAATATATTGTGTGTACCTGGATATAAAAAACAAAGTAACCCAACCATCTTTTACCCAAAGTTACTGAATAGATTAGATATAGACAACACTTTATTAATCTTCTTGTGGGTTGAATTCAGGAGTTTTGAAAATATGTGTACAGTCTGTTTTATTAATAAATCTGAGTGTCCCTACAGGTTGTTCAATATTTTCTTAGTATTCTAATCTCTGCACCTGTAAAATATGGTAAATATCCATTTGTTACATCCATCTTCAAAACCAGAATGCTATTGTGAAATTCCCTGTGTCATTAATTATTTGGTACAAAAATTATTGAATTTAGCATATTGTGAATAATGATTGATTTGTTTAATGCTAGGAATTTGTTCATGAGGACTTAATGAGATATTGTATTATGATAAGTTCATGGGATTTGTGTCGATAAATGCCAAAATAACAAAGTGAAGTCCAACTAATGGCTTTTCGATCCTTTTTGCCACCCACCCCTACCCATCTTTGTTTTAAATGTCACGGAAAAGTTTTATCATGAACTCCAGCCTGACAGCAAATTCAAAAAGAATGTTTAAGATTAGGTTTTTTATTATTTATTTTAATAGAATGTATAATAGGTAACAATTCCTAATACTGAAACTGTCTTTGATGCGCAATAATTCATATGTTTAGAATTAGGGAGCAGCACATTTAAATCCCAAATGCATTTATGATGCGTGCTGCTATTGATAAGACAGAAATGAACTGAGCACATTTAAATGGTGACTGAAATACACTTCCATTGTGTTACAGATACCACTTATAATTAAGCTGAGGATTGAAGAAAACCAAGTGAAATCACTTTCTTTGCATGTATAAGTGTGCAGAGGATTTGATGTGTTTATGGGTGCACATGGTGCTTTTCTGAATATTAAACCACAAACTATAAAGACAACAACTGAACAAAACTCATCGTGAGAAAATGCTAAAGGAAGTCTTTGTGGTTTTAGAGGTATCAGAGGAGCCAATAGTTTTAATGAGGCAGCAATGCTGCACATGCAAGGAAATGATAAGGTTATACAGGTTAGAATAACGGCAGACAAATACTGTACCAGTAAAAAAGTGCACGTTCTTTAAATACAAAGCTACATGGCAGTGCTGGCAAAAAAGGAGTTATTTTCTGTTCAAAGGCGCTAAAACTCTTCAATAATATGACTGGTAAGAATAAAACAAAAACGAAAAACTCAGGCTTAATCCTTTAGAAATATGATGCTCTTTTATTAATGGTGCTTTAAATAGCTTTTTATGTGGATGGATATTGTGTTTGAAACTGTCAGGATATGGTCAGAATAGAATTAAAGTAATAGGTGAATTGGAAAATACTCATTGTATCTTTTAGAGGGCATTCATATATTGAAGTGTTGTCTGTAGTCAAAGGGTTGTGTTTGAGTGTATGTGACTTTGTGTCTTTGCGTTTCTACTTACACACCACCCTCAGATTCCCTCACATGTGTGTGTTGATGTGAGCAGAGGGGGGATGTCACATAAGAAATGTCCTTTTTAATCAGGGGAAAAAATATAAAATGACTCGGGAGCAAGGCAAGCATATTAATGTGTCTCATTTGCATATGCTCGTCAGCCAGGATACGTTTATAAAAAACACAAACTGGATTCGTCAGTTCATTTCACATTATTCCATTGTCTATCTGCCTTTGTTATATGTTAAAGATAAAGGCAGAAATCAAATTGAAGAAAAGGGCAAGCTGCTATCTCCCCAAATGAGCAACAGCTCATCAACCTAGTTTAAATCACAGATTCTATTCTAAAAGGCAGGCGCTTCTGTAAAAAAGGCATATTCAAATAAGGTCTTCTCCAATAGACATGACTGGCGAAGAAAACTGGAGTGTCAAATTAAAGCAATATATAATCACTCATTTTTATATCACTCAAAGACTATATATATATGTATATATATATATATATATATATGTGTGTGTGTGTGTGTGTGTGTGTGTGTGTGTGTGCGTGTATTTGGTATGTGTGCATGTGTATATAAATGCATTAATTTTTTTCTTAAGATACAGCATTGTTTCAGACATATGACAATATATGTACGTTTTGAGCAGACTTTAGCTGAGGCACATTTAAGGGTTGAATATGAGCCATCATACCATAGCACACCCATTATATTCCTGATGAATTCAGTACATTTACTTTATGATGCTTGTGGAGAGAAATAAGAAGAACTCAAAGGGCAGCCCACAAGTGTCACATTCTTTCAAACACTAGAGGAAACTGGTCACAGTGAGTAATCCATGTTCTTAACATAAGAATCCACCATCAACAGTGTGTGGGAGAGAACAGTGACAACAAGAACAGACACCCCTTATGTCTACCAACATCCCACTGAGGGAGAGGAGGAAAAAAGAGAATATGTTTAACAAAGAAAGATGCTAAATGAACTAAGCGCAACTTAGTCTGCCATACTTCAGATATGTATAGTAAAGATATACATAGTAGGGGCTGTGTCTTTTGCACCTCTTGTGATTTCATATGTTTAACTTGAATGTGCAATGTCAATATCATACGGGATCTTACAAATGTCTAAAATTCTATTTAATTGATACATTTGAAAAAATCATGTAAGTTATTCACACTGTTTCTTATTTGAAATATTTTGATTAGTTTGTAAGCTATTGCGTGGTGGGTTAGGAATCAACCTAATATATTTGGAAACAATATTTTAAAAGTATTACTGCAATCTATGACTACAATATGTTCTTTGGCACAGGGAGAAAAAGCTCTAAGAAGGGCAGTTAAAGACAAATTATTTTATGAGACATGAGTAATAAACCCAGGACCAAAAGTGGATCTGGACTAACATAAAAAATGTATCACTTCTTAGTTGGGCCATTACCCATTTGTGTCAAAATTCTTCTTGCAGATCACTGCATGGCATTTTTAAAAATCCATCTAATAAACAGATCAAATCTGACACATTTTTGTGCTCTTTTTAAAAAAAATACACCATGGGTTTTCAGTAGTGTATTGCCCTCGTAATGTTTTGACAAACTCCAGCAATACGATCAGTTATGTTGTTCCAACTGAACTAATTTTCTACATCCTGGATACATGTTTTTAAAGAGTTGGAGATAGAGAAGAAGCCTGTTCGAAAGAGGATTTAGGAAAATTAATCAAGAACAAAGACATTCACACCAAATGTATTGCTCTTGAATAAAATAGCTCCGCCATTTTTTGTGGCTTTAAGTTAAAAATGTTGTTTACTGACTTACCCCCTCGGTTTTAAGTGGCATAATTGTAGTATTCAGGTAGTTTCCCTACTATGCCGCTGCTCCATTTAATCAAGGAGTGTAATTGGAGGGATTCTGATAGGATGGGCACAAGTACCTTAATTATACATGACTTAGTGTGTTTGCAGAGTAATTATTATAATCCAAAATGGTTTTACATTTTTTTAAATTTCAAAGATGTCAAAGCAAAATTCTAGGCCCTTGGCGCTAATAATTCCTTTTGTGTATCAAAGACAATGAATATGTACAGAAGTAAAACACACCAAAAAAATCCCCATTGTTTAGTAACATAAAAATCCTGAACATATTGATTAACTCCCAATATGTAATGTAACTATTTCTAAATGTTTGTCGAAAACTGTATGGTTTTTAAAATGTTACTTTCTTGTTTTTGTGATTTTTGCAGAATGGAGGAATCCGGTTTATGTCTTGGTGTATCATCACCAGTGCCTGACACCGATGCCCATCTCAGCAATGCAGTGTTAAATGGCCGTTATCCTATCAGTCAGAAGCTTCACCAACTTAACGCCCAGCTAGGACACGCCTTTCCTGACATACATCGTCCACAACAGATACCTGAAGAAAAAGCTGCCACTCCTTTAGATGAGAAGACACACCACGCAGCCCTGGCCAGTCAACCTATCAGCAGTCAGATGGCTCTACTAGCCAATCAACTCAACCGAGATATTAATGCAGGGGCATTGAGTGGGCTGAATGGGCGTGTAGATCTGCAACAGTTTCTTAATGGTCAGAACTTGGGCATCATGTCTCAAATGAATGATATTGAAGATGATGCTCGTAAGAATAGGAAATATCCCTGTCCATTGTGTGGGAAACGCTTTCGCTTTAACAGCATTCTGTCACTGCACATGCGTACACACACAGGAGAAAAGCCATTCAAGTGCCCCTATTGTGATCACAGAGCGGCTCAGAAAGGCAATTTAAAGATCCATCTCCGCACCCACAAACTTGGGAATCTTGGTAAAGGCCGTGGTCGAGTCCGAGAGGAGAATAGGCTGCTGCATGAGTTGGAGGAGAGGGCAATCTTGAGGGATAAGCAGATGAGAGGGAGTGGTAGTCTGCTTCAAACTGCTCAAACAACCCACCTGGGCCTCAGCAGCAGCTCTAACACTCTTCAGCATCAAATAAGTTCAGCCTGTGTCCCCCCTCCCCCATCTGGCCATGCCACTCCAGACACTCTTTCTCAGCCTTCTCCTTCACCCAAGCCGGCTGGCATACAAGATGAACAGCCTCTGAATCCAACAACAGGCTTTCGCTGTACCTTCTGCAAAGGAAAATTTAAAAAGCGTGAAGAGCTGGATCGTCACATCCGCATACTCCACAAGCCCTACAAATGTACTCTATGTGAGTTTGCTGCTGCCCATGAAGAGGAGCTGATAAGTCATGTAGAGAAAGCTCATATCACAGCTGAAACCACACAGGGCCAGGGTGGTGGAGGAGCTGGTGGCATGCAGATGGCCACAGAATTTCGCTGTGATGTTTGTGGCCAGGTATTCAGTCAAGCCTGGTTCCTAAAAGGTCACATGCGAAAGCACAAGGACTCTTTTGAACACTGTTGCCAGATCTGTGGCCGTCGATTCAAGGAACCCTGGTTCCTGAAGAACCATATGAAGGTGCATCTGAACAAGCTGGCCATCAAGAGTAAGCCACCACAGGCTCCTTGTGAGCAGGATATGGCTGCAGTTAATAGCATGGGCAACATGGCTCAAGAAGCTCATGCCAATCTTTATTCTCGCTATATCTCTTGTCTTCAGGGAGGTTTTCTTTCACCAGACAAACAGAGCCTAAGTGAGCAGCACCAAATGTTGGCAAAGGCAGGAATAGTAATGAAGGAAAAAGAGATGCTTGGGAAACTGCTAGGACCAATGGTTGGAGGTATGGGTCATGGACTGGGTGAGAATGAAAAGCGCTCCCTCCTTGGTTGTCTCAATCTTGTGCCACCACTCAAATCAAGCTGTATGGAGCGCCTCCAGGCAGCTGCAAAAGTAGCAGAGATAGACTCCCTAAATAGCTACCAGGCTTGGCAGATAATGGCTCGTGGTATGGATATTGACAGGGCTTTTATGCCTAAAGATCAGCAGCAGCACCAGCCCAATATGACTTTGGGGCAAGAAGATGAGATGGGGGGTTCAGGGGCTTTGCCCTCTTACTCAACGGACAAACAAGACTACTCCTTGATTGCTTCCAGTGACTGCTCTAAGCCAAAGCAAACCTCTGAGACCTTACCAGTAACTAAGGCCTCTGGTGGAACTTTGAATACTATGAAGGACGATGGGAGAGGCTTTGAAAGCCACCATGACTTAATGCCCCACCCTAGCAGTGCTGAGGCTTCTGGAGGCTTTGCAGGCTCAAACATTGACTATAGCCTGTCAAATCTGCCGAGCCTGAAGGAAAAGGCTTCTGAGTGTCCTGACTGTGGCCGGGTCTTCCGAACCTACCATCAAATGGTAGTACACTCCAGAATACATGGAAAAGACAGGAGAGGCATTGATGAAGGACTTCAGCAAGGTCTGGATGAACGACGTGGATCAGCCAGTGACCCTGAGTCCCAATCCATCAGCCGGTCCACTACCCCTGGGTCATCCAACGTGACAGAAGAAAGTGGTGCTGGAGGAGGTCACTCCCAAACAGGAAGTGTCCAAGATGACAGCCCACATCCTTCCTCACCATCCTCAGGTAAGAGGATAAATCGTGATTTTTTTTCTCCAGTTTTTCCACAGACAGATTTACACACACATACCATACATTTACATAACTAGAATAGTAAGACATTTTCTATTCACACATCATTTGTTTTGAATAAACAATATTTTGCATTATCCTTCAATCTGGATACGAGCTTACTTCTTACCCTTATTAATTTTGTTTCATGTGTTTGATAGTTTTTTTTGCGATTACTATAACATTTGTACATCTTCCACCAGGCTTACATTGCTGAAACCTTTTTTTGGTTAGTCTTTAAATCTACTATATTACAAAGTGACTCTTTGTGAGTCTGTGTCTATCTGTGGCCCTGTAATGGACCGGCAACCTGTCCAGGGTGCGACCCGCCTCTTGCCTATTGTCAGCTGGGAGAGACTCCAGTTATTCTACTAAGAATTGCGGTATATCCAATAAATGAAGAATGAATGACTTTGACTTGACTACTTGAATATACTTGAATATACTAATATCTGATATCTGCATTAACAGGTTAATTTTGTAAATACTGCAATAGGCTCCAATAAAAAACTTACATTCATGTTCAATAGAAGGCATTGCAATTATTTTTGTAATTAGATTAGATTTAGATTTGTAGACACATACATTGTCTTGTCATCATGGACATAGCCACAATGCTAATATTACTTAAGTCCCTGTAAATCCCTGAGAATGAAAGAAACACAAGTCAAGAAAAGATCAGTTTCACAGTTGAATCTTACAAAAAAAGAATTCAGACATTGAATTGCAGGATATCTTCCAAGGTCTTTGTTGAACATGAGTAAAATCCAGAACTACAGGGATGAATTTTTTTTAACTATAGTGATAAATAAATGAGTTAATAAACATGTTGATGAGAAGCTAACCCCTCCCACATACTTTAGCAGCAAACACAGGCTAGATACGTTTATGTTTAGTGGGATTAAGGGGGGCTCATTGCTAATGATTACACAAGTTTTTTAAAGGTAACTTTTGGTTGCTCAAGGCACAGTGCTGGTAGTAAAAATCATGTGGAGTAATTAGGTCATGAATATGCAATAATCAGAAGGTTTAAGCTAAACAAGACACTAATTAAAGATATACATTTTAAAGCAGGTTAAAAAATGTGTCAACTTCATTTGTGAAAGTGAGAATGTGCTCTTAAGTCTTATGCGAAAAAATGCAAATATATATAAATAGGAATCAGAGTCTTAGCTTAAGGGTGGAAGCAACTTAATTCCAACAGTGCAGATGAAATTGTTTATTTATTCACAGAGGCATGAAGTCCTTATCATGCCTGGTAGTCTGATGGGTTTGAACATGGGATAGGCAATGTTTATTTTAATCTAAGAAATAATAACACACAACCCCACACCCCAATTAGGAATTAATGAAAATGAGACTGAGATAAAAACGTTTTTTTCCTTAAAGAGACTATTAAACATAATGCTTTCTCTACCGGGTTGGGGCGTAAACAGATGTAATTATCCTCTGAATTTTAAAGATTTTCTTCCAAACCTCCAATCTGCTAGTCTTATTTCAGCATCTCAGCTCTGCCGAGGTTTTTGCAGATCATGTAACAAAAGGACAACAGTGAAATTAAAACTATTTTTTGAAAATTAATGAATTAATTAATTTTATCAAATATGTAAATAGACAAGAAAAATGTATTTGACATCAGAAATGTTTGCTATGCTTCTTTCAAACACTTCTTTTTTGTTTTGTTTTGTTTTTTCTAATCAAGAATTCTTAAATTGACTTGTAAGCTGTGAATAACACAGTGTGATTCACATTTGGAGCAAAGGGAATCTTAAATTAGAAATATTGATGTGTGAAAAATATGTGCGGAGTATGTGTTGTTGTATATATATATGTGTTGAGGGACATGGTAAACAGCATTTCACTCTCTTCTGTGACGAGCAGGATGTGGCCACCCATACCATTGTCTCTATCCTGATAACTTGTGATTCGCTCTAAATGCTTACACCTGCAATTGTGTGCACGTGTAAGCCTGCCACCTACCCACAGTTTAACTTGAATTATAGTAATCAACAATAACATCTCAACTGTGAAAGAAGGTCAACTTTGGTACTTTTGTCTGTGAGATGCTGCTTATTTAAAAGCAATAAATAAAAAAAGTGAAGAAGAGTTAAAAAAAAACAACAACAATGTCTTTGTCAGAGATGTCCTTGTTAATTTCTTTGTTTATTAAACAAACAAAACAGTTTTAACAAACCTTTGGTGCATTTTATTTGCAATTATGATAACAATTTTATTTATTAAAGATAAAGACATACATTCATGTATGTCCTTTGGTTTCTACCTTTTGTTTGGTTATCTTTGACATGATTTTCTCTATTTCCCAGTAATGTTTAGGTTTCAAAGTAGCTATATTGGGAAACACTAAGGCAAGTAGACATCAGAGAATGGATCAGAACAATAACCATTGATTAAATACAAGTTATCACATCCAGAATTGCCTTATGCAAAAGAGAGGACACCCTCTTCTTAGGAATTAATAAAACTCACCATGGAAAATTCTCATTTTGCACATTAGTACTCTCCTATTCTGCACAATATAACTAAATCTGTTTAAAATTGGCTTTACAGCATTGATGTGAGGCTTAAAGTGGTAGAAGTCTTTCATGCATGTATTTCCAAAAACTTCCCACTAACCTTAAACCCCTCTCCCACTTCATTGCTTCTGGCTCTGAAAGACTCCATACACTCCCTCTGGCTCCTTGCTTCTCTCTGTCTCCCTGGAGAATCCCCCATGTCTACATTTTCTTTTACGTTTTAACATGGCAGGGATTAGTCTGCATATCCCTGGTCTTACCATGGCTCAAACAAACACGCAAAATGCTTGCTCCATACAAATTGAAATTGGATTTGCCAGCTTGATGCCTAAGGTTATAAAGCATGGATATTCATCTAATTGCAGCAGTACAAGGGGGGTGTAATTACACATGCAGACAAACGGTTACAGTGTAATTGCTGTGTCACTGAAACAGGAATAAAGTAGAGCTGAGGTCCAGGCCACTAAACGTATAGATCAAAGTTCAAATTAGTAAGCTGTTATTGATGGATAATACTCAAACTATAATTTATGACAGCAAGGGGAATCTATTTTACACTTGCTGATATAAAAAAATGGAATAACCACCTAACTTTTAAAATAATTAATGTATTTCTTAAATGGATGCATGCAAACATATGAAGTTGATAGATTCAGTAAATATTCTACATGCAAATGAATAACAGTATCAATTAAAAATCCAAGATTCCAAAAACAGATTACTGAACTTAATAAGAATCACATCATACCCAGGCTATAAATATTTGCTCACTTAACTACTTAGCTGTTAGCCAGTGAATCATATCAACAAACTAAGAAAATATGTACACAACAGACAGTCAAAGATACAATTGTTCAATATTTTTTCCATTGGGTTTATCCCTGCTGATGCTCAAAACAGCTCGCCAGGAATGAATCATAAGAGAAATGTGTTGACAAAAAGATATGTTTTTCCTCTGCTGCAATTGCCTAAGCAAAGAAGGTGACGTGTTCACTCCACGCTGTCTAGTTTGTGCCAGTTGATAAAATTGCAATGAACTGAAAATACTTGCAACTTTATCTTTCATAGTAAGGGTTTTAAAATAGTTCCCGTGTTTAAAATAATTTGGTTTGAAGATTAAAAGCATTTTAACAGGCAAAAAAACAAGAAAAGTGCTCTACAAATTAGGTTAATTAGCATTTTATCTGTAATGATGACCCCTAATGATGAAAAACATAAATACACCTAGTACTCCATCCCCCTGACGTGGGCCACCGTGACCCCACTCTGGAGCCAGGCCTGGAGTTGGGGCACGTTGGCGTGCGCCTGGTGGCCAGGCTTTTACCCATGGGTCCCTCTTCCGATAGGCTTACCACCCATGGGAGGGGCCAGAGGGGTTGGGTGCCGTATGGAACAGTTTGCGGCCGGAGACAGGGACCTAAGCCAACCAGAAGCTGACCCTTGGGATGTGAATTGTCACCTTTCTGCTGGGTTAAGAGCCTAAGTTGGTGTGCGAGGCGGAGACATTCCAACTAGATATAGTCAGTCTCACCTCGACGAACAGATCTGGCTCTGAAACCAGTCATCTTGAGAGGGATTGGACACTCTTCTGGAGTTACCCCCCATCTTGGTTCCCATTGGGGTTCACCCCAGTGAATGAGAGGCTAGCATCCCTTCGCCTACTGTGGGGGGACGAGTGCTGACTGTTGTTTGTGCTTCTGCACATGACAACAGTGCAGATTACCCAACCCTTTTTGGAGTCCTTAGATAGGGTGCTGGAGGGTTCCCCTCCTGGTGACTCAATTGTTCTACTGGGGGATTTCAATGCTTATGTGGGCAATGACAGTGAGACCTGGAGGGTTGTGGTTGGAAGCAATGCCCCCCACCCCAGCTTGAGCCTGAGTGGTCTTTTGTTATTGGATTTCTGTTTTCAGCGTGGATTGTCTGTAACGACAATCCAAGGTGCCTAGGCCGCAGCTCAAGGATCAACTTTGTTGTCGTTTCATCTGATGTTTGGCCACTTGTCTTGGACACTCCCTTGAAGAGGGGGTCACAGCTTTCCACTGACCACTACCTGGTGGTGAGTTGGCTCTGACGGTGGGGGAAGATGCCAGTGAGGCCTAGACCTATTGTGAGGGTGTGCTGGGAGCGCCTGGCAGAGTCCCCTGTAAGGTGGAGCTTTAACTTCCACGTCCGGGAGAGATTCGATCACGTTCCGAGGGAGGTGGGGGACATTCAGTCCGAATGGGCTATGTTCCGCACATCCGTTGTCGAGGCAGCTTACCAGAGCTGCAGTCACAGGGTTGTCGGTGCCTGTCGTGGTAACCCACGAACCCGCTGGTGGACACCGGCGGTGAAGGATGCGGTCACGCTGAAGAAGGAGTCCTATCGTGCCTTCCTGTCCTGTGGGACCCCAGAGGACGCTGATGGGTATCGGCAGTCCAAGCAGCATGTGGTTTCCAAGGCAAAAACTTGGGCGTGGGAGGAGTTCGGGGAGGCTATGGAAAAGGACTTCTGTACGGCTTTGAGGCGATTCTGGTCCAGGATTGGGTTGGCTAATGCGACCCTGCAATGTCGCGTGGACATCAGGGGAAGTCTTGCTGGATTGGTAGACTGGGGTGGTGGTCCCCCTATTCAAAAAGGGGAACCGTAGGGTGTGTTCCAACTATAGGGGAATCACACTCTTATTCCTCCCTGGGGAGGTCTACTCAGCGGTTCTGGAGAGGAGGGTCCATCAGATAGTTGAACCTTGGATTCAGGAAGAGTCGTGTGTTTTCCTTCATGGCCGTGGAACGCTGGACCAGCTCTATACTCTCAGTGGGGTCCTGGAGGGTCCATGGGAGTTCGCCCAACCCTGTCCACATGTGTTTTGTGGACTTGGAGAAGGCATTCGACCATGTCCCTTTGGGGATCCTGTACGGGGTGCTCCGGGAGTCCGGGATTTAATCTTTACTTTTTGCAGATGATGTAGTCCTGTTTGCTTCATCAAGTCCTGATCTACAGCTCTCATTAGAGTGGTTCCCAGCCGAGTGCAAAGTTGCTAGGATGAAAATCAGTGCCTCCAAGTCTGAGACCATGGTCTCTCACCGGAAAAGGGTAGAGTGCCTCCTCCGGGTTGGGGTGGGTTGTCCTTCCCCAAGTGGAGGAGTTCAAGCATAGACATATATATACGTAAATGCCGTGTTGAGCCTGCTGGTACTTTGCAGCGATACGTCAACGCGTCCACCATCTTGGATGTGGCAGAACTCCCCGTAAACTAATAAAAGAAAATAGACTGAACTCCATAAAGTACCTTTCCACAAAGTTCTTTAAGTCAATGCACCTTATTCACCCATTCACACACACACTAATATATCTGGGAAGCAAGTAAAACAAAAAAACCCTCTGTAACATTTAAAGTGATGATTATAAATTTTTACTCCTGATGTTTAGGATATAAGGAAGCACCAAACTTGTACTCTGTACTTTTAATGAGTGTATTCAGCTACTAATACGTGTAATATGAATATTGAAATATTGATATTTAACATGTAATCTATGTCCATAATAACCAGTACCTGAAAAGTAGATGTGACTTGAGGGTTTTTTGGATCAAGAGCACAAACATTTACATTTAACTGATTTGATATATATATATATAT
>CAJRST010000001.1:4871913-4902443 GCA_907169785.1 Menidia menidia
TCTCTCTCTCTCTCTCTCTCTCTCTCTCTCTCTCTCTCTCTCTCTCTCTCTCTCCTCCACAAACCCCACCTTCATTCCCCACCCTTCCTTTAACATGTTCACCAGTTCAGAGCTGGTCCATAGCCGGCAGCCATAGGGGGCTGTGGCTGCCGGCTATGGAATCAAAGGAAATTACAGGTGGAAGAAAGGAATAGAAAATAAGATGGGCATACCTACTGCAAAAGATTACAGGAGCTTGGTGAGGACAAGCAAGATGAAAAATAAATAAATTATGTTTCAAGTGAAGAAAATGTATTAAAGCATTTAAAATTTTAAGGAAGGGCTATGGTCACTAGTGACATAATTCATCTCAAACCTGAATGTATTTTTCACTGACATAATATTTAATTATATGCTCTTAGTCAATGTAAAGTCATGATTTAGTAAATGCAGTTATTTAAAACACTGTGAGGAATACACAGAAGTTTGGCATACAGAAAGTGTCTGTACTGACAAAATCTCTTAACCCATTTTTCTAAATGCAAAGACATGATTTCAGGAGGGCTTCAGTTAAAATTAACATGCAAGTAGACATGAAGTTTTAGGGAGAAAATGAAAGGAAATATCTGGCATACATATTGTGATTTGGTGTAATGACTATGGTGCAGATGGGATTTAAGATAAAAAATAAACACCTGCTTACTGTTACAATTTTATTCCAAGATTGGAGTTCTCTTTTTTATTGTACACAGCACACAAGTGTCTGTATCTAAACATCCCCTTTTAAAGAAATGTTAAAGAGTAGTAATCTCTATGAAAAATAACTTTTTTGTACTTTCTAGCTGCACTTATTGATGTTTTCCCAGACATCATTCCCCATTGCTTTCTCCACCTGAAAATCTTCTTTGCACTCTTACTGTATGCCCATCATTAACTGCAATGCCACCCATAAATGCCAACCTTCCTTCCATCCATTGAATAAAATCTTTGTAACTGCAGATTTATCGATCACGGAAAGCAGTATACTTGACCTTTTGTCTTTTGTTATTGTTTGAAATATCAATGAATGAGTAATACTAGAAAGTTGTAAAGATAGTGAAAGTGAAAAAAGTCAATTATTTGTAAGAGAACTCTGTTGAAATTCACAATCAAAACATAAGGGTTAACTGTAGCTTTTTGCTTTAGGGTCAGTTCCTCTTCTTACTTTCACTTGTCTGTCTCGCACAACCTGTGGAAAGGTTGCTGAAGATCAATGGTTTTAGGAGGGTGCTTGGATTCTTGTGAATACGTGAACATGTTATAGAGAAAGGACGGGAAAGAAAAAAAGAGGAAGAGGGAGAGAGAGACAGAAAGAGTGAAAGTGAAAAAGGGTGAGCGGCATCAAAGCGTTGCTCTCAGCTGCAGCTGCCAAGCTTCCTTGTCCCCAGTTAGCAGCCATCCAGCTGTCAGGCTGCACGAAGAGGAAGAGAGGGGGGAAATCTCTCACCAGCCATATGGTCCCCAGTTCTGTCAGAGACACTCCACGCTCAGTGGGCAAATGGCAAACTCATATATCTAATCAACACTCTTAATATCCAGACCTGAGACCAAGGATATTTTCAGTCTTACCTCTCAACAGCGTGGTAAAAGGTTTTTGGGAAATCACCACTCACTTTTGTATGTGTTTGTTGGATCATGCAAATTTAGGAGGCACAGGACAAAGATCACACAGCGATAGTGAGAATGAATGCGATTTTTTCACTTTGTTTATCTGTGGGTCGTTGCCCAAGACCACCGTCTCCTTATGAGGTTATGAATCTTAAAGATTCATCTTAAACATTTACAAACAAATGAAAAAAGATTCTATGAACTGTACTTTTCACTTTATCTATTGTAGGCTAATTCACTAGTTTGTACAGTTGCATAGTATATGCACTGTATAGTATTTGAAGTAAGTTGGGTGGTTTAATGATAAATTAGTGATTCAAATCAAGTCATACTCATAACACTGAAAATTCCAGCTGACCCAAAAGCATGTCCACCACACAAATGTGGTAGACAGCTATCTGCTCTTTACCCTGCTGAAGCATTATCATAATTGTAAAATGTACTGTATGTTGAATCTACATCAACCAGTAGTTTTAGTTCAGAATTTGTTGGCTTTAGCACCGGTTGCCCCAGAGAGGATAGGCTTGAATGTAGCTTTATGCTATATCTGTTCAAGGGATGCTACACCTGCTCATCTAATCCTGACAGGCCGCAGATCCCAATCTCTCTAGCTGCAGAGTAACATGCACCTTATGTTACTGCAAACCGTACAGAATCACAAGAAGGTTTGTTGCTTTAACTGCAACACTGTGTGTCAAGCTTTTCAAAAAGATACATTGCATCCCTTTTGCGACTAAAAAGTGTAAATCCATCCAGTTCTTTTGTCTGTACTTGTAAATAAAATAAAAAAGTAACATTAAATGAGCATTTGAAGGAAAACAGGGTATATAGAGGTAAAGTGGATATGACAGTGAGAAAGAAATTGCAATCAGAAATTGAAATAGAAATCAAGAGATTTTAGATAGATGTAAACAAGGAGAAGATGGACCAAGATCAGAAAATCTTTGCTCAACCCCACAACCTGAAACTTAGGCCATTAAAAGAAGGGAGAACTGGGTGAGATATCAGCCTAGATGGATATGGTAGCAGCAATGGTTTGGAGGGATGGTAACTTTAATGACCCCACTGGGTTTTTAATTAGTGTTATGCCCCAAACAAAATGAGCTAATTAATGTTATCATCCATATATCAGACCCTAAACCCATCCACGCTATTCCACTCAGACATGTACACACTCTGCAATGCAAAAGCACACACAATTCAGGGCTTTATACAGTAAAGTTTATTTTATTTATTAATTTATTTTTACTTTCAGAATATAAACTTAATAAAGTTTATTTTCTGAAAATCTTGGAGCATGTTGACTGATACAAACACAAAACACACTGGCAAATACAAAATAGCTACAGAAGAAAAAAAAACAGAAAAAAAAAACATATATATATGTATACACACATGTATACACAAGCGCATCATTTCTCGGCCATAAGGCTGTGCCCTGTTTGTGAGCGAAGCGATTATGTCTACACTGGTTTAAAATCAGGATAACAATGCCATGAAAGGTTATTTGGAAAAACAGAAAGGGCTCAGGCCAAGAGCCCGGCATTTGCGCACAGGCTTGTGTTACCTGTTCGTAAGCTGCATGTTTGTCACACCATCGCCTCCGGTTGACCATGCAGCCCCACCAGCCCCCACTTTATTTCTCTTGCACTAAGCCTATTATAAAATCAATAAACAATTGAGCATTTTTCCAGTCCTTTTAAATCTTTTTTCTCCTCTATATATCCTCTGAGATGAACGGTAGACATTCAGGCAGCAGTGTAAAAAGTGTAGAGGTAAGAATGGAGTTAAAAAAACAGCTCAATAACCCCTTATTTCTTGTGTTGCATTGTATTGTTTTTTCAATATCTTAGCTTCTTGAAACAGTTTTTGATCCTTATATATGTATTTTGTAGTTACACATAGTCGCTGGGAGTTGTACCTTTTAGTTTAATGAAAATAAATTCTGTGAAAAGAAAAATTAAAAGTTATCCTGATTCAAATATTTCTTCTTGTACATTGATGTCATTCTTATCCTCTGTACTTTTTTATTTTATTTCATATCGCTTTCACATTTGTGTTGTTAAAAAGAGCTCATAAGATTAATGGGGTTTTCAAGTGTCACATATGTGCAATACAACTCTTACATAAACTCTATGTTTAGAAAATAGAAAATAAAAATATGACATTTACAGATTTTGTTTTTATTTTTATTTTTTTTTGTTTTATTTAATTCATAGTTCTGAATTAGCTTGAGAAAGATGACAACCAGTCACACAGTTGGGAATTTTGCTCAGTAAGATAGTCTCCTTAGTTTTCAATTTCTCAATCTCTTCTCGGAGTGTTGATACAGTAATCATTAGTGACAAAAACACGGTAGATTTATGTGCAGAAATGTTTGATATATCCATGACAATCTGTGTTACCACATCATAAATTATAAAAAACTAGCAATTAGAAATAAATAAGCATTTTCCTAAGAAATCTAAATGTGTTGTGCAGAGGATGCAGGATATTCACTAGACAGTCAGTAAAAGCAATTATCTATATAACAGCTGCAAATTTCACATAATTGTTTAAGATAATGCAGAGCATTTGAACATTTATTCCTCTGTTATTATTTTTTAGGCAGCAGACTTACATTCATCCTTCAAGCCTCCTGAATTCCATCCAGTGGCTAGACTTTTGACTGCAACAGATTTCAACAAGCTGTTGGTTGTGTCATCTTGGATTTTATTCTCCTAGCTAGTCTTCTTGGCCGACCCTTCTTTCAACATGCCTGCTATTGGCTAACCCTCTTTTTAACCAAGTTATCATTGGCCAGCAACCTCACCCTCCACCATGAGCCAAGCCTCTATTGGATGATCTCTGGAAGGCCTTCATCAGGATGGTCTATATCAGAATAAAAGTGAACTATCGTGGTCAATCATCCATGCTTCCCCATTGGGTCTTTGGAGACTCAGCTAAAAATGTGCCTAGAGTGTGTTAATGTTGGGCAAGCATTTGGCTGGTTTAGTTCTATTCCCAGGGTTTGCACCCAAACGTGACCCTGTGTGGGCCGCTGGTGGTGACTGTGCTACAGGCAGCATGGTATGGCCATGTGTGTCATCCCACCAGACGGAAGGCTGTATCATGGCTATCGTTCTGTCACTCTTGGATGATGCTTCTTTGCCTCAGAGTATGACATGACTTGACTTGGTGACAATTACCATCAGAGCCCGCCATCTTATCCACCTGGTTCAAAAGGTCTGTGTTCTGGAGATTGGCAGGCATTTAATTTTTCCCTCTCGCACTGCTGTCATACACTGCTGTTAAATTTCACTGGCCCACTCTTGTTTCTGTGATATATTAAAACTCCTTTTCAAATTGTGATATCTTTGTACACGTAGCCAACGCTGCACACTGAGCAGGCAAGCGCTGACTGTGTTTGCAGGGCCTCTTGTCACTGTATCAGAACAATTTCAACAGGAGAGCAGGAGAAAAAGAAAGCTGCACTCTATGCCTTGTAAGACTCCAGCTTTTTCTCCCTCTTTCTCTTATTTCCACTGGGAGGAACACTGACCTCATTTGTGAGGACAATAACCCCCTTGACTTTGGGGATTAAGACATGAAACCTTTGTGGATTAATTAGGTTCAGGGCTGAATTCATTTTGTCACCATGGAAAGCAACGAGACAAAGAAAAAAAGAGGAGGATATAGGCTACAGACACTGTTATGAATTTGATGTTTGTTCAGACAGACATATTATCATGCACAAAATGGCAATACATTAGTTCATTGGCTTAAGAATTGGCATGGAAAGTAATAGTAAGAAAAATGATGAAATCACAGAAAGCATTAGAGAGTGTTATACATCAGTGCTGACTTCAAACCAGGGTTTTGCAAGTCTGGAAACAATGTTAGCCCACTGAGCTTAACTCGTTGGCAAGGTTACACATGCAAATATGGTTTGCCGGACTATCTTCTGTACACAATGGGCTGGAACCAGAATCTGTGCATTCATGCCCCCAGATCTACTCTTAAGCTTGTCACACATAATGTAGCAAGTAGCAGTCCCAACAATGCTGCAGGAATCACATTATCTCAGTTGTCTTGGTAACAAAGCAAAGTGTTTGTTTTCCAAGATCCAGAGCAATTGCAATTTAGACGATTTACACCTATTGTGAGTGTGCATGTTTTTTTTTTAAATTCTTTTAGTCAAGAGCATATGTTTGAATGTGTCTTTAGCATTCAAAAGTGGCTGTTTGTTAGATGTTTTGTTTACAAAATAACAAAGGTGTTTCTTTCACCAAAGGCATAACAGAAAATGTGTTAAACAATTTTTTCCTGTCTTCTCATGCTTGTTGTAAATAAAAGCGACTGTTGTCTTATTAGAGTAACACTTTCTAAATGCGACAGCCTCAGGTAAAACTCCGCTATGGAGTTAGTGTTGAACATGTGCTTGATGAGTTGTCTTCCTTAGTTTAATTTACAGCTATTCTTTTTAACCTATCTAAGTCTCATGTGTATATTTTTCGTCATCAACCCTAAAGTTAAACATTTTCAATGTCCATATTTTGAGCATATTTTTGTGCTAATTATAAAATTTTTAGAACCTTCGACCATGTCTCATACCCTTTTAGTTTCTTATTCCAAAACTTTGAATAGGTCATATGTCCTGGCATACATATACTGTAGGTGTATAATCCAAATATCCTAAAATGAAATTTTCAACCAGATAATAAGACTTATTTAATTACTTTTGTACTTACATTGGATGTGTTGAGAACATTGCAGGTTTGTTTAAACTTGGTTAACAAGTTTAAAAAATGTATACTATCCAAGGGCACAAAAGCTCCTGGGCCAATGATCTCCAGTGGCTTCAGTGTTGCCACATTTAACCCCGAAGCCTCCACTTAGTTGCCAGGAGTCTGTGTCTTTCCTCCTGAGAACACAGGTTTATCCCGGGATTTCACAGACTCATATTTTTCCAAATGGTCCTCCCTATTCGGCCTATCCTCTGTCTTAAGACATGGAGCTAAGTCGAGGCTAAGCCACAAACTGTCCTCATGGGAGGACGGATAGAACAAATGCCATCTCTCCTGGCAGGGACTTCAGGTAAGGAATGATTGTGCCATTGCAGTTCTGTCAGAGCCAGAATTTTGTATTAGACACAGAGATGAAGACTGGATTTACAGGGCTAGAATGGAAAAGCTGTTTTGGTCAATCTGCTTTCTCAATATCTGTCTTATTTACCCACGCTCAATGCAGTTTTGGTCCCACATCCCACTGCTCTTCCTTCCTGATCCTTGAGCCCATCCAAGACTTCACATTTACACCTGTTTTGCTAGGACTTGACAAGGCAGGATTTTGTCTTTGTCTTTTCTGGCATTGCCTTTCTTCATCTCTCAGAGAGAAGGGCAAAAAGAGGATGAGGGATTGAAAGTTTGTGGAGAAAAGTTTTGGAGGACATTTCTGGATTATGTTCACTAGGCACAAGCTGCTCACAGTGTGAACATGGCACGTTGTCAATGAGATCTATTTCCATGACGATTATTTTTATACTCCAACAATCAGGGAGCCGACAGCACAGTACCACAAGAGAAAAAAAAATCTTCTTCCAATTTGATAGATATTCTGTAACATTTTAGTCGTAAATACTAACAAAGCCATGAGCGAGAACATACTGACAAGATATCAACCTTCTCTTCTGGCAACACCAATTCCCATTCCAGCTCAACTAAGTGTCCTGTTGAGTTGTCAATTGTAAGTACACCAAACCTCAGGCTGCATACTTTTCCTGATCAGATGCTCTCCACTGTTCAGTGTTGCGGTAAATGCAACATCTGATGGTTTTCTGAAATCCAGCGTGTTGGACAGGTGAGATGCTGCAGCGAGCATCACTTCTGTGATGTGAGTTAGCACCATGTCACCCTTTCCCATCTGCAAGCTTTCGAAATGGTGTTCCGCGTGTGCGTGTATGTGTGTTAACATGTTTCACAGCATCAGAAGTCATTCAGAGTGGTTTTATGCATTGTGTGTCCAAGATCTGAACGGAAAACTCTTATAAAAAAAATAAATAAATAAATAAATAAAAAACAGCACATTTGTGCAGACTACCAGAAATATGGCAACTGAACAACAGATTTGGAATTCACTGCTATATTCAGTGTCACTATTTGACTTGGTGTTTGGCAGGCTAAAACATGGTGCAGATTGAGAGACAGTGTCACAGGGAGTAGGAAATGCCTTGTCTTCTTCATGTGTGCATTTTTACATTTTTAAAACTTTTTTCATTCAAACCTTGAAAGGTTGGTTACTTCCACCTTCTTCCTTGCACATGCAGTGACAACTGACAGACTGTCAGGTTGATCAGTATGTTTCCATGAATTTACCACTCCTCTCTTGATATCTCACATGCTCAGTGGGCTGCTGGAGGGCTTTCTACTAGACAGAAGGGCTCAGCTACTGAATGGGGTAAGAGCCAGGCATCTTGATGATTTTTTCGGGGTGCATCACCATCTCTCTGGAAGTGCCAAGTATGCACCAAGGCCATGCCATTCACCATAGAGGATGTGTGATAGGGGCATCTTCCATCTCTTCCAGGCATGTCATAGTTGTATCCACAAAGACAAATCTGGTTGCCACATTACAGACAATCGTAGTGATTTCTGCAAGCAATGAAATTGTAATTCTATGAAGCTGTAATGAATGCAGCGAAATGGTTGTCTAGTGAAACATTTTGTGAACTCGATTAGAGGCAGTAAACCATTTATTTGGGAAGTCTGTTATTGCAGACATAATTTGTGGTGGAAACACAGTATACCTAATTTTATTTATGTATTCCCTCGGTCAATGTTGTCACGAAATGATTGTAAGATTTTTGTCTTACACTTGTGTATTTGTGCTAAGATTCCGTTTGTAAACTAACTAATCAGTTTATACAAATATTTTTTTATTTATTTTGTATTTAAATTAATGATAAAACATGCATGGTGTAAAGGATGTTGTGTTTAATATTTTGTCGAAATACATTCTCAGTTAAATAAATTCTTTTTATAACCTTAATTCAAAAGCTCACATGAAGTTTAATTCTACCCTGTATTTCTCTATTACCCCTCTCTTTCCCCTCTCTTCATGTCTAAATTACCACCACATAACACTGATCGATGGATCCCTGCTAATAGTGTTAGATGTTTTGTTTTAAAATACCACTGCCCAGCTGGTGACTCCAGCTCTCATCTGTTTGTCTCTGCTGTACTGATCCCTACCTCTTTCTCTCCTCTCCCTCCTCTTTCTCTCTTTTGCTCATTTATCACCTCTGCCCATCCATTTATTCCTTTCTTTCTTTCCTTGTATCACTGTGTTTGTTTTCCAGGGTTTTCTGGGGATAGAGTTGAGGGTGGGGGGTTTTTGGCCCGAATCCTAGGTATCACATATCTGACCGCATTTTAAACTCAAATAAAGCGTGCTTTAAAAAAAAATCCCCTTTTTTACTGCAAAGGTCAGACATTAATGCTGGTAAAAATTGATCTGTGGATTCATGAATTCGGTCCCGTTGTTGAGGCTCCTTTGTAAAGGAAGATTCTGCGAGGGAAGCTTAACATTGCATTGTTTTGCTCTGACAACGCTATGACGAGAGCCCGTGCAGCTGTTCCCCATGCTCACAATGGCAGATTAATTAACACAATCATGTGGTGCTGGCTCAGGCTCAACCGCCAGGTCTGCTCAGGGATAGATAGGTAAATCCTATACATGCTTTCCCAGACTACCATTGAACATTCTTGTGATGCTCTGCCATAACTAGACACATTTGGTCATTGACTGGTCAGCATAAGGAATAAAATTGATTAAACAGGAGGATATTTTTCTAATTGCACTGATGTTAAAATTGTTGTGAGTAGTGAGCTTGTGTACACATCTGTTTGTGAATATTCTACTACTTCAAGCCTTTTTTATTCTCTTGTAATACAATTATTTAAATGGATACAGATAAGTAAACAATTAAATTTTAATCATGTAAAGACATTTAAGTGTTTGTATGCATGTGTGTAGGTATGGACATTTTTCTATTGAAATGACAATATGTCACTGCGTCTCTTCATTATTACAGTATGTGTTTAAGTCTGTGTGTACCATGCGTCCAATTGTCACTCTTGTCATCACCATCCAATTCAATGTTGCCATTAAATGGAGCTGTTCTAATTAAGATTCAGTGGTCGACCTGTCTCTCTTACTTACTCTTACTCTTACTTTCCTGACATTTTAAACTGTCTATTATGCGGCATGGCTTTCAGGTGCAATTCTGTGTAAATGGCAAGTCGAAAAATTATGTGTCTTTTACATAGTTATCCATCAGGGACAGGGAGGAGGTGTTTGGTGACAGATTGGACCTGGTTTTGAAATTATGACTAGAATCTGTGATCTTTCTCAATTGATCATATTATTCACTTGATGTCCTTCTTGTCACTCTGTTAACACATTTCTTTATTCTTTTTTCTCCTCACCTCTCCCTCATCGTCCCATCTCTTCTCTCCTCCTCTTCTCCCTTTTTACCCGATCACCTTCTACCACACACAAGCACACACCTCTTCTAAATGTTTAGCATCAGCCTGACCGCAGTTTGTCAATATTTTACCCCTGGCCCATCCCCTGTGTTGATATAATGATCACTTAACAGTCAAGAGTAAGGCGAAGAGGAAATTAGGGCGTCGGCAGCAGAGAGGACAACAACACTGAAGCAATTATGTTTCTTTCAGCCCAAGCATTCTCACGTTAATGAAATCCCTTATCGTCAGGGGAAGAAGAAGTTGGGGAGGGGAGGACAGGTGTACAAAATGTACGTTGTTCATTTATCTTATTCTCTGAAATGAACGGAAGAAGCGGTGAGAATAATGCAGAGATAAAGTCTGGGCAACAAGTGTGTGTTTTTTTTCTTTTTTTCATCTTGCTGGCCGTGCATTTTGCAGTGACAGATGAAGCAGTGAAAAGAGCAAAGAGTTTGCAAAGCAGATGAATAAGAAAGGAGGAGGGGAAAAAAGAAGGGAGGGCATGGTGTATCACAAGCAAGCATCTTCCTAAAGGACAAATCGAAGACACTCCCCATGCTAACATTTGAAGTATTTACTTTTGTGCAAAATGTCTGCCCTTTTCCTTTGTAGACGAGATCAGTCAGTCATGGAAAGTCATAAAGATCCAAGTAAAGACCATATGTCAAAATTGGACTACATAGGACTGTATAATTAGTCTCTTACAAGGCAGTGTTTATTTTTTGTTTATTCAAATATCTAATTTGATAGTTTAACAGCATATCTTTTATGATTTTATTCAGATTTTTTTAAACCTATACTTTTCCTTTGTTCCCTATATATTTTAGGTTTTCCGGTCTATTGAATTTATTTGCTGTATGATATTTAATCAACCTTTGATTATCGTTAAACCTCATTTACATAAAGTGTACTACATCTTACTTTTGCGATTCTACTTTTGCGATCCGTAATATATTTGATAAAGTAACCTTTTACTTTTGGAAATTAATTGTTTGATATGTCCCGTGCATTTTGCTACTAAAAACTCACATTACTCGATGTGACCCTGATTTTAACAGATAGAATTGTAAAGGTTGAGAGATTTTTTCTACTGGTGGTAGTAAATGAATGGTTTGGCATCTACCAAAGTTGGGTTGCTACAGTCTCTGGGAACATTTCAGTCACCCCAACCGAACTGCTCATTAGCTTTTAAATGGGGCATTTTCTAACCTTGCTAACCTTTTAAATACCCCACATTCCTCTTGTTATTCCAATCAAGTTACTGGAATACTTGTGTTATGCTTTTCAGATGGTACAGTTGACTCCAGATATCTATTAAGGTATCATTATACACAAACACACACACCATGGACCTTCCCCCATTTTACATTAAGTCCTCTGTTTATAAAGGTTTTTTATCCTTTTTTATCCTTTTTTTCTTAGGTTTAGACAGTCATTGAGACTATAACCCAACCCTCCCATGTTCTCGTTGAGCTTGGAAACACCTTTACACATTAAAATCTGTATATTTGATTGAACTTAATTCTAATTTATTTATATATGATTAATTTGAAAGAGATATTATTTATATCTAATTCAAATAAAATTAAAGTATATATATATGCATAAATTATGCTTTAATTTTTTAATAACTTTTTTTCTTTGATGGATTCCAGTCTTGTTTTAGAAAAACTGCATTATCTGTTAACAATGATCATGAAATGTGTCAAATGCTGAAAACAAATATAGTTAGTTGGATTTAATGAGCAGTTTTCTTAATTGCCTAATGCCAAAAGTAGTTAAATGACAGTTAAGGTATGTAGTGAACCACTACGGGAAAAAAGAGCACTCTACCTGTCAAGGTGGAATGGGTAATTGAGAATAACATACTCAAGCTATCATGCAGCAAATCAAAGCAGAATTCCCTAGCAGGAAGTCAATCATCATCTACCATTGAATTAAGTGAGATATTCATTCAATTTTTTGTGGTATTTTGAGATCAGGAGTTGGAAATCACTTGTCATGTTATAGTACTGCTTTTGATGCATACATAGAAAGTGGTAACACTCACTAAATACTGTAGAAATACTACTATAGCTCAATATATACTATAGCATGTTATGTGCATGTTATATGTCAAAACTTACTTATTAATTAAGCTGTGTCTGGATCCATCATGTTGTTTTTACCTTAAATCCTGCAGTAAAATAAAAAACAGAAGATACTATTTTTTTAATTTCCTTGTTATTTTTATCAAACCTACACTAAACTCTCTCAGAATTGAGCTATTTTATTTCGAGCTGCAGTCAGAAATTCATAACAAAAGACCACTTGACCTTCTCCTTGAGTACAGAAAAGTGCTTGTCACCCAGAGGAGAAACCCAAAACAGCTATACCAAACTTTCACCACTAAAAGCTTCAGCATACACAATGCTATCAAGCTAATGATCAATTATTAATATCCACAATCCTCAGCTGTGATATGACTGCTTGGATATAGAAAAGTAGGCAATTATGTTCTACTATGTCTTTTGGGTTTTGGCTGCTTCCATCTCCGGCCTGCCTCTGCTACTTCATGTGAGCTTTCCTATAAATACATTACAACTAGTTCCTCTAGCTCTCCACAAGTTCTTATTGGAGCCCTCTCGTTGCAGATATCCCGATCCAGATTAATTTGTAATTAGTCTTGAGTTGTTGAGCCTCTGAAAGATAACGGATTCCAGCTCCCATTTTCTTCGCCCCAAACACTGATGATCACTTAACAAGAACAAACACTCTCGCACTTGATAAAAATAGCTTAAGCTTGGACTTATTTGTTTGTCTACAAATGCCAGACACATATGTCTGAATGGCTTGGGTGATGCTAGAGCAGAGAATAAATGAGTCGGTCTATATTAAAACTTGTCATTGTGTTTATCTGCATTTCTGTTTTTAAAAAGGAGGAAAATGCTTAACAATTCTCCAGCTCAGAGGCAGACAGTACAAGACATTTCACAATATAAATACAGAAAGTAAAAAGAAGGAGCAGTAGAAAAGAGTTGCCTTTATCCTTTTTAATGTGTTTTTTTTTCTGTTGTATAATTTCGTTATGACTTTTTATTAATCAAATAACTAATATCCTTTCTAAGATCACAATAAATACATTGGATCCTATCATATGTGCTTTTAAGGTTATTTTTATTTACAATTTAGTTGCTAAAACAAAAAACAAACAAAAAACACTGTTATAGATTTTAGTAATTTAAGAGGATAAGAGATGTGGGCATGAGGCTTAGGGTGGGATGGAGGGTTTCAGTCTATTTATAGTTGAGTCATCAGTGCCTCAATGTTCCGAAATGGCAAATTGTTAGATCCCCAATGGTGATTATTACTTGCTGTCAATGACCTTCATAACAAATTAAAATTATGCGACTGGGACAGAGCGTGCTCTTTAATAGGCGTTATGCATGGGATTGTGTGTGTGTGTCTGTGTATGTGTGCACATGTTACTTTGTGAATACAAATGTGTGTGTATTTTGCATGTGGGAAGTGGCTTAGGGCTTTTAGTTTTCCTTCCATTTGATAAAAAATTAGGGTCACAAAATCTCACATATGCCCAAACTATACCATTATCTCTGATTCCATTGTGTTATGTCCATCCATTTACATTGGTCCAATTGACATCTCCGCTTTTAATCAGAAATCAGAATCAGAAATCATTTCAATGACCAAATGTACAGACTAGACAGACCTGGTATCCCAGCGCAAGCTAATCAATGCACCCTTACTAACATCACTAACAATTACACTAGTATCACAGCTGTGATACTAAAGTGTTTGAGCTTATAAAATCCTTTAATGCGTTTAATGCGTACTTTAATCATACTTCAGTTCTTGCTATTAAAATGTCATCCACTTCCTGTAACATGAGCTTGTGTACAGCCTAGCAAATTTTGTCAGGAAAACCCTAAACAGAATAAAAAAATATGTGCAGGCACATAACTGAATATTAAAACAGTTGCTGTTTCTTGAAGATAAACTTCCCATTAGATTTCTGTTTTACACCAATTTTAGTCATGTTCAGAATGTAATGTATTTTGCTGTAAAACTATGCTCATTTGGAACTAATAACGGGACATTATTTGGCTAGATTTTGTTACGTCACATTTTAAAATATTGAAATCACAACCAGTTATCGGATGAGATTTCTGTGGTACATTAGAAAAATATTCTAACAGTGAAACCACTTTAATGACAAAGATGCATTGTCCAGGTAACTTAAGAAAAAAAAATCTCCAAAGTCAAAGAACTAACACCTGAATTACTCTTGCATAGTGTGTAGTGTGTTCTCAGCAGCAATATGAAATTATCCCCTTTCAAAGATTTCCTTTTTCAAATCTTCATTCTTGTGGTAATAAATATATATAATTTTGAATCCTAACTATTGATCTCTGTGGCAACACTCCTCATGGAAAAAAATACTGAACCCTAATATGTATCTTTAATGAGACATAATTGATTAATTTGCATTGCTGGAGAATATTGCCACTAATGGCTGCAGTTTGCAGAACACTGATGCCATGTACAGTATGGAATCTGACCAGTTGCAGATGGATTGAGGGTGGGATAGAATTGGTGGTACTATAGCAGAATTTGATGATTAGACCTATTGTGCTTGCTGATGATCTAGCATGCCTTGTAATGAATAGTAAATCAATGGTGGTTTTGGGGAGTATTCACGGTCTAACAGACCGTGCAACAGGATAGTTGTCATTTCAAGTTGGAAACTGTACTATATACCATATTCCATTTTCTCTTTCCTCTCCAATTAGTATTAAATCCCCCTCCTCCTCTTCAGTTTATACTCAATCATTCTCTTACACCTTTCCATTCCTTAAATTTCCCCTAACTAGCTTTACAAGTCTGCACTTTATCCTTCATCCAGGCCTTTCATTAGTTTTTTGCTGATAATTCTAGCTTCCAATATGATCTTTTTCATTTTTCTCTTCTAAAAGCTTCAAAATTTTTCCTGATTTAATACATTTACCTCTCTATCTTCATTACCCTTTTTTACACACCTTTTCCTCGCATTGCTCTTCAGTATTATCCAGTGGTGTCCTGCTAAGTGATGCAGCAACCTAGTCATCCTTCACTAATGGTAACCAAACTACTTCCTGCCAAGACAGACTGAGAAGGGACATGATGAATATACACCCTGATTATAGTAGCATTAGAGACACGCATGCATGCACGCATGCACAAACACACATTGGAAAGTTTGTGTATATACAAACACTTAGACAAACATTTGAGGAATTGCTTTTGTCTTTGTGTTCTAAAAGTGACCTCTGTCTGTGCCCATTTGCCTTTTGTGCCTTCTTGCACCCAAACAAACATAGGTGAACATCATACATACCACACACACACACCCACACCCACACCCACACACAAATGATAACAAATACACAGAAGGGCTCACACACTCAAAGACCCTCAAGTGTCATCAACAATCTGTCAATGGAGCTATGATCACCCTGCTAGAATGATAAAGTCAGAAATACAGTGCTCGCTCAAAAATGTCAATGTGTGACTGTAAATGTGTGTATATGTCTTTCTCCAATTCTCTTTGAAGCCTGTAACAGCCTTGTGTAGGGGGGAAACAAAGGTGGGCCTGTGCCAGGGAGAAACTTATGGCACCATTCCTTCTTTCCTAGCTGGGCAAAGGCATAGCCTTTACTGAGGGAGAGAGCCACCTTCTGTTAGTTAATGGGTTGATGGTGTTGGGGTGAAAATAAGATATGGAAAAAGAGGATTGGAGTAAAACGTGGGAAAGGAAAAATCATTTTAAATTAAAAGAACATCTTCCCAGTTTGACCCCTTCAGGAATCATATTATTAAAGTATTTGGAGGAACTCAGATTGAATGACCTTGATATCTGTTTCCTTTAGAAAGAAAATAAAAGTGTATTAATAAGGCACTTTAATCTATTTCTTTAAAGTATAGACTATATTTTCTCACATTAAGTGAACTATATTGCATCCTTGTGAATTTTCTCATCTGTTCTTTTTTCTCCTCAGTAACTTCAGTTTTGTGCGGGTGTTCACTAATAAATATAAATGTTTGTGATTAGCATCTCTGCAGCACAGGTGCATGTTTGTTTCGAGGGGAGGCTTGTTCATTAATTTTCAGCCATGAAAAGTGCAGTGCGCCATGAACGCAGAATCCAAATCGCACACACTGATAAATGAACGCACAGATTGTTAATGTACCATTGAAAGGCTTCTGCTTCCACCAGCTTTGAAAAAGAGGCCTGGTGCCAAAGACAGGGTTGAGCATGCACACCGGCATAGACACACAATCTGAGAGGTGTGGCAGGACCCTATTCAGAGGTCTAGATTAAACGAGGACAGCTTTACAATTGGTCTGTTTTTCATATATGCATATTATTTTGATATAATGAAAATTACACCTTCTGGTGTTGGGCCTATTGCTTGCATTATGTAATTAGATTTTCTTGAGCTGGTATTTACTACCAGAGACAAAACAAACGTGTGATATAAAATAAAGAAGATTGGGTATAACAGGAACATTTAACTGTTCCATCTTAACTGCAGATATTTATCCCTTCTGATTTCAGAAAAAAAGAGTGAATTTGAAACCTTAAATCTAAAATAACTATTCCTTATGAAGTCATCTTGATGATAGTAATCGTGACTTAATTTGTGAATTATTCCCATACTGAACACTGCCATCTTTTTCACGAGATACACTTGGGTGTGAACATGCAGGGATTATCAGAATGACCAAATTGTGTGTATTGATAATGCAAATGAAAATACTATCCTCAATATGTTGTTTCATAGATAGAGTTATTACTGTAACATTTGAAAAAGAAAGAAAAATATTTAAGAAGACTATACAAAGCAAAATAAATCAAATTTCCCTGAAAATAGGTTGTTTTGCAACAGCTGAAGAAATGTTTTATTTGGGGACTACTGAACACCTGCCTTAAAAGTAATTTCAACATCTCCCGAATGCCATTTTGCTTAATTGACTTGGAAATGGCCCAAATGTATTGCTGAATGCAGTCTAATTAATATTAATAATAAATGCCATTATTAACATCAAAGAACATCTGGTGCCCCTGTTTACCGCACTGCCTTATATGTAACACATTCTGCTGCTGAGTTAATCTCACAAACATTGCAAGAACAAACAAAAACCTTGATTTATCTTTAGTTCTATTTTTTACTAAAAGTCTAACACTAAATTTGGTCTTTGATATAATTTCTGCAGCTCAGCAGGGTCAGTAAAAAAACGACAAGTATGAGTTGAGGATGTGTAAAATATAGAGCGCACAAGCTTTTTCTGGTCCCTCTTCTTTCTTCTTCTTGCTTCTCCTGGACCTGGTTACCGTAATACCTCCGAGACTTCTCTGATCCTTCCAGTATTCCCATGGAGAAAATAAAACAACTAAAAAAAAACAAAGCAGCTGCACTTTAAGAGAGGTGGAAGCCCATTAGGACTTTCCTGATGCCCATAAATCATAGGCCAAATAACTTTAATCTAAAATTTCATTTAGTAGTCCTTGTCAGGTAGTAAAAGCAGGAAGATAATGCAGTGGTGTTTAATGATAATTGGTCTTTGGTTAATAAATTCTGCAAGTTCTGATTACGTTTTAGAAGTGGCTGGAATGCTAGCATCAGCAGTGTAACTAAACCTCAAATTGATTAACTTGCATGAACCAGACACTCACAATGATGGCAACGGTCCAAATAAAAAAAAGAATGAAAAGGGGGTGCTGTGAGGTATGTGAGTGTGTATGTGTGTTTGCAAGAAAGAGAGAGAGATAGAAAGAAAAGAAAGAGAAAGGGAGCACAAGCAACAACCAGGCCGGATGGTGTTGTGTTGCTCTGGTGTAAGGAAATCAAGTCCCCTTGGGCGCATTTTTAAAAGCCTAATGCCTTTCAAATGATGTCATCACGTTTTACTCTTTCTCTCTCTTCTACCACCCTCCCTCTCTCCCAATCTCTCTTAATATCTTTCCCCTTTTCAAACTGTTTCCGCCACCCCCCGACATACCATTCCAGCCCCCACTAACGCACACACATACACACAATTGTCCTCTCCTCAATCAGTTATTTGGCTACAGGGAGAGGCGATGGGCTTCGACAGGAGTCACATGACACATTAGAATAATGGCCAAGCAAAAAGCAAAACATCTTGTGTTTTTATGACTGATGTGTTTTTTACCCCCTAGTTTTATTTCCTGAAAGTGATATCATACTAATCAAAACCACAGAGCGTTTAGAGTGCAAAGTGTGATTGAAAGAGCACCATTAACGAACTGGCAACTCCCTCCCCTGCCCCCACCAGCCTACACCCTTGGCACCATGAGTGCACACACAATTGTTGTTGTGCTGGTTAATTTTGCAGTTGTTGCTGATGATTTTCTTCTTGTCCTCCATTAATGGGAACTGGGTGTGGTCACCCAGATAATGTGCTCTACGAGAAGACTGACACATATTCACACATGCGCATTCATATCGGTTTATATATTTGTCAATCAGTTGTTGAGGCTGCTTAGGTGGTGTATTCCCATGACAGGAATGAATTGGTCATTGCAAGATTCGAGTGACGTGCAGTCAGAAGGGAACGAGGTGTCTAACATACAGACATTTGCACTCTCGCACACAGTTAGTCAGAGGGGAAGTGTGCGTACAAGAGTGTGAGTACAGCAGACAGCAGGCAGGGTGACTGATACTCAGCCTGCCTCCCAGATGGCCTGCTCAACTCTGCTCCAATCTGATCTCAGAGCCTTTGTTCTGGCATGTTCCATTACGCTGCCGTGACACCAGTAAAGGCAGAGGGGAGAGGAGCTGGTCTCAGATCAGATACAGCTGAATTATACATGTATTTTTCTTTTTTTCCCCTTCTGTGATACTCTTGTACTAGCACATTCACTGTTCTGAATTTGTCATGTTTTTTCCAGGGGTAGATAGAAGAAATGGCTTCACAGACAATAAATAACTAAAAGCAGTTTGAATGCTCGAGTTTAAAAAGACGATTTGGCAAAAGACATACTGGGATTAATATCTTATTAAAATATATTCTTTGGTGATCCTAGTTTTGATGTGTATTTGGAACGTAAGGATGTGAAGAATGTCAGTATTAATGACGAGAATTGCGCCTTGTTGAAATAGAACATTTGATGCATTTGAAATAATTGACACTTGCAAGAAATTTAGAAAAGCATAAATGAATAATAGCTTCAAAGTACTTATCTTTTTAAAGTGTAATATGAAACACCAAATCTTAGATCTAGGTTACTTTACAGTAAAAGAAAAATATAGAGGAAATGCCAATTTTATTTGTTTGATTATTCAGCGGCTACTGATTGTTCAGCTGTCTTTTCCATATATAATTTTTACAGACACTAAAAATGTTGTATTATTTTTTTTTAGAATTAGGAATTCATTCTTTTCTGCAAATCTTAAAATTAAGAGGGAAACAAATAACATGTTTGTTTTTTCTTTTTACAACTGAAATTGAAGAAGTTCTAAAAAATACAGAGTTCTGTTGCATGCATATGCTGGTAATGATGGATTTATACAATAAAAGTCACAGTTTCACCTCTAACAATCATGTTAATGCATCAACTACAGAAATCTTAGCATAAAAAAGGTAATGCCAGGGAGTGGTAATCAATACTCAGATGCTAGTTACAGCTGGATGTCAACAGGCAATTCAAGACTCTCTTCTCACATCACAAGCCATGCTGTGAGCGATGATGTCTAATATACTATGTGACCTTCAAAATGTCATAAATGCATTGTGCAGTAAAGTGTCAATATTTGTGATTATATGGAGCAGGATGACTTTTACAGTAATTGGAACTGCTGCATTAAAGCTACGGATCAGTCAGCTGATTAAAGACAAAAATGCCTGATACTCAGTTTGCACTGAGAAAATTATGTGCATTTTGCCCCATGTATGCTTACACACATGCTTACATGCTGACGAGAAGAGCAAAGAAAGGACAGCTTAAGTTGTGTTTTACTTTTCCTTGCAGTGCATGTGTGTGTTTGTGCTTGGTAATGTGTGAGGCCCATCTATTATTGAAGGGCTGTTATATGCCAGGAGAGCACACTCTCATCCTCTCAGTAGTGTGTCTTCCTCTTACAGGAGCACTATTAACCCTGACACACAAGGACATGTCTGTCTGTGTGTTTGTAGAAACAAGAGAAAAAGATGTGTGTGTGTGTGTGTGTGTGTGTTTGTGTGACTGCGCGCAGAGCAGAGTAGTGTTTGTGCTGCTTCTAATCTGTGTTTTGGATTTTTTAATTTTAGCCCATCTGGGGTAGGCAGGTGGGCCAGTGTCTGTTACATGATGCTGGGAATCTTTGCCAAAAAGGGATCATACAGTAGACCTCTCAAAATATGTTTATGAGGAGGCGACTACGGCAACGTATGGTGTAGTCCTGGACCAAATACTGAGGGAATTGTACGAGTAGTTCTTTTTTTTGTTTGTTTGTTTCTTTGACTATATTCCATTTACATGACGTGTTTTAATTGTAATTAAACGAAAACAAAAAAATAATAGATGGCGTTACAGAACTCACGTAATACTGAAACTATAATATGCATGAAATGCTACTTTAAATAATTTAGATATTTTTTAAATTAAGTGTAGTTCAAAGTAATCGAAATTAATAGATTTTATGTAATTATAATGGATTAGTTAAACTAACTAAAACTAATCTAAAATCGTGAACAGGAAATCTTAGATCCCAGTTTTAGTAAAGGTGAAATGAATGTACAACAATGTTGACTGCTCTTATGTGTAAGAATATGTTGACAATTCAACATCTGATTTTAATAACCTGTCTCTCTGCCCCTGTCTTCATGGTACAGTTGTCTACAGAATGAAACCAAACCACAGCCAGACCCAAGTCAGTGATATGTAATAATTGTATATTGTCACATATTTACTTTTAATTTGCCTTTTTTCAGTTGTGATAAATAATGTTCAGCTGAACAGTTGTATAAAGTTGTGTGTTTAGTATCCTCACTGAAGAGTTGCTGACTGGTGTATTTCCATTCTGTAAACCTTATTTGACACTGCAACAGAGGAGAAGGGAATGGTTGGGAGGGTATGAGATTAGGCAAATGTTTAAAAAAAATGCTTCTTATTGTGTGCCAGTTTCCTAAATGGGTTGTGTGAATTTTAATCTTTTTCTTCCTTTCATATTCTCCTTCTCCTTACACACATTCTAAATCCATTGCCAGATTAAATAACTATTTTAATATGTATGTACTCAGTGGGTCTCATATATGCTGACATGACCAAGATTAAGTAAAAGTTCACCTTCAATGTTTCTTACAAACACAAAGTTCAGAAAGAGCACTGCATTACTAGGATATGTATTGTAAGACTAATTCTTGTGAAAAATGCAGCAGCCATTCAACAAAATAAACTTGTAATGATTGTAAAAAATAAAAGATTACACTAAAACCTGTAAATCTGACAGTTCTGTCCTGTATGAGTAGATGTTGAGCCTCTTGCACATGACGTCCATCAAAAACCTTTTGGAACTTGTTCAGATATTTTTAATTTTACAGCTTCACACAGCATTTTTTTGTAAGTTCATTTTTCTTCCTTTCAAGTTTTTTTCCCTTCATGCTTTTGAATTTAACTGTGTTTCTCAACCCTCTAAATATTGCACATCACAGTCTCTTAACCATCCGCACAACAAGGCCAGCATGTAGAATGTGACTATGGCACTCTCACCTCAGATTATGCTGCTGTCAACACATTCCCTGGTTGTCGTCACTCATCTTTATATTCATATTCAGAGGGTGATTGTGTTGATAACAGACTGCTGTTGCACTAAACTGTGCATCATCGTTTTTTGGCATGCGGAGGAAGTGGCGGAGGGCTAGGTCAAAACTGTTATCACCCTATCATATCTCTGACAGCTACCTGTCAAAATCAGGTCGCAGGAAGAGATGCAAGGATATCCTGTAATGCTGACAAAGCCAAATAGCTCTCTTTTCTTCTTTCTGTCTGTCTGTCTTATTTTGCATTGTTAATTTTCTCTGCGATCTGACAGATGCTTAATAAGAATGATGAGGATGAGAAAAAAAGAAACGGAGAGAAAAGAAAAGGCGGTGGCAATGTTGAGTGTGTGTGTGTTTGAATTAACAGGGGTTGTATCTCAAAGCCATCGTACTCCTACAAAAACTGAAAACCTTATGAAATGTCAGCATTCTGTCAGTGTAAAAAATAGCTTGGCCCGTCAACTTCTTTTATATGTTTCATTATGTATTGCATTTTCATGTTGCCCACAGGAAATGAGGGGTAATAAAAGACAGAACGTAGACAAAAAGAATAGTGTTGTATTGCAATGTCTGAAGGACTGCTTGCAAGTGACACTCATCACATCTTCCATTTGTTTCTCTCTCCTTTTGCTGTCACTGTTCATGTTCCAGATGTTGGGGAGGACTTGGGAAAGGCAGTAGGGAGCATTCAACCCCCACCAGTTCGTGAGCGGTCTCTGGGCTCATCCTCCAAGGATTGTCCTTATTGTGGCAAGTCCTTTCGTACCTCCCATCATCTCAAAGTGCATCTGAGGATACATACTGGTCAGTACATCTATTGTCACATTCCTTGCATTGGCATAGACTTGATTTTTTTTAAAAATTAAACTTGTATTCTGTTCTTGCCAAATGTACTTCGCAATTGGTACTGACAATTTTCATGGGGTTAGACTGAAAAATTGGTTTATAAATATAGACCCAATCAAATATTGGAGTCAGTCATCTTGTGATATGATGGATGTGATGCAGAATAACCAATCACTTACTTTGTAATGACAAGCTGCATAAAGTAATCAAAAAGTAACATCAAAAGCAGTTTTCACCTTTATGTCTTGTGTAGGTATCAGCAATTGGATGACTTTCAAAATTACTGGTACAAAAAATATAATTCAGAAAGGTATGTATATATGTAAATATATACTTCCTAATAGTGTCCCTCATTCAGGCTTAGGACCATTGTTAATTCTTTTTTGTCCTATTCATCATTTCAATGGGCTCTTATTAGCACAACTTGGGTCGATGGTCCTCCAATGAGTTCACATTCCTTCATTTTAAATAACTTTCAATACAAAACAAAGCAAGCCTGTCCAACATTTACAGGCATGCATATTATTGCGTTACTTTTAGTAACTTTAGAACTTTTAGTTACTTGTAGTTACTATAATATTTTGAAAGGGGTCGGTAGTTGAACTGTATACATCTTCAAAGAACTTTGCTGTAATGTACATGTACACAGGGAGAACAGTCAAGATGTGCTTTGCAATAGATTATAAGGTATGATAGCAGACAATTCCATTAGAAAACAAAAGCTTACTGGTTATAGATCCCTTCTTTTTCAGACTGTATAAAAGCTACATATCAAGTGTGGTTATATGGTCTCTTACCACTTACCATGTTTCTAGCCACTAAATTCTACCATTAATAAAATGTACTGAATCTTTTTGTCCCACATGGTCATTTTAATTGTTACAGATGCATGCTACATGAGTAATTATGTCTTATGTTTTAGAAAGTTCAAATAAAATAGACGACTAGTAGAGGATACTGCTCTATCCATAGTCCGAAATTAACAAGAAATGTAAAAATAATTTTTAGTTTTCAACATCCCTGCCTCATGCAAAGTAATTAATCTTGATGTAATCTACCAGATACTAATGTTTTTTGCCACCATCAGCTCTATTAGCTGAATTGGGTCAGAAAATTGGATTCTCTGTACAGAAAGACCAGGGCTTGATCAAACTTTACAAATACAATAATAACAGTTATTGAGAAAAAATATATAATTGATCTACAATTTAGCACACTTCACTGAAAATTGTAATCACTTACATTAAAAAAAGGTTGGTTCCATTTGCTCTGTTTTCAAGTTCCCCAAGTGCCTAAACTGAGTCAAGACAATATCTTTTATTGAGCAACACGCTAACAAAACAGGTCACAACATTACTTATGCAGCAATTGTACAGTATATTAGGATTACTTTTTGAGGCCTCTAAAATATGGTACTTTGTGAGCTGCAATGAATGGTATAGAAAGAATACCCATGAGAGCAGTATTTCATCATGGAGGAAGTGGAGACCTCGATCTCAGCCTGATGTAACATCATCTGGCAAAATACTTGAGTAGGCCTATCTTATTTCATTCAATATATATGTTACATTCATTATTCTATATTTAAGTAAAAACCTAAAAGCCTAATCTGGAGCCACTCACATAAAAAATAGGGTTGTTTATTAAGGATGTTGTCTTTTGAACTGGAATGTATTCTTGGATGTAGGCCCATCTAAGCACAGCTTTAACATAGTGTCTTCCATGGATTAGAGGGAAAAAAGTGCTTGATGCATCCTCAACATGTTGCCTTTAAATCATTCCCATCCCCTAATCAAACCAGCTCCACTGTCACTTCCTGATTACATCCACAAGATGACTTCTGCAGCGGCTTAATATCCTCTCTGGTGACAGTACAGTGAAATTTAAAAATGACAGCTGAGCTCTCCTTCGTGTAATGCAATCTGACTTACTGAATGGAGTTGCTTACCAATTTGGTCAAGGGACCATTGTGCAATGCAAAGCAGGGATTAATGAACAACTAACACTTGCTTAAAAGGAATTAAATTAATATACATTTCTAAAAAAATGTATAGAGCTAATGTTACAGTATTAATTTCTTCTTGAACAGTGAGTAGGAAAATATCCATTAGCAAAATTAACCACAGTTTTCTAGGTAGGTAACATTGTGCCACTGTAGCTTTACAGTGTGGGGCCGGAGCTAATGAACACACTGCAGAGGGTGATATTTCATTATACAAATTAATGCTCACATTTTAATGGGAAAGTCACATAATGAATCTAGGCTTCAGTGACAGCAATTAGAGGCCCAGATTGTCCCCTTCTGGACAAGGCACTATTTAGCAGTAAGCAGCTGTGTGTAAAAAATAAAAAGGTCCCTGCACTTGACAATAGTCACAGATAACTTCAGGCATAACCGCATAACCAGTAGGACTCCTGTTCACGTTGAAATGAGAAGTAGGGGAAAGAAAAAAAATGCTGTACAGAGATAGGGAAGAGGCATGGCTTGCCTATGTCACTTAACCTTAACCTAACCTTGTAATCAGGATGAATCAAGAGGGACATGTGATCTTCCTTTCTGCTCCTCTCACTCCTTTGGGCCCTCTCCATCACTTTCTTTCTCCTCTATCTCCAATATTCTCCCCCTTCAAACATTTTTCCTTGTACATTTCCACTTTTCCTCCATTTCTATCCTATGCCACGTAATGTTTTTATTTCAGAGACAGTGCAATATTTAATTTTCCATCATACCACACACTACCTAAAATTATCTAATGTATTTGTGGTGCAATATCTTTTCTCATTGATAATTGAACAGCAAGTCGTGACAGTATGACTGACTGAAGTATTGTCAGTACTTATTGCTAACCTAAATAATACAATTAATTATATATATTTTTTTCAGAACCATTTTCAATAAAAGTGAACTGTTGTGTTGTACAAACATTAGGAACATTATTTGTTTTTAAACTTCTCAGCCAAACAGTCTACAACATAAACTTCCACATTTGATGATGAGCTGACATCATATTACAATAGATATATTATCCATAGAATATTTTGTGCTTCTATGTTTCCCATTACCGTGCACTTAAGCTTTCCCTTTTTAAACATCCAACAGCAGGACACAATGCTAAAATCATAGAAAGGACATTGAATAATCAAACTGGTGTTACTCCAATTTGTAAATGTTTTACTTTTCACAATGACAATTATATTCTATAATAGTATATATTATATTATATTCATTATTTACTGTAATCCATCTATCATCTAAATTTGACTTTATAAAAATGTTTTAAGAAGACCACTTAACTTAAAACAAGAAATAACAAAAAGTTTACTGTCCTATTTTTAACTACCTTATAGCAAGTTCCTCTCTATTTTGGCAACAATGATCTGTCATGTGGCTGGGAGGTTGTGCTGTTTGCACTGATATCAATTAAAAGTGGATTAACGGGAACATAATGACCTTTAGCAGTAAATTGTGTGTAATGTTGCAAGGCAGGATACAGTATATTCCCCAGATGTCACACCAGGCCCCTGACGTATGATGGAGCAGATGTCTTAGCCAGTCCAAATGGCTCTCTAAGACACAAACACACATGCACATATACACACGGGCTCAGGCAGACACGCATGCATAAACATGTGTTCACACAGATTCCAACTGGTGCACATACACACGTATATAAACACAAGGAGATGCACAAATGCACAAGTCGTCTGTTTCCTTTGCTGCAGATATTTAAATGCTTTATTTTAATGAAAACGTGGCATTAATTGATTTTTTTCTAAAGGCATTTTTATTTATTTGAAGAAAGCCTTCCTTAACATTAAAGAGTGCATATATATAGAATCATCAATTCTGTCCATTGTCATTTCAGTACATTAATCTTAATTTTGTACCTGTTAAGATTAAAATCCTGTTATAAGGAAAGAAAAGATGGAACATGAAAAAAATAATATCATTCTAATTTCTGTCTAATTTGGCTCCAAGAATATCATTTTGTCCAGTTAAAGGAATTGAGAATGATCATTTGCATCAGGGACGTTTCCTTATTAAATCAGCTCTGAGCCTCTGTTCAGTAGCTCACAGGAGAAGCACTTATTGGGTTAAAAGCTCATCTTGTATGGTTTATTTTAAATATACTCTATGCTTCATAGACACTCTTGTGTGAAAGAAAATATAGCAATGTCTTTCTTTCTCCAGTTGTGGTTACCTAGATCACTGTATCACTCTCTTTCTCTCTATGCTTTCTTTTTCTTTCCCTCTTTACACTCCTCAGCATTTCTACCTTCAGTTTCCTTTGGAATGGTTTATTCTTTTCTCTCTTCTATCAATATTCTATTGAGTTGGTGTTTGTGGCCCTTTATTTGAGAACTCTGCAGTAGGTCTGCAGATCGTAGAGTCTTTTTCTGGAATGGTGCCCTCTAAATAATGATAAATTACTTGAGCAGTATGCCATTTGCTAATTATATCCATGATTTACTACACAGCCCGACTTAAATCATTCAAAGCAGCCTTGCGTAACAATGCGTTTTTTCTTCTCTAAAATGGTTTCCATGTGTATAATCTAAACATTTTATTGGCACATTTTTATATATAAAATGTGCATACAGAAACGATAACCATGGAATCTTATTTATTTTCTGAACAGTCTTTAGACACATTCTTTGTTCACAGGAAATCTACTCCTGGAACTTTTTGTATGTATATGTTTAAAAAAAAATCAAGCTTAGCATTTTTCCACCCGGTTCATTGTTTAATGAATCTAAATCTGGCTTAGACTCAAAGCCTATTATAATTGCTTGCAGGATGTGTTCTATTTCAACATAAGTATCATTCCATTGGAAGCCCCATTTCTGGCAGAATGATGCTGCTGTTATACCATCATCAAGTAAATTCATGAATATGGATATGAAGGATAAATAAATACATGTAGATATTTCACAACCGTTTCACTCTTCTTCTACTGTAACATAAACTATTTTTACCTGTATGACCTTAAGTGCATTACTTTTACTTCATCAGATGGATTAACAGTATACATGTGCTTTGTGCTTAACATCATCATTATCATTATAAACAGTAGGGAGAAAAATAGTGTCTTAATCATAAGGTATTGCCATTAACTGTTCCTATTACTGGTGTGTGTCTATGATCCCGGTCAGGGAATATCTGAGTTGCATTCCAATTGCCAAAGACCAGAATTGACAGCAAAGCCATAACACAGACTCAATGACCCCACAACAACCACATAAAACGTCTCTCATAGATTTAGAGAAACACATGCAGATGAACTTGCATCCTCAACTAAACATATATGTCAAAGAAGTATTTTTTTCAGTAAATGAAAATATCTCTTGTAGTGGGCAGAAAGCACCATATGGTGAAATATTTCATAGTGTTGATATGAGTGATTGCTCACTTGGTGGAGTTTGATCGACCCATGTTAATATGAATACTCCACACCCCGACTCGCCCCCCCTTGTGCTCATGCATGGTTGCATCCACACAGATCCACACAATTCTACAGATCCATGGAAGTGGAGCTGACCTGACTGGGAGAGAAACTACAGTATCAATGCAGATTGAAGAGTGTTCTTACTCGAAATATTGTTTCTCCTTAAAATTTGTCTCTGATGTATTGTGCACCTATCATTACCTCTTACATCCAATATATCCATTATAATGTACTTTTTACTTTCCCCAGCATTTTACATTAGAAATTAAAAATGCAATTTTTGTAGATTGTTTAAATACCAATCAATATGCAATTTCTCATAGTTTTTAATGATATGCACATCGTTTTTCACTCTTTTTTGGTCTCATTTGACCTAATTTTCTTTGATTAGGGAGCTTACATGACCCAAGGGTCCACATTCACTGCTCCAATAAATAGATTTTGATATCCAGTTAATATAATGAGCAGGTTAATTATTATCATTAATATCCTTGTCTTCCCCTCCTTTTTGTCTATTCTTTGGCTTTTAAGGAGAGAAACCCTACAGATGCCCTCATTGTGATTATGCTGGCACCCAGTCTGCTAGTCTGAAGTACCACCTGGAGCGGCATCATCGTGAACGTCAAAATGGTTCTACTATATCATCTGGTCACAACCCTTCCTCTGATCAAAAAGAGGATCATGGAAAGACAAGTACGGGCATCTTTGCCCGGCCAGATGTTCTCCGTAATGTTTTTAAGGGTCTGCCTCCCAACTTTGACTTTAGAGCAGGGTCATTGCAACCACATCAATGGGCATCTGCTGGCTTACTGTCTTCACATGACCGAGAGCGTGGAGACCGTCGTTTTGGCTCTGCTTCTTCAGCTGAGAACATGAAAACTGCAGATGGCCCACCCATACTCTCAACAGCAACAGATAGTGCTGCAAGTTTCTCAGATCTAAGCAGGGCTTACCAAAGTATGATGGGAAATGGAGTCCACTTTCAAGGTTCTCTGCAAGCTTTCATGGACAGCTTTGTCCTCAGCTCCATGAAGAAGGACATTAAAGATAAGCAGAATCTGGTCCAGCTCCCAGCCAAGCGCTATCATGATAATGGTGAACCAAAAGCCAAACGTGCAATATCAAATGACCAAGACAGAATGGACAAGGCTGAAAGTAAAAATAATTCAGAGCCTGGCAAAGCACGGTCCGAGTATGAGCCGCTTGATCTATCTCTGTCAGTCCGACCCGAGTCTGCGTCAGGATCTCTCCCTGGCTCTTCAGTCACTATTCATGATAATGTGGCTTGGCATGGCTGCCTTTTCTGCTCCTTTTCTACTTCCTCAGTGGAACTCATGGCTCTGCATCTCCAGGTCAACCACCTTGGTAAGCCCCAAATGCAGTATTCTGACACAGGCAAAGAAGTTCAGCAAGATGGCTCGCATACTGCTATTCACTCCTCCAGTACCAAGACCTCTGTTTTTTCTCATGAAAGAGATGGAGAACACATGGACCAGCCATACAACCCCTTCCAGAGTGACTTCTATAGAAGGTTTGGTGGCTTGTATGATGAACATCCGAGAACCAGTCAAAACATTCAAGGGTATCCTGGACAATCTGAGCAGATTTTAGAACTACCTGCTAATACTGTTGGAGGAACACCGTCAGCTGGAGATGACCAGACTGATGAGAGGGGCTTATGTGGAGATATTAAAGATGACCATAGTGGATCAGATGAAGAAGCTTCAAAGGCTGGAGAGCATAGTGCCAGTGAGTCCCCTACGGCCACCCCCAATATATTGCAAATGCGTAATCCCTCTGTTGAAGATGAAGAGGAGGTGGGAGTGGCTGAAGAAGAGGAAAGAGGTCAAGATGAGCAAATGGACACTCTTAGAGAAGAAGAGAGAAGTTCAACTTCAGACCGCATCAAGACCTACCCTAAACAGCAAGATGAATCCACTCTTCTACCAAGGAGTGGAGTTGGTTTGACATCATCCTCCTCTACAATGAACCATATTTCTATAGTTACCAAACCCCAGAACCAAATGTTGCCACTAGAGAAGTCATGGCAGCAGGGCTTGGGACTCATTTCTCCTGGAGGCCCTCCAGGTCTAGTAAAGGCTGAGCAGAGCACCCATCTAGAGCAGCAAATGAACATGCTGTCTGTCCTAAGAGCCTACAACAACGAGAACATGCCTGCATTCAACGGCCTGGGAGGTGGAAGTGGTGGAAGTGGAGCCACATCCACTCGGGGCATGAAGAGATCCGATGTACCTGGTAAGTGCGCTGAAATTCATATAACTCATATATATACAATATTACCATT
>CAJRST010000001.1:4912205-4933663 GCA_907169785.1 Menidia menidia
ATATATATATATATATATATATATATATATATATATATATATAATTATAGAAGATCAATTTTGCACCACATTTATTCTGCCCTTGTCTACAACATATACATTTCTGAAACAAATTAAACAAAAGACATATACCTCCAAAAATTCAGGTAAACATTTAAATTTCAACATGAAGAATGTGCATTTCAGTATTTTTGTTACTGTATCCGTCCGATAGTCAACACGTCACTGACCACCACCTCCACCCATTTTGCACCTCCTTTTCATCAACCTGTGACACAAAAATACGAAGCTCATCTTTTTAATTACGTATACACATTTTGAACAACTCCACCACAAGTGAGGCATCAAACATCTTTTTTTTTTCTTCAGTTTTTTCATTCTTTGCCGTTTTTCCTGTAAAAGAGTACAATCAGCCAACCAGAAATTTAGGTTCTATTTGGGCATTTAAATAGTGCAGTATTGTAGTGTTAGACAGGATGTTGCAACAATGCAGGTAGTCACTTTCAAATTCATATAATGATTTGTGTTTTTGAGCTTCTTTGTTGTATTAAATCTATCTGATGTGATACTAAAGCAAGTTCACTCTCACAATGAAGTCTAAATTATTGGCTTTTTGGGGAATGCAGAGGTTGCAGTATTGGATCTTACACCTATTGAAGCTGACGCAGTATAACAAAGCATGCAGGGCCAAAAGTAATGATCATATACAAATATCAATATGAGAAAGAGTGTGTGCTAAAGAAGACACATGGTTATTGATGTTTAAATAACTGTACCATCAAAGAGATGGAGAGAGACAGCGAAAAATGTGAATAATATTTTTTTCCCTGTGCCTTTTTAAAAAGAAAAAAGATACCTAGTCGAACACATCTCTCGAGGCACAAATCATGGCTAAGATCATATTGGCACTTTTTTCTCTCTCTTCTTTTGTTAAAAGAACTTAAGATAAATATACAATAATTTGGTTTAGTGTTTTATGGCCAATATCTTTTCCCATTGGCACTGTCTTTGGAAAGCAAAAAAGATCTGCGGCAGCCTGACAGCACAAACATTGATGATAAAAAGCAGTACACTGTTATGCTTTTAGAGGTGCTTTGTTCACTTTTCTGTGTGTCTTTGAATTGTCTGGGCATATGTCGCTGTATTTGCATTTCAAATACTCATATTTGAAGAGAGTAGCTTAAATGCCAAGATGCGAATTGATGACAATCACCCTGACTCAAAAGCCAAAACTCTGTTGTCACTGCTGACATTAAAGCTGAACCAGTGGCTGCAATCAAAATACAAAACATTATTATATTAGTATTTGCTGTCTCCCTTCTCTATGTATCAACCTTTACCCTGGCCTATCTCATTATTTTTAGTATCACTTTACATTTCAATATCAGAAATACCGTGTGAGCCAGCTCCAACAACCTAAAATAAGAGAATAATCAGCAGCGTTCAAACTACGGAGGAATTGATTCAGCAACAATGTTGGGATGTACACGCACATATTCATGCACAGCCTCCTTCGCTTTTGACTTGCTCTTCATCACTTTTCCATATTAATTTCTGAAAGTTATAACAAATCCATCAGCTATCTCACCATAGCTAAAGCTGAAAACATAAAAGAAAAAAAACAAGGGCTGAAAAAAAATAAGCTAATTTACTATATTGGGAAACAGCTGCAGAAATATTTACAACAGAGCACTTTAAATTATTAAAGATATGTCATTGCAAGCACTCAGTCCCTTCATCTGTAACCATCTGCTTTATATTAAAACATTACACCCAAAAAAGCACATACAGCCCGCTCTTTTGGCAGTGCTATTTCCAACTCATTTTTTTACCCAGATCTTTTCATTCTGGTTGAGCTGTCTCATGATATTTTATGACATCGAACAGTTTCTATTAATTACCGTTAAAAATTGTAAGTTAAAAAGTACACCTCACAATTGAATTTATTCAGCATCTGTTTTGACTTAGACTACCTTTCAATGACAATATCACATCAAATTTGTTTGTCTATTCATCTGAACATTGTTTTCTTAATTTTCTTCAATTTTACTATTTTCCCGATGCTAAATAACAGCCACATGTCAAGATGCCAACTACACAATCCTGCTTGTGATGTGTTTTATTGCATTACTGGGCCGTCCACATGAACTTAAGGAATGTTCTCTATGTAAAATTACAGTCCTTCCTCCTCTCATGTCTTTGGGTTTCTGAGATGTGTGGAGGCACACAATTATTGAGACTGTTTGGGGCCATGACATCTGTCCTGTTAGAAGAGATAGGGAGAAAAAGAGGTTGAGCTGGTCTCCTGAAAACATAACCGCAACATATTATGCTACAGCTAAACAGAAAGAGATGGGAGTAGAGCCTTATGGGCCAAGTCAAAGGTAAACTATGACAACATAATGAGTCACTTTCTTGTGGCATGGTTAAAGGAAGATCATAATTTTCTTTGTCTTCTGAAGATCAAATCACAAGTTCTTCCTTTCAATGAGGTGATCTGTTTGAGGAAATTACCATTAAGACAGACTTGGAAAAATAAACTTTCTCTCGGAAAAATAACTTTCTCTGCGCTGTTTCTTGAAAAAACATTCCGTTCAGATTAAACAACTGTGTGCAGAATAAAGTGACAGATTCTGAGGGACATTTACTAGATTATGTATTTTTTTTCAGATAGGGCTTGCATTCTGTCATCTTGTCTGTACTAAACTACTTGTCCTTTTTGGGGGCTGTCATCTCCCCCTCCCTTTTACAACCTCCGTCTTGTTTTCTTTCTCCGTCACTCTCCCTTGTGATGTCACCAACTCGGTGTGAATCATTAGGATATCAGTGTACAGCTACTGACAGAAAGCGTCTGATTAACAAGCTCTCTTGTTTTTCCTCTTCTCTTTATCCTCCTCCTGTTTTTCCTGAAATGAGAACTCCTGCTGCTCCCAACGACATTTCTCCTCATTCCATCCCCCATCCCCTCCTCATCATCCCTCCTTACATTCTCTTCTTCCCTGTCGTGGATGGCAGGGAGTCACAGGTGTGTGACAATAATTACACATACACTCAGAAAAAAATAATGTTGCTTCCTCCATTTAATAAGTTTGCAGTAAAATAGGCAGCAAGATAGAGAGGGAGGCAGAGAGCTCAAATCTTATCGGATACCCCAACCTCTAACTTAATCATATGGCTCTTAAGAGCAGCCTGCCACCAGCTGGGGCTCCATAATATGCATGCAATATGTGTGTAAAACGATATGCTTTAATTGTGAGCCCACTTTAAGCAGCAACAAAATCTGTTTATATGGGAGACATTTAAAAAAGGAGAGGGATGGAGGGAGGATGAATGGAGGATTGGGTTAACTCTCTGCTCTCCAGGCCTGACAAAAGCCATCTGTTGGGTGTCACCTTTTTTCATTTACGTTATTGCGGAGAGGGGGGGGGGAAGGGGGTTTACTTGCTTTTTTAATAAATATAAAAAACTCAACCACAGGTGGCTCCCAGTCCACTGGTTTGAATTTGGTTGTTTTTCTTTGTTGGACATTTTTTTGTTAACAGAGTTGTCACTTACAACCCTTGGAATTTTGGAAGTGCTCATGGAAATCATGGTAAAGCATTTCTGGCAACCCACTCATGAAGTCATTCTACTTCAAGCTGAAAATAAAACATTTGTTTATCAATTGGAAACTTTTTAAACAGAAAACATTGTGGTTAATAAATACATTTTGATGATTATTTTAGGAAATCTTCCTGGTTGAAGAAAGCAGGAAGGATAACTTAAGCTATTGTTGACAGAATCCATTGCATATAGCTGTGATAACTAAAAAGAGGAGGCATACTAATTTTTGTGTAGGAAGCAAAAGCATGGGTGAAAGGTTTAGAGGGCAGAACAGCATATAAACTGCTGGTGATGGCTGTCACTAGTGCCATTGCCAGCCCTAACTTCGCTACATATGCTTTTATTCCACACTCACTTGCACCCGTCTCCTCTTAATCCATCCCCCCTTCTTGTCTCCCCTCTGTTCGGCCTGGTTTCTTTGGTGATCCAGTGCAAAAGGAGCGGTGACTATCAAAGCCACCACTGTCTGTTTCAGACTTCAAAACTCGGGGCCCCTGTCCATCCGTCAGCCCCAATCATCATATCTGCAAAGCCCCAGCGGAAAGCCTCATACACTGGAGGAGAAATATTTGATCTGTCCTCTTTGCAAGGATCACCAGTCACACAAACGACAGTGGCTCCCTGGCATTGTGAAAAGAAAAGAAAGAAGGGAGGAGGAAGGAGAAGTGGTTGTTCTGGGAGAAGGAAACGATGACTGATTTAATGAGGAAGATAAAGAATATAATCATGAATAATATAAAAACAACCTCTATCTGGAGTTAAACATTAAATGTTAACTGTTTAAATTCTAAAGAAGAGTAAATTAAATGATCTATCATAAATATTTATTTATTTATTCTTTTATTTTCCTGTAAGTGTTGATGTTATATCCCTGTTTTTTCTCCCCACATATCTTAAAGCACGAACTCTCTCACACACCTTGCTGGTGACATGACAGTTACTTCTTGACATCACTGCAATTGTCTCTGCCAGGCATTTGTTACTTTTTTTATTGTTATTTGATTTGAAAATTCTGATTATGAGATTAGACAACAGAATTATCTTTCAAATTGACATTTTTATGTCCATCAGACTCCTCTCTGTCCCTGCCATGGTGCGTCCACCCATCTCTCTCTCAGTCTTACACACTCATTGAAACAATAATGCAGCAGTTGGTAGCATCGTCGTTGTAGGGAAGTGGTCGGGGGATCACAAAGAAAAAAATCAAAGTGTGGGGAAGAAGGAAGAAAATTGATGGAGAATCTCTGTTAATTTGAATGACTAACTTCAAAGCAGTTTTGTTTAATAACCCCCAAACACAAACACATACACATACATACACCACCCACCCTAAGAAAAGAAAAAAAACTGAGACACACATAGAGCTTACAGCAGCTTCCTAAACACACAGACACACACTAGTGCCTTTGGCATGAATCTGTTCAGACAGACTGCTATCAGCTATGCAGGCGTGTCACTCATCACCCTATCACATCCAAAGGAATAATCAGCAGGATCTCGTGTCAAGCTGCATGGACATGCATGTAAGTGCCAAGCTGCAAGTCCAGAGTTCATAAGGTTGAATGGTTCCAGAGCTAATCAGTGTGACTGTTATGTCTTAGTATGGAACAAAGTGTAATAGAAGACTGCACTTTGTTGGAAGTTGCTAATCTGGCATTGCAAATGATTGTTTCTGAGAGGTAAATTGAAGATTAGGTGTGGACGCACATAAGAAATATAAACAGAACAAAGTCATGTGAATAAAACATATATTAATTCAGTAGCATCAGGTTTTACTGTAAGCTTTCTTTAGGTATTGCCCCCTTAAGTATATAAGACAGAAATAATCTTTTTTTTTACTCTTTGAATTTTTTGACAATTAACTAGTTGTCAGGTTTATCATCAGGGCAGTAAGTGCAAGGCTGATGAAGAGTTAAGGAAAATATATTCTAATAGCCCTGCTGAGATGCAGGTGTGCGAAAAAGGAATAGAACACATGTTCATTTTGATCCAGCTCTGTGTATTCCAGTCCTGAGGGAATTCAGAATAAAGATGGCAGGTGATCTGTTCGGCGTGTGCATATATATTGGAATGTGGGCCCCATTTTCACAACAGTAATACAAATTCATTATTTTCTTCTTTGATTGTGAACATTTGAGGTGTCACTCTGTGCTTGTGTGTGTAGTGTACTCATGTGTATGGTAACAGATGTCCACCCAGTGGCTACTGGGAAGGCACATCAGATTCTACATGTGTTAAGTGACAATGATGGACAGCAGGTAGTCCTTTTTTAATAATTCTATATATTTTAATCTTCTCTACCTGTGTTCTTGCATTACATATACAGAGACAAACAAAACATAATTAAAACCTCTGGGCTCATTTTGAATTTTTTCTTAATTCTTTTAGCAGGTTTTGATAAATAATATTTTCATTTCCTGAGAATTTCCAATAAATCATAAGCAAAAGTAAAATTGTGTACAATTTTACTGACATCCTCCTTAGTGATATTTAAAGCGCAATCACTAAATGGTGCTTTAAATATAGTTTTTTATGGATTTATCAAAAGACTAAAGAAAGTAACATCAAAAATAATGAGCCAGATCCAGCCAGCCACTCAGCCAAAGACATAGACATTTCCCCAACACCAGGATGTGGGTAACTGAGCCTCAACTGACCAGAAATGATTTGCCTCTGTCTGTTAGACACGTAATGGAGTCATTTAACTAGTCAAATTAGGAGTCGGCGAGATGCCGCATGCTTCATTACTGAGTTCCATTGGGCACCACTCTACATTTACGTCAGAAATTATTTCAGGGCAAATGAATGTTTTTATTGTCCTGTGAAAATACAAAAATACACCCACGTACACAACACAGGATGTTTCAACCACATGTATGTAAAGGTTCTCGTGTGCACATGGCCCTGAGCTCAAAATGAAATACAGCAACACATGTGGGTTGTTTGCACACACTACACTATCTGTCACACAAGTGCTTCTATCAGGAATCAGGAGAACTTTAATAATCTCCTCAGGGAAAACATATCCACACATGCCTGAGACAAACACAACTAAAAGATCAGCACCATCTACAGGTCAAAGTCAGATATTGTCCTTCCATCAAATTTTAACTAAACCTTTTACATTTCTATCCTTTGGAAATAAATGCTTCCCAACAATGTATTTCCTGTATACCAGATGGCTGTTTCTATTAATTGTAAAAAAGGGGCTTTGTTGCAACAGTTCACATGTCCAAGAAAATGTTGAGAATAACTTAGCATGTGGAACTTACAATTTCCAACAGGGACAAATAGGATAAATGTATAGCTGTGGAGAGAACTAAAGAGGGAAACTTCAGCAGCAGAAATTCAGATAGTCAAGATTACGATTTGATGCACAGAAATTCATACAACTTTAAATCTCCTTCTCGTTACCTGAAAATTAAAGCCATGTGATGACAGAAATAATAATTAAAATACATCCACTTGGGAGACAGCATAGACTGAAAATGTGTTTTTGCGTGAGAGTCTAAAGGTGATGAGGGGGTGTACATGCAGATCTGCTCCTTGTCGACAGGGAGGTCTGACAACAAGGATTATTGATGAGAGGCAGAGCCCTTTTAGACTGTGAGCGCAGCACAGACCTATGGGATTTAGTGTCTTGTGGTGTTTACACATCCTTACAGCCTTACAGACAGCTGATTTCCATTGACTCAAAGAAAATGAAGTACAGGCTGAGCTGGAGTTAAAAAGAAACTCTTTTTTTAAAAAACCTCCTACAGCGTGTCACCTTTATTGGTCAGAGCAGTAAAAAAAGCTAATTTCAACCAGTGCACTTACCCGGGACAGTTTTTCGAGCTTAGTACGGCTGCCCGTATTTGTGTTATTATAGATTACAGCTGCATTGTTTGAAGTTGACTGACAGCCAGTGATATTTATGCCTATGCACGAGTGTGTATTTGGATTCCTTTGTTTTTGATGAGGCAAACACACACCCGCGTAAAACACATAAAGATGTGCAAGCGCAATCATGGCACACACATAGCAAACTGCATACACACAACAACAAAAAAAAACAGACACAAACTCCCCATCAGTTGCTGCTGACATTCTGTCGATATCATTGTGTCCAAAAGCAGTGGTGTGTTTGATGAGGCTTTTGACTGACGCTGGCTGCCATTCTTTGACACACACACATGCATGCACATGCAGACATTTTATTGTGAGAGACGTACACCCTTTGCATTTATATCACTCTGATTGTATCTTTCTATCCATCTAGTTCTCATTTGTTCTCTCCTTTACTCTTTGCAGTACGTCTGCGATAAATGCAACCCTCACAGTTAGATTCAATGCAGAATGAAAGGCATTTCAACAAAATACTGTCGTACTAAAATGCAAAATTTCCCTTGAAAGTTAGTGACCATTTCTGGGATTTTCCCAGCTTTATATTTATAGGAAAATAATACAAAGTAAATATCATGTGTGTTGCTTTGGAGATGGACTTCTTGTTCATCTGTTGGCTGTGGTTGGATCTTCCATGTAAAAAATGAAAAATTATAGAAACATTTGGAAATTAATCACCACATGTGTTATCTTTATTTGCACAATACAGTCATGCTCATCAGTGGTTGTACATTTATACCAGTTTATGTGTGATAAATGTCAAATTTGGCCAGAAACAATTGTGGTACAACGGGAACATTCTTAGTTTGACAGGCTATCAATGAAGATGCATATATTATTTGTTATAGTCTACCCTGTTTATTAAAAAAAGAGCTTTTTACCTTTTTATATTTGGCATTTATTTAAAAGGAGACACAGATTTATTTCTTTATCCGTCTTTGGTCAAACTGATTTCACCTCTCTTTGCTATCCTTACTGAATAAACACAAGCGTTACATAGACACTGGCTCAGTTGCCGCCATATTGTTTTTTGCTCACTCCTTTATCCATTGATCAATAACTTGCCTGTTTATCTGCTCTGGGTGCATAGTATAAGTTGTGGTTATAAGGTGGTGCATTTTTTGTGTGTAGTTGAGGTACACAGACAATGTCTAACTGTAAGTTTTTTCTTGAGCGGTGACAGTAATTTTGGCCATCAACTTTTGCCCGCTTTTCTTTGTAGCTACTTTTCATATAGGACACTAGAGTCAACATAACTTTTTGGAGTGGATATACAATTTTTTTTTTTTTTAGTAGGAGTAGATATACTTAAGTGCAAATATTTACTGTGAGTGAAATGCTTTTGTCGAGTTGTGTGGCTTCAGTTTGCACATAACATTTTCCTGATGCTTGTCAGATTCTGCTCAAAAAACTCCCTCCGACATAAAAAATAATGTTAAAATTAGTTTCAAACACTAAATTTTATTTGTGTGTGTTACAAAGCAGTGTTTTAAAGCAAAATACACATTTGATCACAGTAATAATGGTAAGCTACAACTTTTTTATCAGAATCTTTGGTCTGTGCTAGCTTTTTTCTCATTTTCTGCTTGTCAGAAACTGTTAATAACACTGTTTCATTTTGCACTTGAAGAAGATGTCTTTATACAAGCAGTATGTTTTCTTGAGAAATTGGCACACGTCATAAAACATACATGAATTGCCAGTGAAGCTCATTGTCTTTTTGGGTAGTAGTTGGGGGTATATTCACTTTACTGCTCAGACTGAAATAATGACAATGGTTTATTTGTATTTCAATCTAAGATGCAGTGCAATTTTATTGTAGTCATGGAATATGAAAATACCATTTTTACACGAAAACAACAAAATTCCCATTATTTCTATGGGTAAAGCAGTGACTGAGTACATAGTCCGAGAACTGCTCGAGTCCTGGCTCAGTTTTCTGCTCCGTCCAGAAGGCAACTCCGCAGGAAGTTAGACGGCTCAGCATTCTGGGATAGCTGCCCAGGGGTCCCGGATGACCTCAAAAGTTAAAAGCAAGCAGCGGGAGAGATAGACGAAGGCATGGAGGAAGCATGGAAGCTGACACAGAGACATAGAAACAAGGGATGGAGGTATGTGGTTGAATGTAGGGAGGGGAAAGATATCGGAAAGAGACACAAGTAGTGTTTTTGATAAAGGCAATAAGCCAGACAACAGAAAAGGTAGACACATAGATAAAGAAATAATGATAAGAAATGTATTAAATCAATATACTGAGATGACGTAAAAGGAGATTTTTTACATTTTTCGAGATAAAAGGAGATTCTTCTGAGAAAAATACAAGTTGTATGAAAGGTATGCAGACAGGGAAAGGATAAAGATCTCTATACTGGAGTTTCCCTTTCAATATTTTTGTATTTAAGCACATCTGCTCCATTGAAAGGATAAGTCAATGCTTCAACACACCATCACATCTTCATGCCTCCAACTCAATGGTCATTATTGTACTCATCCTTTTTCCTGAGGACAACAGTGAAATAAGTACAGAAGTTAAATGTTGCAGTGACATTACATGATTATGTGATTTCACTTCTGACATCACACCTAGCCTACCTCTGATGTGGATCTCAACTAACGTTGTTGGTAGGTTCACTGAAATGACAAGAACACTACTGATAAAGCTTGCTCTACATTATTAAGCTTTGGTCACGATAGACCACTGGGCTGTGACAAAAGTTTTAGTGAAAAAAATCACTATTGTCGCCACTTAGAACTGGCAATAAGTTGGACTTTGCAGAGGGTAGATATGTATCAAGAAAAAAAAACAGCTTGTTTCTGCTGGGTTTTATATTATATAAAAAAACATTGATGAATAATTCTCTGAAGTTTAGCCCTTGTGCAGCTGTATTTAGGCTTTTGCTTTCCAAATGATGTAGCAGATGTGGGAATGGAAAATTTACTTTAAAAAGAAATCCAGGTTCACCTCCTTTTTTACAAAAGATTATCCTGCAGGATAAAGCTTTAGGACTGTGACGCTCGCATGGTGATGCCAGTTTGACACTTTGGTTGTGTTTTTTTAGGGTTTCTGAAGGATATCCAATGCTCAAGGAATTATCGATTTTTAAATAAAAAACTTAAAGAAATAAATCATGCCTCATGCAAAAAGAACAACTCTTCTAGCTAGTTTGATTGAGTTATGAATACAATGATATGTTGGGGTAGTTCGTAAGGAAATTGTTGCGCCAAGCCAAACCAGGTAGAATGACAGCACAAATAATTAAAGGTAAACAAATTACTTAGAAACACACAAAACAGGCTTACAAGACAGTGTTATTTATAACTGAAAAATAATAGCAAGACCAATGGTGAGGGTCACCCTCCCGGACCCTGTGAACTATATGTCTATATGAAGGGGATGTTCCCTTCCCCTTACTAGCTTCTCCACCTACTTTCCCACAGTTCATTTCTCCGGAAAATACTTACAAATGATAGTTAAGAAGGTAATGGTGTAAATGAAAGCTCCCAGCACTCACTCCACTAACCTTCATTCATCCCCCTTCACCATATATGTCTCTCTGTCGTTCCCTCTCGTGGGAACAAAGAAGGCTTATTGTACCTTTCTGTTAGCATTGCTCTGGTTCCTATCTAGAGCACAATCACTGTTTTCAACAGTGCTGTCAGCATGGGGTAAAATGGAGAGAAGAAGAGTAAAAGATACAGGTACAGAGGAAACCAATGTCTTTCTCCAGCAAAACTATTCAGCACTTGTTATCTTGAAGTGCTTTTTTTCATTTTTAGTTTGAAATATATCATTTGTTTGTTGAAAAAAAGTCTTCGTTAAGAGCCTTTCTTTTTCTTAAAGCTTGAAAAAGTAGTGTAATTTAGTTGAGGCACTCGTTCACACGACACACATAGGAAAGTACATGCACACACTCTTTAAGTCTAGAGATATCTTCTTATTGGGGAATCTTTCAATAAATCAATGTGACTTTAAACACATTTCCCAGGCGACACGGCTGACCTGATAAGAAGTGAACTAATCTCTTTTGAGGCTGCCGGGAGAGCTTTGAACCAAATCTACTGTGCATCTATCACCAAGGTTATTTGTCAATGGCTGCTAATCCCAGGTAAATTTCCCTGGTTTTATATCAGGGTTCTCATGTCTGAAGTTTCTTGGCCTTGGGAAAATAAAAGAGCAGGCTTAGAGAAAGAGCGGGAACAAAAGAAATGTTATGGATTTCACAGTAAAACAATAGTTCTGGGAGGGAGAGAAGCACTGAGGCACACAGAGAGAAGATTTATTAATTATTCTTTACACATCAGAGTCAGAACAGGATTGCAGTGCATTCATCATTATTATTTAGTTTGTTAGTGTAATGACAATACAAGATCAATAGTCTGTTTTAGAATAACCTCAATTTTTTTCTCACAATGTCCAAATAAAATAGACCTTTGTGATAAATGTATGCTGATATCAATCATACAGACTATTTGCAATTTTAACAATAAAAAGAAAGACCCAAATAAATGCAATAGATCTTTTACCATCATTAATCATAGTGACTTCTTTTGTTAACCTCTTTAAACACTAGCCTAATAAATACAAATAAATAAAAAATATCAACATTACCTGTATTGAATTCTGCTGCAAAGTGGGGCTCAGTATTTTATGGCAGCTAGATGTAAATGGCACACATTTCCACAAAATAATTTTAAGCAAATAAACTAGGCTGCCTAGTACTTGAATATTTGCCGCTTACATGTTTTACCTGTAAGCAGACCTCAACAGGAAAGTGCATTGCACATTCAACGAGAAAAAAAATTGAGAGTTCTTCTGAAAGACCTGATATCAGACATATGATATTCTACAAGAGTGGATGCCAGTTAAACACATTATTTTTTTGAGTTGCTTGCTCACACAGCAAAGAGCAAGTGTATAATTTCTTGTCAATTTAAAAGTTGAGACAGTGGTTTACTCTACTTGTCCATGGAGGCTTTGTTTGTGGTAGGCAAAAAATCTCCTCCAGCCACCATTCCACTTATTTTGCACATTGATGAACATTTTCTTCTAGAATGTTTTAATAGTTTCTTATTTGTTCATTATTCCTTTCTAAATTCAAAAATGGCAATGGAAACATGGATACTCTTGAAGAAGTATTTTTAATGTTCTTCCAAATGTACATGATCATAAGCGCATTCCAACTGATAGAGCAAAAAAAAATTTTTTTTTATTTGTACATATGAAATATGTAGATGTACATATATACTGTTCGGATCTGCATCTGTTATGTCTCAATACTGCAATGCCTCTCATAGAAAGAAACTTTTTAGTGCTTTTTTTTATCTTCTACATTCCACTTTTTCTGAACAAGGAAGTAAAGCCCTGAACCCCCTCACCCCCCACCTCATGTGTACAAAGGATCATGGAAAATCGCTCGCCATATCTGTCATCTGTCGTGCTCTCTGTTGAACAGTTTTGATCTCTCATAGCTGTTTATGGCCGTTGTCAAGCAAAAAGAGTCGTAGCCGTAAGTGCTTACACCAGCGTGTAAATAGTTTGACGTGTGGCTCTGTAACAAAGTCGCAGGAGTAAATAAGATCCAAACAACCACACAAAATTGCAATTAAGTTGTACGTCTGTATTTTGAAATGTTTTGAGCAGTATGATTTCCACAGACTCTACATTTATGAGCCTTGATATCAAAAGTCTGTTTCTTTCTTGAATAAAGACCTTTTGGTTATATAAGATCAGTGGGTAAAAGAGTATATTATAATTAGCATTTGACAACATATGCCCTCACATTACACAGTGGGGTAGATAAAAAGTAAAATATAATCTTCCTGGTATTTGTTTGCTTTTGTGAAATCACAATTAATGGTGGCCAAGTCGGAAAGAGGCTGTGCTACAATATGTATGTTTGTATGAAGTTTTAATGTAGATTCAATTGTATTTAGGAATCTTTTGACTAGAAGAGTTTGACGATAAACTAAGGATCTTGGGTATGTTGCATTTTACTCTAATTAAAGTAGATGTGTAAAGTAGCATGTATAATTTTCCCATGCTTGGAAGCAAGACCAGCAACTGTCCAAGAGAGACATAGGACAGATGAAAAGTCTTGCGAAGAAAAGCAGAATTTAAAACTGAAGAAGAGAAATGGAGAGAGAGGTACTGATTCAAGAGTAAAAGAAGGCAAAGATGAGGGGAAGAGGAGGGGTGTTGGTGGGATATGTGTGAGTGTTGGGGTTGGGGGGTGGGGGGGTCTTGGAAAGGTTTCGTATATCATAATTATCCCGTTAAGTAACGGCAGAGCAGCCTCCCCGAGGGAATTTGTCTTAAATGGAAGATTTGCAAGGAGAACGGGTCAGAGAGAGAGAGAGAGAGAGACAGAAACAGCTTCTAGTCGGCAGGAAATCCTGTTTACATTTACATAATCATATCAACACTCACTCCTTCTTCTTCATCGTCTCTTTCTTATGCCTTTTCAAAAACAGAAAAAAGCAACAAAAAGAAACAGATGAGGGAGGGCTTCAGGCTGCTGGTTGTTGGTGCTTGCTCCCTTTTTTTTGGGCTCTTATTTTCTTAAAAGTGCTGTCAGTGTTGGCATGAAGGCCTTCTTTTTCTAAATCATTTGCCAGCACCTCCAACCTCTGCTTGTCTGTATCTTTTTGCCTCATTATATCTTCTTTAAGAGGGATTTCTCAGATATTTGGCCCCATTCTCTGATTTCCTAATGTTAAAAAAAATATTATAAATAAGGTATTATCTGTCGGCCTCTGTGATTTTTAATTGAGATCTGCTTAGGGCAGCAAGCAGATGTTTGTCACAACAATTGTTGAATCATCCAAAATTGAGAGCTGATAGCATAAAAAAGCCTATTAAAGATATGACAGGTGTTTCACATGTTTTTATTATTTTCTTTTGCTGCCTTTTGTCTTTTTACTTCAACAAAAACAATGTGTTTTATAGAATTTGTTGTGGAGCTAAAGAACACTCGTTGCAGCAGAGACAAGAAATTGCTATTAACAATACTAAGTTTTTGCATCTCAATCATCACCCTGCATGGGTTTGAAGCTGAAATAACTTAAAAGAATCTTTAAAAAATTGAAAAAATAAAGAAGTGAAACGGAAAATCTGACTTTAGCTCTGAAGGCTGGCAGAATATTAAAGGATTAATAATGTTAATAAAAAGCACTCAGACTGCTTGGAACATTTTTCTCAATTTATTACATCACTTTGTGTTTTTGTGGATAATACTTAACTAGATCCAAAGTCACTGAAATGGAAAGTATTACACTTTGACTTATATGTGTTCTCTATTTCATACGTGTTTTATTATCCCTATTGCTTGAGACGTTTTATAATTCAACTTAAGACTTTGAGCTAGGCCATATCACAGATATTGAAGCAATTATGTGTAAATAACAGAGATTTAGGTTTCCAAGAAGATTATTTAATCCATATGACAAAGCCATTGTTCACATTGATTTTCTTAAATGCAATAAAATTAGTTATCAACTCTACTTGTACTTTTAGGTTGCTTAATCAACATTATGTTTAGTACAATAACAACAATTTATGATTAAAAAAAAGTTATTTCACATGTATAATCTTGTTGGAATGTCTGTTTTTGTTTTGTTGTTTGTTTGTTTTTTATTTGAAACTATTGCATGGCCTTGACTACCATCTGTATACTATCCAGTTGTCACTCTTAGACATTTTTATTGCTGAAATAACACCTCTTCCCTAGAGGTACTGTTTTGCAGTTAATGCAGATTGTTGTGATATACCAACACTTAAATTGTATTCATTTTCAGTGACATCATTCACAAAGCATGTGTGACATGAATTTAATTTTCTGCACCATTTCACAAAGATCAAAGGGGTCTTTTCCAGCTGACCTCATGCATCCCACATATGTACGATCTTGTGGCCTTAGCATGCTGATAATACATGAAGACTGATTAATTTCCATTTATTAAAAACAATGTACAACACGAAGACAATGAGTAGATGATAGCAGACAAGTAGAGGGAAATTAATGACAATTTTCATGAAAATCAATATACCCATTCAATGTTCTGTAGATCTACTGTATTACATCTGAACTTTAACATTACTGACCCCAAAAGTTTCATGAATGGTACATACTTTTTATGGTCTTTAAACTTGATTTCTGAAAAAATATGTTCTAACTTTTTAATGGCCGCTTGAATGGATTTTAAAAGAACAAGTAATATGCTTTCATGTAAAATATTTTTAATAAATCTGTTAATAATGGATTTTATACCCCTCTTAAGATTAACCTAAAATGAGTCTTGGGCAACAATTTGAACACAGATTTCGATTGTAGCCACTTTTGCTATGAGCGACCGTCGTGTACACAATTTAACCACTATCATTGCCTACATCTGACCTCGACGTGTACTTCATGTCACAAAATGAACTTATCTAAACATATTTTTAATACATAACATATTTTTAAACATTTCCATTAGTTTTTCCGCAAATATTGACTGTATTATCTGCTGAAGTTTTGATAAATGGCAGGAGCTTGCCTTGGTGAACCAAATTGGTGCACACATTCCCTAGTTCACATTCACAGTTGCACCACTTCTCATAATTTAGATTTATGTATATTCTCCGCAACTTCCAAAGGAGTTTAGAAAGTGGGAATGGTTTATTAATTTTCAATATCTAAACTGCTGTCCTGTTTAGCCCGAACATATACGTGAACTGCCAGCATGCCATGAAAACACAGGGAACTAGTGGCAGGTTCTTTGTGATCAGAAGAGCCGTAGAAGAAGCTGTAATCATTGTGCTGCTGAGATGCAAATATTTTCCTGTCTATCATTATTCATGTCATATTAATCTTCCTCTATGGAGATCTCACTTCTTTTAATTTCACTCTGCACTTTTTTTTTCTTGCTGTGAGACAGCCCAGGATTCTTAATTTTCAAGTCATTCTGCTGGGGTAAAGCTTATGGAAAAATGTGTAATTGTACCTTTGTAATGACACTACCGACATTGTGGTTGAGATTTAAGGACTTTTGTTCAGAGGTGCATGAAATCAACTCAGTAGAACCCATATTTAACAAAAAACTCAAGGTTTTCGATTTATTGTTTTAGTTTGATAATCATTCTTTTACTTCTCTTTTTCGCTTTTCTTCCTGCATCTGTTTTCATTAAGGAGTAACACAGACTTTAGAAGGGTGGCACATTTACTGTTGCCCTATATATGCATTTTGCCCTATATAATATTGTCCCATTTGCTGCGGTCTCTAGTTCATTCTCTGCTTCCCTTGTGATCTACATACTTCATCCATAATGTGTCATCAAAATCCTTTGTCTGTCATCTTCTGTTGCAGTCAAATGAAGGGTTTGAGGACACATTTACTGGCAGATCAACAGACTTCTTCTTAAATACCATCTCCCATCTGGCTCAATGCCACATTGTATTAGTAACTAGATAAGTCACAGCCACAGTACTGGTGCAGAAAGCACTGTCCATTCCAGGTTTACAGATTAAACCTGGAATTAATATAGTAGACGTGCAGAAAGACTGAGAGCTTTCTTGTGTTTGGGGGTCCATTAGATTTGCACTTCAAAACCATGAACATATAGTATATTTGTAAAGAACTTTCTGTGATGCATTGTTAACTGCAAGGAATTTCATAAAAGTTAATCAAATTAAAGTGGCATATGATAAAATGCAGGTGAAGGCATATCTGAAGCTCACTCAGGCTTCATCCAAGTCCAAGATCAAGAGTTAATACATGATACATGTACCCATTTGCAACTAACAGATATGAAAGTATCTGTTAGTGTTCAGTTTAGAGTACTGATGTTAATCTTAGCCATGGCCTTGAGTCATTGTCTGTATCATAGAAAATTAGGGAAGGATGTTAGTATATATAAACACAAAGCTTTCCAAAAAACAAAAGGGGAAAAAGCAGCTGCAATAAGCTTAGATGACCTCACCTATTCATGACCCTTAAACAAAAGCTTCCTTTTCAGAAAGAATGGACGGCAGTGACAAGATTAACAGACAGTACTGAGTTGCCAATACACAGTCCAGACATACTAATTAAGTCATATGAAGAAATTGTTACTGTGTTACACATTCTCTTTCTTTTATTTATTAATTCATTTAAGTTCTAAGTTCTTTCTCTCTCAAAACTGAATTAAAATTCTCTCGTGTGACAGAAGAGCTTAAGAGGTGGCCTTTTTCCCCTTCACATTCCAATGCCATTATGTTACATTGTTACTGAATAAAAGGACATATTATGTTCCTGCTGCCCTCCCCCCAGTGAAAGGGCAGAAGTTGACCAAGTTTTTATCTGCTGAACGAATCAATCAGGATTATGTCAGCTGAAAAGAATCATAGACAGCAGTCGCCAGGAACTATGTCTTGGTGTGTGTCAGTGCATACACTATATTTCCTTGTGTGTGACGGACGAGAAATCTTGAGCAAATAAAAGTACTTGTTAGTGGTGAACACAACTGGATGGTGACAGAGATGTCCTTTAGCTTCTAAATAAGTAGGAGGACTTTTCTTTTTTAACCATTTATGTATTTACTCAGAACCCCCTCTCCAGACCAAACCTCCTTTCTCCTCCTCTGTGGGAGGATTAGATGGGCACTAATTATCATTTCAGCAAAAATTATTATAAGATCAAATTGGGATTGAATGCCATTTCCTCCCATTAATGCAGGTAGTTTAGAGTGCCTGTCATGGTTTCGCTTGTCCTAAGGCCAGTGCAGAAAAGAAGAAAAAAACACTGTTGGGAAGAGGAAGAATGAAAATGGAGAAGAGGCTTAAGAAGAAGGCAGTTTGAATGCTTTAAAATGGAGCAAAACTTTGGCAACAAGGAGATTTGCTAACTCTCCAATAAAAAGTAGGTATTCAGTACATGTTCAAGAATAGAAAGTAGTCCTTTTTACAAATGAGCAAAATAGAATTCCAGTTAGAGATTTACCATTCCTTGTGTAATTGTGCTTATCATGACTGTGTGTTTCTGTACCATCTCAATACTTTTTATTCCAGAATTTAAACTTTAAATTGATTTAGGTAGATGGAAAAAATATTTAAACGGACAATTTGAATAATACCAGTTCTTTTGATAAACATACTGTCTTACATCCTTGATCATATTACTCAGAAATATAAAAAAGAGGAAGAACTAAAACAAAATTTGACCCTAACAAAGTGATCTTCAAACAGCAGCTTACAAAGCTCCATGTTTCCATTTGGAGTTTAAAAAGACTGGAGGTAGATATAAAAAAAGATTAGACAATGTAAGTGAAGCAAAGAGGCAGAGGGGGAAATGCGGATGAGTAGGTTGTGATGGTTTCTGCATGTCAGATGAGAGAAATGTCAAAGAGAATGTGAGAGATGACCTCTGTGTTCATTGCCCATTAATGACCCTGTAGCTCCCAGCTTCATTTTCCCTCTCATCAAAAACATTAAAAAAAACATTTCCTTCTGTCTCCAATAGTCATTTCCCCCGCATTGTATTTATGTATTGAAAAAAAAAGGTAATAGATCAAGCACATTCCATTATTCTCTTATAAGATCATTAGCAAATATAATTAGATATGAAAGAAAGTAATTTGGAGAGAAGAGAGAAAAGCGCTATCAGGCAGAGAAGACAGATTGTAGCATCAGAGTGTTTGGGCTTAAATTGCTCAGCGGAGGTATTATCAAGCTGACAATCTTTTAGCCTCAGAAATAGTTTTGGAAACAGACAACGAAAGACAGAGAGAGGCCACTAACATTCACTCAACTGTGTTCTCTCAACTGGAATCATTCCTTTTTACTTGAGCACATTCTTTCTAAGGTGTGTAGCAAAACAAAACTCAGTATATAAAGATACACACACAGACACACACGCACGCACGCACACACAATAAATCATATTGAAAAATGTTATACTTTTTTTTCTTTCTTAACACACATTTTTATTAAGCTTTGGCATTAGTTTTGTTATTTAAAAACATTGGGAAAAATGTTTTTCTTCCATGAAATCAGATTTTGAGAAACATTTTGTATGCATATATTATTTAGTCTCTTTTGTGTTTGCCACCCTAGCCCCCACCAAACAGATAGGGTTGTTTCTCACTTTTTCTTGCACCTTTACACCATACCCTGTTTGTCTAATAAGGATCTGATTCAAAAGCAGACCGAGAGCACAATAATCCTGCTGCGTTGCACCACAAATTTCCCTTTTTTTCTTCACCTCTTCTTCTCTTTTAGTAATGCTTTGAGGGATGGGGAGGGAGGAGGAGAGGGTGGGACGGTTGAAGTGGAGGGGTGGCAGTATAGATGTGGATTTTTCTAGTCTTTTGTGCGAATCACAGGGAATGGTAACTATAAACATCCTGTATTCATTAAAACCATCTAAAAATAAAATTTTGGGGGGTGGTGGGTGGGGTGGGGGCGACTTCCTCTCTGCTCCTCCTCAGTGTATACAAGCAGGCTGTGTTATGCCTGGTGCAGCTTATATTTACATATTTATAAATACTGGGCTGTACAATGAGACAATGCAGTGCCAAGAACAACACTTTCTGCTAGTGCACGGCCCGGATGCCTGGGAGATGGAACAAAGCAGCTATAGCCAAAATCAGTTGCATGAAGAGGACACAACTCTTTTTACACTTGTCCCGTTTATATTCACATGTAATGGATATCAGGGTACTTTTAATCTTTATTTCAGGTCAAATAAGTGGATGGTAACTTTTGATAAATGTCTTATATTCAGCCATTCAGTTCTGTCAAAAATCAGTGAAGGTAAAGTCTTTATAGTTGATTGAAAGAGATAGATACTCCATTTTTTTAAATAAAGCTATAGTACTCCCAACTATTTTAGGGGGAAGAAACAACTTGGAGACTTAGAGACTTTCCATTATACTAATGATCTTGTAGCCCACAAACACTTGAAATTGCCCTTACTAAAGGTTCTGATTTTCATTGTGTAATTCTCCACATGTTTTAACCATATGTTATAAATTTTTTAAATTCCATTATCTGCAACTGCATTCACCAAAACATGATTGTGTGATAGAATAAAAAAATATTTAGCAGTATTTTCTTTTAGATTATTTTGACTCCATAAATGCTGTGTGATACTACATTTAAAATCAAAGATACATCAAAGATAACACTCATGTACTTGTGCATTCACACACATATGCCACTTTATTCCCATGCGATCTAACACATAGGCATACAGGAGAAGGGATTTGTTGCTTCCTCCATTTATTAATTTTGTTGAGAATGACACATGTATTAACAGTGGATGGATCCTGGAGCTCTGTGTCCTCAACATATGTTGAGCTTTCCCAGTTCTCCTCCTTAAATTATACCTGCCTCCTCTGCTATCTCACAGTGGACCAGAAGAGGGCAGACTTACTTTAGCTACAATGCAACTTTTTTACAGTTTAAATACGAGAAACATTTCTTATTCAACAACATTGTTGTTTTTTTTTTGTTGTTTTTTATCAGCATCAAACTGCTCATTTTCACCATGTATACACACTAACTCTACCCTCAAGACAACAGTACCGCTCATGAAAAAAAAGTGTAAACCTTTCATTCATGTGATAAATGAATGCCAGGCACATTTTCTGTGTCTGTGAGGTGCATCTGCCATCTACCCGAATGGGAAATTAAAAACTGTGAAGGGAAGTTATGCTGAACCTATAAAGTTGGCCAAAAAATCTCTCCCCCTTCACAGCAGCAGTTGTTTGGGGAGAAGGAGCACCATGCTTAAATAATAACATTCCAGGTGGCTTAGTTAATGAACAGTGAAAATCAAATATGGGGCCTAATCTGGAGCTCGTTATAGGAAGTTTCTTTACAGGGGAATCACAGGGAGGAAGTGTCCTTGGGGGGGCGAGGGTGTGTGTGTGTGTGTGTGTGTGTTGGACTAAACACTTTGCACAAATATCTATCTATCTATCTATCTATCTATCTATCTATCTATCTATCTAT
>CAJRST010000001.1:4933673-4966620 GCA_907169785.1 Menidia menidia
TATCTATCTATCTATCTATCTATCTATCTATCTATCTATCTATCTATCTATCTATCTATCTATCTATCTATCTATCTATCTATCTATCTATCTATCTATCTATCTATATGTATATATTTATACATATATATATATATATAAAGAGATTTGCTTTTTTTATGACAGCATTTCCCTAGAAGGACAAATGACTGATGTGTAACACTAATAAGGAGTGGTTGTGCAGCAGAAAAATTCATTAAAAACTAAGTATAGATTTAAGGTAATAAGTTTACATGTGAAAATGTGGGTTGTTTCTGTTTAATAGTAGTATCAATAAGCTTGTGATTTCTCTCTTGTCTTATTTTGCCATCTTGTGGTCATAGTTGGTTATGGAATGATATCCTCTCTGGTTCAGAATTATGATTTGATATGCTATTATTTTCTTTGACTTGCCATCTCTACCCTACTTTTACTGCTGGTTAGAGTATTTGCCCCATGTTCCCCATTTTTTACCAAAATTATCAACATTTATAAATAACATTTTTTCCAATCTTTTTCGATTAACAAAGTTAAAGTATAAGTATTTCTTGTAAAATATGTATTATATAATGAGGTATACATTTGTTACTTATAAGTGTTTGGGCTTTATGCATTCAGAAACTAAATTATTCCACTTTATTGAATCTGAGAAAAGGTTTTATCTTGTAATTAACTCTGATTCTTCCCTCAGCAACACTTCCTTCCATTCTGATATCCATTTCTCTACTTATGAAAGCACAGCTCAAATAAACTTCTGTTTTAATTTGGTTTTGTCAGATTCATAATGCCACTTTTAAAGGACATGACATGCAAATGTGCTCTGCTGTGTTTTATTGCAAAATCATTTCCAAAGAAGTTGCTGAGGAAATGAAAGTGCAGAAAGGGAAGAAGGGTGGGTTGTATTATTTAGTGGCCTCTGCTGTGGGACCTAATTACAGCTATGCATTTCATACTGTCTTACACAGATTTAAACCTTTTTTTAATAAGAAAAATGCTCACTTCACTTCCCACTGTCACACTTCTTGTCACACTTTTTGCGTCAACCAACTTGCTTGTAACAATATGAAACTACTCCAGATGTCATAACTATAATGTGTGGCAGCTAATATTATGAAAATGATTATTTCCCTGAGCAACGACTCAAAAACTCACTATGTAAGCTCATGTGAACAACATCCACAAAAAACCCAATTAAGAAGAAACAAACAGTAGATGTATCTAGTGGATACAGCACGTAATGAAAAGTATGCTGACCTAGCTCTGCCACTGGGACTGCGACAGTAAATATTGTAGGGGACAGGATAACAGGTACACCCATGACTGGAATGAAAAACATTGTGTGTAATCGCCACAATATTATTTGACTGTATACATTTTTGCATGACTCTTTTCATACCATTCATTTTTAATCAGTCTCCCTAACCACATATTATTGTGTATTATTAGTTTCAACTCACATTCTAAAAATCTTCTAATTCAAATTCAAATTTTAACAACAAAGTAATTGATGATAACTGTCACATTGTGTCTACTTTCTAAGTTGCTTTGGATGAAAGTGTCTTCTAAATGCATAAACATACATACACAGACATTAGCTGAAAAGTTTTGTTTGCACCTGATGTGTTTTTCTCTATCTATAGTTCATATCATCCAACCTGTATTAAGGTATTAGTTTAATTGAATATTTTCTATTTATTGTTTCTTATTCTTTTTGGTTTTACATGTTATTTTATATTTGATCATAGTTTCCCATTGGAAAATAAGGATATATATATATTTTTTTCTGTACTTTTCTGGGCAAGTAGATCATTTGAAGTGTTTACACTACAAACCACATTCACACATTTGCGCAAAGACACAAAACACCTTAGTATACACAACCATGTGGCTTATACGGTGCTATTCTTCCTCTCTCACTCCTATTCATGCAATATTAGATATATTGGAGGCAATATAGGACTCAGTAACTTTTCGAAAAGGTGCTTGTGGCATGATTTACAAAGGGACAGTGAATGCTTTTCCTGTTGAACTACAGCTGCCCCAAATATATAATTCAAGACTTCGAAAGCAATCCATTTGTTATTCTAATGATCAGTTAAAAAACAAGCAAAGGTGACATGCCAGTAACTACAAAAGCCAAAAGAAGAAATGTATTTATTATTTATTTATATTTATTTTGACTTGTGATTACCTAGACCAAGAGCAAAACACATTGTTAAAATATGTCTTTAATGGCAAGGTAATGGCAAGGTAATGCAACAATTTTTGGAATTTATTGTTGAAGTTTAGCAGTGTCAAAGAACAAATTTATCAACTGACTGTTTGCTGAACTTTTTTGTCTATGTGAGTGGGTCTTCATACTAAAGAGTTGTTGCTGTGTAGTGTGCTATGTCCATGCCTCTAATCTGGCTCTTGTTCTCTTGTTGGCTTTAGCACACCTCTGGGTAGGAGAGGAGGACCAGCCCATGACCCATGACCCCACGTTGTTCGTCGAGCCCAGTCATCTCAACAACGAGCTCAACAATCCTAACAAGCGTAACATAGGAGACCACAAGGGGCTAGATGCACATGCTGTAAACAAAGACTAAAACTCCCAAAGGAAGAATGCAATGATGATGATGGTAGACAAAGGTTAAATGAAGAAACACTATGATGAATACTTTATCTCAGATGAAAAAAAAACACATAGAACTGTCAGGGTAAAGAGAAGGTGAGAACCACATGAATGGACATGTTGGACAGTTTCCTTTGGGTATGGATTTGCAGGATGGACCTAGTGACTTTTGCAAGCATGGTTGGACACTAAAGTGACAACAACCTTCCTGTTGTGTCTATTGTGGTCTGAGCACCCTTTTTGTCTTCTAACTTGTTTTTGTTTTTCTTTCTTTTCTTTTTTGATGAAACTACCTGTCCGATTAGCACTTCTTGAAACTGGCCCTGCATTTACTGATACATTCCTTGAGCTTTCAGAATGTGTCATTTTGATATGTACTAAAGTGTAATGCTTAATAAAATGTTTTTCTTTTTTGCTGGTAAATGATGAGAATAGCTTTTCTAGACGTTCACAGACCATCCTTGTATTGTTCCTGATGTATTCTACTGCTGAACAGAAACTCAAGTTTAGTAGACCCTTGCCTGAGACCAAGCACATTCCTGTCAATTAGCCACTTCTATCACTATAGCGGACTCAATATTTCTCTTTCAAGTAGCACACTCATAATGGTAAACACAGGACAGATTACCGTTTTTTGGTGAAACTATGTTTGTTTCCGGAGAATATTGTCTCACAGGTATGAGTGGTTAACTTTTACAGATGGTGGTGCTGTTAATGATTGTGATGACAGATTATTCAAACTGCCCTAAAAATATTCATCATACCACACCACTCTCCATAACGAAGCCCTCAGCCCACTACAGTATATTACTTTATCATATTACCTTGTTCTGTATTATTTAATGCAGCACTGTAAGTGCTCAGTGTACATAGAGAGATATACAGTAGCTGGATAAAATGGAAGTTTAACACATTTGTGATTAAGAAAAGCAAAGAAGTGACAGTAGTGTTATGGTTATAGTTTAAAATGGTCAGTGTTCTTCTCACGTTTGAAAGAGAAGAATTAAAAACAAACTGAAAAACAAAAGTGGAAACACTTTCTTTCTTCATAGACCTTCCCTTTTCTCCTCATCCCTTATGTCAGCCTGAAGGACTCAAGTGTTGCAAATGTTTGTAAAATACTGCCACCTATCATTGTTGCACAGTGTTACTGACTACTGAAAACGGTTTGATGTATTTACTTTAAGCTGAAAAAAATCTGAAAACTGGAAAAAGACATATTGTGTATAGCCTTAGATACAAGTCATCTGTTTTTGCTTCTACAAAGCTATGTAACTGTGCTAGACTGTAGGATGTAGGGTTGATTTTATTTTAATTTTTTACATGTACTGTACATTAATGCCTTGTCCATTTACTGATAAAAAAAAAGAAAAGAAAAATATGACAATCGTCGCCTGTGCTGCAGACATATTTGCTCCCATATATACAGAATTCATTATGCATAGAGGGACTTATCCTTTCTGATTTCTTTAATTTGTTTTGATTCTCAGAAGTATTTTGCACTGTGATAGTACTATAAATCAAACTTATACAGTACAAAACTAGCTAAACTAACTAAAATGAAGGCGTGTGTTTGTGTGTCCCTTGGAATTGTGAAATGTTTCTACATCATTATTTGTGAACCCAGAGAAAACATCTAATGCGGTATGTACAGTCCAGATATAATACTTATGTTTCTCCTTTTTTCAGTCTCCTTTACTGTATGTGACTTTGACAAAATGTCCCTCAGATTTGTTTTTTATGCTAATCCCCTTTTGACTTGCAGCATAAGCTTGTTACTGCTTTTGCCTTGTGATTTTCACTGCTCATTTTCTGGCTTGAGAAAAACTTGCAGCAGCACCACCTCCAACTATAACAAAATGATTTTTGAAAATTGCAACTAAAATCACGTTTAAAATTTACAGAAGAGGGGATTAAAAAAAAACAACAAAAAAAACAATGAAATAGAAAAGTGAACTTTCAAGTGTTTGAAAATGTCAAAGTCAAAGTATAAAAGTTGGATGTATTCTGCTGAAGGCATAGACCAATAGTTTTGACTTCTGACCATATCTCTGTTTTTCAGGGGTATAAAGATGAGAGGTTAATGGTGAGAGTTTATCTTGGGCTCTCTCCCTCTCTGGACCAGCGATAATGATCATTCCACTCAACATATAATGTACAAACCTGTCTTGTGAACTCAACACTCTATGTTTTGCTGTATCCTCATGGCAGATGCTTTGTTTTGTAACTACTGAACTGTACTTATAATAAAAATAAAATGTATTCAAACTAAAACACAACCTGAGCAATGACTGTATTTCTTAAATTTTTACTCTGGCCTTCTCAGTACAAAAGCATTTTTGTAATCAGAACTGAACTGTCTGGACAGTAATCACTCAGAGTAATACCTTGGAACATAAGCTATTATTTCATAGTACATTTTCTCACAAAGTTTCACAGGATGAATTCATGAAACTGAAAAAAAATCACATCACTCAGAGTCACTTGCTGAGTCTCATAATCTGCCTAATCCCTGTCATTTTGAATGTCATTTATCCCAAATACTTACTGGTTACATCTTAATTTAGTGTCGTTGAGACTTTAATCAATGGTTACATTTAGTCAGTCTATGACAAAAAACAATATTCACTGGTTAGAAGAATTTCACAGATCTTTTAATATTTCATTAATCAAAATACATACACCATAGTACCAAAGCAGAGGTTGAAATGTGTTTATGTCTACCATGTGACAACATGATCTTATCTTTAATACTTTTGTTTCTGATCAGAAACATGGCTTTTAAAAGTGTGCTGTAGAAGTGGGATATGTTTAGCAATTTACGTCTCACATTGTCCTCTTGACTATGCCAAGTCTACATTTAAGAATTTGTCCAAAAGTATGAGTTGATAGAAATATCAATATAAATATTACCATGTGTCAGCATGGTAAATTGTGAAGCAGCTGTTTTCGCCCATATAATCAAAAGTTATGTCTCTATGTATACACAGTGCACATAAGTGCATTAATCAGAAATATCATCTTCCTGATTATGTTTTAATCCTATTTTGCCTAACACAATTAAAAATTATTTTTCCAACATCAATCCAATACTAAATTTATGTGAACCAAATACATAACAAAAACACTTGCTTAACTGTATGCAATGATCTCCTTAACACTAGACAAACTTGAAATGCAAAGTCGCTAATCTCTAACAGTTCAGTTGGCTCATCTACATCTGCTTTTTAGAGGGAAAAAAATACATGACATTTTCAATGTCCCCCCTGTGTTCTCTGAAACCTGTGGTTCAGGTGCTAAAATAATGCTTAATGCCTAAGTTTATTTAAATTCACTTGTTATCTACTTTGCCTCTCTACCCATTTGTTATTTTGTTCTGTTTTCCTGCATGCCACAATGGAGTTTGTGTGTAAACATAGTGTGCATGCATACTGCCTGTTTTATGATTGTCTAAGATGATGCTTAATAACGATTTTGTTGGTCACTTAGCACATGGTGACCTCCAGACTAACTTGCTTTCCTCTGTCGTTCAACCATTTAAAACTTTCCTTTCCTGTTTTACCTTAGATGTCTATGCAGTTTACTTGCTCGACCACCAGAGGGCATAGTAGACCAAGTTTTAGTGTTGATTCACTCTATCGAGGCTAATGTAAACATGCTGCAGAAGGCAACTTCGAATATTTGAAGATTCCTTCTGGGTATTCTGGCTACTTCAAACCATTCACAAACATGTAGGTATGTCAACAGGAGGTGTCTTGCTAAACTGGCCATAAGAGTGAATGTGAGCATGCATGGTTCTTTGTTTTTCCGTATGGCTCTTTTTATGAACCATGCAGGAACACTCACTCTTATGGCCAATTTAGAGTCGCCAATTAACCAAACGTGTGTTTATAGATGGTGGGAGGAACATGTACACTCCACACAAATGGTGCTGGCCATCAGACCAACGTGCAGCTACATAAAAAATAAAAACAATTTATCTTTCTCGAAACACAAGAAAACTCCATTTTCCTCCTGAAAGAATTAACAACACAATTATTCAGTGAAACATGCCAAATACAATATGATGATAATCATGTATTATTAACATTTCTTAGTGTAGTAGTAGGTAAAAAAAGATAAGATTAAAATGCTGTAAATCATTCTCAACGGAACATACACTGGTACAAATTCAGTTTACTGATTATCATTTGTAGTTATATATGTGTATGTTGCTATTGCATGTTTATGTGGGTCACTAACTTCTGAACATAGTGTACAATTGTGTGCTAGTGAGTGTGTTGTATGCAGGGCTGGAATGGTATGTCCTCCCTTTCCCTGTCCTCTTATGAATCGATGATCATGTAGTGTAAGGGAGATAGATGGCCTCCAGCTCCATCTTGTCTTCTCTAATTGTAAAATATTAGTTACATTAGACTCTGTTGGATGATTAATGGAACTTATTTGGAAGGTAGGCTCTCTCTCACACACACACATTCTTTTATCTCTTGGTAAGCAATGGTCTCCGAAGTCTTTTTCTGAAAGAATTGAGTGATTTCACTTAAAGTGGACAAATAGACTCCCCTCTGTAGGAAAATAGAAGACAAAGAATACAGGAAAGAAGGAACAGGAAAAGCTGAAGAAGGGGAAATGACAATGGAAGATAGGAGAGAAGGTTTAGAAAAATTAAGGAACATAAAGGCTTTCAGGAAAGTTGAATTGTGTGGTTGTGAATGAATTTAAAGCACATTGAATCAATTTAAACCTCAGTAGCTAATACTGTATGCAGGAAAAGCTGACAAATATGTAACTTGATCAACTTTGATCATGTTTGCCACTAATAACAAATGGAAAAAGAAAATTTAAATAATCATTACTGAAAAAAAGTTTGCATGCTATAGTTGCATATTAGCAGTTTGTTTTATCATTCATCAGCGTAGCAACCTCAAACAATTACAAGCTTACAAGTTTAAAATCACACATACATCTAACAAAATCATGCATACAATTAACAAATACAAAAATGCCTTATTTGAGGAAAACATTCTGCCCGTAACTGAGTAAGATGAAGGATCTGGCATCACTGGTATCTTGTTGCAGGTTCATCTGTCATTGTGAGGAGAATCGGCTTGCATTAACACAAAAAGCATTGTTTGATTATTTTGAAAGATTTGTGATTTATCGTAGAATACATTGGGCAAGCGGCAAAGCAATCACAGGGCTCATCAATTATATTTATCCTGACTTGGAGTTTTATAACTGAAAGCCATTTGTAAATACTTCACAAGTAGCATTGCATCCTATGCAAGACTATGCCAGTGAGTTTTTCTGGGAATCACTGGCTCTGAAGTGTTCCCCCAATGGATACACTTTTTAAATGATAATTATACTGAATATGCATCATCTAGCAGGTGACCCCTTAATTAAACCGAATCCTCAGTATTACGTATGTTTTGTGGCTGTTGTGTGGCCCAGATGCAAGCCGCTGTGAAGCAGTGAGTCAGTCAATAGTTCTCTATGTCCATGTGTACCTCCTCCCATGATTTAAACAGTATTTTGTCTAATTTGTGGTCTTCTTAAAATAAACAACCTCGTGGAGGGTTTACAATGGGATTTTACACTGTAAAGCAGTCAACTGATATTTTATACTCCACCTCTTGCCCATTGCTGACATACCCCACACGATTTCTGCTAATGACAAGACTCCTTATTGTGGTGTAAAGTTTTCAAATTGGAAAAAAAAGAGATAAAAGTTCCTTGTGTCTATGTTTCCTGTGTCTATTTTACAGTGCCATCAGAACCAGAAAGTGGATAAGGAGAGAGGCACTTAAATCACAACAGTAAGTCTGCTGGAAGATATGGAGTGAATAGGTTAGGAAGTGAACTGAATAAAAGAAATACAAACAATTTTAGATTCGACCGACAGGATAAAACCCGATGGCCAAATGAAAATGAAGATTGATAGAACAGAGCAGCTAATTTGGTTCTTATTAAAAGGTCCAACTGGTGCAGCAATTAATGATATCCTTCTGTATTTAACGTGGTACGCCGTCCCTGGTGGGAATGTTTTAGCTGTCTTTGATGCTGAAAAAGCTCCTTCCCCTCCCATACTCCCATTAGAGTTATTCTACTCTCCTTAAGTGCCTCCCTTGGTGTTATTTGCATGTTGGTATTCCCTAGTTAAGCTTGAAAACACACAAATAGTTATTTTTCAAAACTTCAGTCTTATTTTCCATCCAGCTTGTTGAGGGAAATGCCTGTAATTCATCAGGGTAAATCTAGGAATAGGTTTGTCCTATTTGGGAAGTGTGTGGGTTTGAAACAATGTGTAAATGTGTTTAGGGTTTCTGGTGTAGTAGTTGTATATGTAAATATATTTGAAAAAAAAACCTTTAATTGATAATAACATTGGTAATAACACTTCAAATGGTATGATAGAATGAGTGAGATTGCACGAAACAAATACAGAAAGTGAAAAAATTAAAAAATCAATTAAAACTTTCAATGAACTCTTGGACAGGAATTATTACCCTCTACACTCAATACATTCATTATAAATATTTCTTTGTTTGATTTGTATGTGTAAGTCTGTAAAGGTGTTATTACAAGTTGCTGAGTAATGTTGTGCATGCAGGTAATTGGACAGATGCTTTGGCACATTTAAGTGCTCACACCTGTGGTTTCTGTTTTGCTCACATAACCTTCCTCTTGTCTCTGATTCTTTATTATTCCACTCACAAAGAATTTTCCTAATTTATTGTCAACTTTATCTTAAGTTTGTGATTAAGGCTGTCTTTTTTGTTTTCTTTTTGCAAAATAGTTTGATATGCACATTAAATTTTTGAGTTTATTCATTAATTGAGGTATTCATTCATATTACCTCAATGTTTCCAAGAAAGTGGTTAAAAAATACTAAATGCAAACTAGTTAACAAGCAGAAGATAGAGAGCAACCTAATGAAGGTTTAATAAAAACAGACGGCAGGGACAACAAGGACAAACAAACAAACCAAAAAAAAAACAGAGCTAGAGCAAAAAAAACAAAACAAAATGAAATACTAGAAAAACAAGAACTAACAATAGGGAAATCAGAAAAGGACCCAAGACAGGAACGCAGAGAGCCAAGGTGCACAACAGTGGAGATACAGTAGGGGTTTAAGCAGAGGTAAAGGGAGAGGAGCAGACCAGACTGGAGGGAAAATGAGGAAACTATGGAAGATTGACAAAAATTACAAACAAGGAACAGGAAATAAACTTATAACATTGAAGAAAGAACTAAGAGCACTTAACCCAAGAGAAGACACAAGACAAATGACAGATAATGAAATAACCTTAACCACAGGGATAACAAAAACTGGAAAAAAAATATAAACAAAAATCTTCAATTCGCAACACCCTCTCTCCTTTTAGGTTATTGACTAAACCTTCCTGAGAATTCCTCACATTAGTGGCAACGCTTATTACTTACACTAACTTCTAATTCACGACACAGTTGCAACCTCCTATCTGCAATGCATTTGAATGCACTTTTAGTTGCATCCACCTTTTGTAAGGGTAGGTAAACTTAAATGTGTCAGAGAGGTGGGTCTTGAAGGGAGGACTCAGTCGCGGAATGAGGGGAACAAGGTTTATTGCACAAAAAAACAGAGTGAATGTCCAGACAAAAAAAAACTGTGGGCAAAGTATCAAAGCAAAGCAAACAAGACTGTGGCAAAACTATGACAAAGTAACAAAATAAAGATTAACAAGACTGTGACAAAACTGTGACTATGGCAGAACTATGACGAAAACAAACCTGGCGTGGGGGTGACGAAACAGACAAGAGACGAAAGACGAAAACGCACTCGCGCCAGACAAGGGGAAACAGGACTATTTAAACACACGAGGGAGGGGAACCCCAGGTGTACACAATAGGTAATCATGACATGACGAGACACCAGACGTGACAAAATGAATAAATTATTACCTCATCATTCATACATTGGACGTTAGTTCTGGCTATCCATGTTGTCCTCTTAATCTGACAGATAAACAAGTAGTTTCCATTCTTGTGCAGAAGAAAATTGATTATTATTATTACATATGCAAATATTTTTTTAGAAAGTTTCATGATGGGGGGATGACTATGCAGAGGATGAGGAAGAAAACTTGTGGTAAGTGAAAAATTTGCATGTTTTGGTATTATACATCCTAACAATGAGCACACATACACAGACACCTCCACCCACTGAATTTTCCATTTCGTCTGATCTCCATAGAGAAGACCTAAGGGGGTTAATTAACAGGCTACACTAATGCAAACAAGATTCTTTTTCTCTATTTTTCCATTCAGACTTAATGCTGTTAGGCACCGAGGTGAACCTACTGTAAAGACACAAATAACAAATTACTTTAAAAAAGATGTTTCACTTACTTTTTAAAAGGTCACTGATGAGAAAAAAATCAACGCCAAATTCACAGAAATCCGCAGATGTCGAGGAACTACTTTAAGGAACTGAAGAATCCCCTTTTGCCAAAAATGTGATGATTGTGAAAAATGTTTTAAGATAATGTTATATAACTGATACCAAGGTTTTTTAAATAACCGTGCTTGATAGTAGTCGCCAGCTAAGAGTCAGTCTAAGGTCAGGGATAAATCGTAGAATAAGGAAGTAATCTTAAATATGTGATAAGATGTAAACTATAATCCCAAAAAAACATACAACTCTTCGCATGTTGAATCCAACCCTGGCACAATAGATCCCCAACTGAATTGTTATCCTGTCAAGGTAACTATTCTGAGTCAGGATTAGGGATTAGCTCAGAAAATTAAACTAAGGGTTTAGCTGGTCATTCTGTCATTTCATTCAATGGCTCACTAATCAATGGCCCAGTTTGTTTGTTTTTTTTAATTGAAACCACTGAAGTGTACAGACACGATGACTTCAATGCAACCACATTTATGACTTCTTGGATCAAATTACTTTGATCAAGTTATTCAAACAGAAGACCATTATCATTATAGGTTTGGGGGCACTGTGTAATGAATGGTGTATGTGGCTGGGTACTGATTAAAGATTAATATTGAAGGGTATTTTAAGTAATAAACAATTGTTACAAAACAGAAACAGACATGTTTGTAGCATCACATCGACTTTTGACCATGAAAGACCATAAAAGGAAGTAATTGATTTGAAAATAACATTTATAAATGGTGTGATGTAACAAGTTCTTGACCATGTAACACCAGAATCTAATAAATTTTTCAGTCCATATAAAAAAACAAATCCATCCATCCATCCATTTTCCACCTCTTATCCAGGGTCGGGTCGCGGGGGCAGCAGCTGAAGCAGGGAAACCCAGACTTCCCTGTCCCCTGCCACTTCTGCCAGCTCCTCCGGGGGATCCCGAGGCGTTCCCAGGCCAGCTGAGACACATAGTCCCTCCAGCGTGTCCTGGGTCTTCCTCTGAGCCTTCTGCCGGAGGCACGTGCCTGAAACACCTCACCAGGGAGGCGACCATGAGGCATCCTATGCCTGAGCCACCTCAACTGGCTCCTCTCCACGTGGAGGAGCAGCAGCTCTACTCTGAGCCCTTCCCGGATAGCCGAGCTTCTCACCCTGGGCTCTCCTCTAAGGGAGAGCCCAGCCACCCAGCGGAGGTAACTAATTTCAGCCGCTTGTATCCGGGATCCCGTTCTTTCGGTCACTACCCAAAGTTCGTGACTGTCACAGTGGTGTACTGGCTGAGGGTTTTTCTGTCTCGTCTCATTGTAGTCTTGTCATTTCCTGTTTTATTTTGAAGAATAACCCTCATCTTGTTTCAGGTCACTTGCACTTCCTGTTGTGTCAACAGTCCAATTGTCTCCCTGATCACCTATTGTGTACACCTGGGGTTCCCTTCCCGCATGTGTTCAAATAGTCCTCTTCTCCCCTTGTCCTGTCCCAGTGTGTTCCATCTGTGGACTCCTGTGCTACCCTCGAGACCATAGTTAACCACAGATCTTGCCTTCGACCCCTTGCGCCTCGTTAGAGTGCCCTTTTTGAGTTTTGCCTTTGCTCCTCTTCGGAGTGCCCTTTGAGTTATTTTCCTCCTAGCGATCATCCTAGTGAGTATTATTTTGCTACTTTGTTCATCATCTTTTTTCCTTGCCTGCAAGTGATTTTGATTTTGTACTTTGTTCCCTCCGTGTGGAGTATTTCAGTTGTACTTTCGTTATAATGAAACCTGTTTTTGAACCTTCGCTCTGCACCTGAGTCCTGTCTTAACTCCGCCCTCGTGTCAGTGACCATAGATGAGGGTGGGAACGTAGATCAACTGATAAATCGAGAGCCTCGCCTTAAGCTCAGCTCTCTCTTCATCACGACAGCCTTGAGCAGCGCCCACATTACTGCAGACGCCGCACCAATCCGCCTATCGATCTCACGCTCCCTACCCCCATTCGCAAATAAGACCCCAAGATACTTGAACTCCTCCACTTGGGGAAGGATGTCCCCCCTGACCCGAGAAGGCACTCTACCCTTTTCCGGTGAGAGACCATGGTCTCGGACTTGGAGACACTGATCCTCATCACAGCCGCTTCGCTCTCGGCCGCAACCGCTCCAGCGAGAGCTGTAGGTCAAGACTTGATGAAGCAAACAGGACCACAACATCTGCAAAAAGCAGAGATGCAATCCTAAGGCCATCAAGACGGACACCCTCAACACCTCGGCTGCGCCTAGAAATCCTGTCCATAAAAGTTATGAACAGAACCGGAGACATAGGGCAACCTTGGCGGAGTCAAACTCCCACCGGAAGCGGATCCGACTTACTACCGGAAATGCGAACCAAGCTCTGACTCCGGTCGTACAGGGACCAAACAGCTCGTAACAAAGGGGTTGGTACCCCATACTCCTGGAGCACCCCCCACAGGATTCCCCGAGGGACACGGTCAAACGCCTTCTCCAAGTCCACAAAACACATGTGGACTGGTTGAGCGAATTCCCATGCGCCCTCCAAGACCCCGCTGAGGGTATAGAGCTGGTCCAGCATTCCATGGCCAGGACGAAAACCACCCTGCTCCTCCTCAATCCGAGATTCGACTATCTGACTGACTCTTCTCTCCAGAACCACTAAATAGACCTTCCCAGGAAGGCTTAAGAGTGTGATCCCCCTGTAGTTGGAACACACCCTTCAGTCCCCCTTTTTAAATAGGGGGACCACCACCTCAGTCAGAGTCGCGTTAGCCAACGGAGCCCCACAACATCCAGAGTCTTGAGGACTACCTTGGTGACTTCAGCCCCAGAGATTTGTTGACCCGATTCTTTGGTTGGAAACCTGAGAATAAACCAGAGTAGATCAAGAGTAAAGAGTTGACATTTATTTGGTCACAGGCAAAGTATGTTAGCGCTGGGCTCTTCACAGACAAAACCTCTCTCTCAGGGTCTCAGTCAGCCAAGAGCCCCGAAATCTGGGTGTGATGCACGTTATCTCCTGGGCTCGATCCGCCTCCTCAAAGGAGGGCTGGACATAACCAAGTCCTATTGGCTAGTTACCTCTGGTCATGAACAAGCCAGGTCGTAATTCATGTAGATGACATTGGAATGTGGTAACAAATGGTGTGTGTGTGTGTTGACCTAAAGACGTGGATCTCATGCAACAGAGAAAGAAAAAGAGAGAAAGGGAGAGTCTGTGGGCACAACCAGAGACTTCAACACAATATAAAGATATAAAAGAAAATAAAACAATCAGTAATTTATATAGATCATGTGATAGCATACTATGCTAAAATGAGTGATTTTAGCCAAATTCTAACAGATTGGAGAGCCTAACTCTCCAATCCTCAGGCTCTGCCTTCGAAGTACTGCGCCCACCGACCCTCAACATCATGAGCTGAGGTCAAAAGCACACCACCCCCACTGTGTTTGTGGAGCACTGACCCCCCCCCCCCGAGATACCGGATGGTGGACCAGAATCGCCTCGAAGCCATACGGAAGTCTTGTTCCATGGCCTCCCCAAACTCCTCCCACGCCCAAGTTTTTGCCTCGGCAACCACCCGAGCCGCGTGCCGCTTGGACTGCCAATAACCACCGGCTCCCTCTGGAGTCCCACAGGCCAAAAAGGCTTGATAGGACTCTTTCTTTAGCATGACAGCATCCCTCACGGTAGTGGTCAGTGGAAAGCTTAATTCACTACTGTGGCACAAACTGTCTTCACCAGTCCAAAACTGCCCAATACCAAAGTGTCCTCCGTTGCATACCCTAACTTAGTGTACAGAAAACTCCAGAGGTAGATATCCTACTGAATCATTTCTATTAGTTAACACTAATTACAAATCTTTAATCTTTCTGAAAGTGAGGCACTTAAACTCACACATTTGAATGTAGCCAACATACTACCATGTACCCTGGATCCATGTACAAATCCATACCATCTCAATCTGGCTTTATCTCAAAACATCTAACATGAACCATCCCTCTGATTAATTCATCCCTGATTCTATCCGTCTTCGTCATTCTAACTTTAACATCAGCATTTCCTACTGCCTTCAAACAAGTATAAGTGAAATTGTTATCAAAAAGCCTCTCTATTTCTCCAAATCGTATTGACATCTATCAACCAGTCACACTCCTAACTCCATGTATAGATTTTGAATAGTATCAAAATCTATATATTTTCTGTTCAAAGAGCATTCATGTTTGTTCTGCGGATGTTCTATTGTACAGAGTCAAGTGCTTTGCAGCAATCTATTAAGTTTTTATCATAGGCTTACTTCAAATTATGTCACAGAAAAAATCTCACTTTACAAACTGAGTGCAACATCAGAAAAGAGCGTCTGTGTGACTGTAAAATAAGAAACTATTTTTTACTTTCCGTGTCTTTTGTATTATGAGCAAATATGAGAAGTGGCTGTTTGGAAAGCCAAAACAGGAGTCTGACTGACTTGTAAGAATTGGGCTATAGTTACTCACTTTAACATAATGAGTAACATCACATAATCCACGTAAATTGCAGATTGTTTTATTCCTTTTAGGACTATACTCCTGGGTAAACTCTCTGGGTGTGCACACAACTTCACACATCTTCAAGGTCAATATTCACAGACACACTTTCTTATCACATTCCAGTGAAATCTGCATGAATTAGGAGCTGGCCCGTTCATGTCAGAGCTAAAGGGCCAGTAACACTCGGTTGTGTCCAGTCTTCCTACTGTACACCCAGTCCAGAAGATAAATGTCCATCACATCCGGATTTCGGGGCTCTTGCTGACTGAGATCCTCAGGGAACTTTATCAGTGAGAGCCCAGCGCTGATTACTTTACCTGTGATGGAAAAAATGTCATAGCGGTGCACTGGATCTTATTCTCAGGCTTCCGATTAAAGAATTGGGCTAACAGACTCATGAGCTGGGATTTTGTTCAGGTTCTTTGGACTTTGGTTTTAGGTTTTGTTTAGTTTCCAATGTGTTCTGTTTCCCTGTGCCTTAGTTTCCTGTGTTTAATTTCTTAGCTTTATGTGTTCTTCACTTGCGTCTCCTCCAACTTCACTTCCCTCAGATCCTCCCTTTTCTGTGTAATCAACTCTACTCTGTTCATGTGTTCCCTGTATCACTTGCTCTCCATTCAGTAATTCATTCACTTATTTTAGTAAAATACACAAAACTTAATGAAATGCACAGCATTTTGATGACACAAAACTACTATCTCATTGGATTGCATTGCATTGGATTACACTGTATTGCATTGGGTGGTATAATTATGATAAATTTTTATACAAATATGATAAAATACATCAGATGTGCCTCAGATGAGTACCATATGTAAAAGTCATTGGATTTTAAATTTTTTGGAGACTGTCATAAACATATTTTTTAAAACTAAAGAAAAAAATCAGTGCCTTACCACACAACTGGTACTGTAATTATAACAATGTTGCTTATCAAAAGACGAGGCTTTTGCCAAAACGTAATGATATAATTGCATACTTTTTTTATCACCCTCGATTTTGACTACTTATTGAATATGCCTGTGTTAATTTCAGTGTTTAATTTAGCGCACAGCCAGTGAAAAGTAAAAGTTAGTTTAGACCTGTCTAATAATTGCATAAATTATGCCATGACCTATCTCATTAATCATATAATTCTGTCTACCCAAATCAGATTTTTTGTGAAATTCAAATTTATTTGCATGATCGTTCACATTTCCAAATATGTGCGAGTCGTGTATTTGTATGCAGTGTGGACTGCAATAAAACCAATAAATTTTCCACATGCACATTAGAGGATGCAATAACGAGAGCATACTCAGTGTTTGCGTTTAACCCTTTAAAGCCTGATCTGAGAAAAAAATTATAATTTTAAGTCTTTTTTTGGCCCTTTCACAAAAATAAATCATTTCTGAAAATCCATTATTTATTGCTGTCCGATATGTCAAAATTATTGCTGTGTAGTCTTCTGCCCACTGTTTTAAGGTATGTCTGATTGTGTACAACAGGATTTTGAGATTAAGACAATATTTGTCTTTAAAAAAGATTTTAAACTTTAAATCATACAAAAGGTCTCAGATTCAAAACATTTCAGAAACCGTTCATTAGGAGCTGGGCTATATCATATCATTACCGATAATACCGGTAAGAACAAACTGTCTCTAACAATACATCACCCCACCATGAAGAGGATTACAATCACTTGGGTCCTGCAGCAATAATCAAGTAGTAAAGGTGAATGAAAACAAGGTTGAAAGCTTTACAGATGAAGAATTAATTTGCTACAAATTTGGTATTTTGGAGACAAACAACCAGATACCAAACAGACCATGGTAATATGCAAGGAATGCAAGAAGCCTATAATTTCGAAAGGGGGAACTAGTTCTAACTTATTTCAGCATCTCAAAAATCAGCACCCGAATAATTACCAGGATTTTCTAAAAGCCGGGGACGAAAGTTCGGCAGTTAGCCCTACTCAACCAAAACAACATAAGCTACTTTGGCATGGTATCGCCGAGTCACTTGCTAGCTGTACAAGATTAACTTTTCCTAACCATCAAAATACCTGCGCATCTAAGCCACTAGTACAGTAGAGGAAACTTTGTAACCTGTAACAGGTCTGCGCTGAAGCCTATTTCAGTCAACAGGCTTGTATTCTTGAATAAGAATCTGAATATTGATACATGATGAAAACCAGCTATATCCTGCTAATGATGAGCAATTCTTTCAGGCAGCGTTTAATTTGTTTTCAACATTTGTGAGTTTTGCAAATTATACCTCATTGTTGTATGTCACATTAATGCTCAAAAGCTCTTTAGCTATCATTTTATTTTTTGGTAACTGTATTTCAGTTTTTGTGTTGGATTTTGTTACTTTATATGTCTATATCTTGTGCAGACATTTTCAATCTAAATAACAAAATTATCATTTTTACCTTTTATTTTCATACTTTGAGACGAAATAAAGTATTTGTAATAAATGTAATATTTTTTTTTGTTTTTAATATAATACCACAAAGCAACCTTTTAAGGTAATTTTGTTGCATGAATAACTAGGATTTCTGTTATTTGTTTGTTATAGAGCTTTCCCCCAACATACTAAGCCAGTCAGAGACCTTGCTTCTCTCCACATCCACCATGGTTGTTGGTTTCCTTTTGTGTGTCAGGATGCAGAATAGTGGCATTTATCAAATGTTAATGAATTGCAGGTCCGATGACCTGTTACTTGTTTCTGACTGTACAGATGCAGGTCACATTTGAAAAGATCTGATCAGAAGTTAAAAAATAACCATTGATTGTGAGGGAACTGCAAATATTATATATAAGTATGTTATCGTAATAAACTGTAGATCACCAGTGACATCTCCTGAGCCACAAAAGAAAGAGAAAAAAAAGGCATTCAAGGACAGGTTTAAGGGAAAAGCAGAAGAGGGTACAACAGAAGCTCAAAAAGACACTACATCAAGCTAATGTAGGGAACCATTAAAAGTAAAAAACAGTTGGAAAATAATAACACCAAGGAGGTGTGGCAGGACATGAGGATAATCATTGAAAATAAAGATTGAAGAACTCTCTTTGGAAGGTGATGTGGACAGCTATCATTGCAATGGGTTTGATAAGGTGTTTTTTCCACCTTTGCCACTGTTCTCGCCATCACCACCACTTCAGCTGCTTCTTAAACTCTGCTTTCCCTGCCTAGCTTTGGCTCCATCTCAGTGACAGCTCCTACTGCCATGGCTCCTCTGCCGAACTATATCTCCTCAGTACATCTACATCTCCACCTCTGCAGCAGGACCCAACTCTGGCCCTCCCTTTTGCCAATCTCTACACCAACCCCCATCTCTGTTACTGATAGTAACATCGCTTTTGCCACCACCCAACTCCTACAACTTAAACCTCTCTCTTGTCTCTAACAATAGAGGTAGGAAATTAGGTAGTCTGGATGGTATCTGACCAAATATGTATCACATCCAAAGTAGAAGTGGGGAAAAAAATAATGCAAAGTTATTAAGTTATTCGTTAATAAAAGCAAACACTTCCATTTTACACTGTGTCGCACCAATATTTGTCGACTGAGTTGAACATTAGAGTAGTAACTATCAAATACATAATTCTTATAAATTTGTTATGCATGTACACAAAGTAGAAAATGAGGCAAGTGCTAGATTTTGACAGACTTAGTTACAGACCCAAGGACTTGGATTAATACCGGTAGCTTTTTACCGCTCAGAGTTGTTGGTAATGTTTATTGTTAAAAGCCTGAATGAATGTATTTTTGGACGTGAGTGAGTGAGTGAGTGAGTGAGTGAGTGAGTGAGCGAGTGAGCGAGTGAGTGAGTGAGAGGGATAATCCCTTTTACTGTTATTCCACAATATGGGCCTTTGTGGTACTAAATTGCTCTGCAGCGGTCAATTTCAATATCAGTAACTACATTTTACGCACTATACCCAGACTTTCTCTCACTCAATGTGATTCAAACCACAACCTCTCTCTTTTTTACCTAAACGTGTTCCTGGAGATAAAGCTTAGTCTGATTTCTATATACTTTTTTTTCCCCAAGTCCAGTTGAACGGTGTGTGGAGGAAGTTGTTTACAGGATTTTTTTTTCTCTAAGTGTAAAATGGGATGAGATACTCTGCTTCTCGGACTTAGTATAATGTAAGAGAGTGTGAAATTAAACTCCACCAGAATAAAAGAACCTTCATTGTGAGTCACCGACTAGCTTATCTGGCAATTCAGACAACTGGAACATCCAAAGCCTCCAAACTTGTAGAAATCCCCTTTGTCTGGCTCTGAAGCAAACAATGTAATATCAGAAAGCCAGCGAGGCTCCAAAGCCTGTGTCAGATTGCCAAACATAAAGTAGATGCTTCCACACATCTTGCGCTGCCTCTTCTTATAATCACATCACACTGGTGTGTACTTTTGAGTGTTCATAAGTTAGTGTGCATGTATCCATATTTTCTTTGTATTCACCCTTGCTATCTCTATGAGTATGCCAAATATATGCTCTGAAAAGATTGTTGATTTGTTTTTAAGACTTGGCCTTTTGCCTGTTTAAATTCTCTGTCAAAGCCCTATTTTCAAACCCCATACAGAATGCTAATTTGATTTAAAGCATCTCAAATTGAATATAAGATAAAGAAAATGAAAATAAGAGCGAAATAAAGCAGTGATATCAATATTCTAAAATACTAAAGAGGACACTCCTCTCATTTTGCTCCTCATACTCGCTTACTCCCTTCTCTCCATTTTGTCCTCTTAGCCTATCTGGGAGTGAACCAAGTGAAGTGGGTTATGATGGCTGTGTAATCGGCATCCCTCAAACAAATGACTGGTGCTATTAAGGGCCATTGTGTTTGGGGCAGTGATGATCACGTTCAGTCAAGGGGGAACATTTCGTGCTGGAGCTGGAACAAGGAGGATAGATACAGAAAATACGTTGCCTTGTATCACAGTGCAGTTGTATTTGGCTCACTAGATTTATTCATGCTCCTCAAAAGATGCCCATTAATTTACAATGCCGCAAAAGACGAGTTGAGATGGATTTTTATAAACTTGTTGACAGACCAAAGGGAAGCATGTATTAAGTCCTGGGATAATATTTTGATCAATCTTTTTCTCTCTATTTTCTTCCCGTCTCAGTCCCCAGCTATACTATATATATATATATATGTGTACATATATAGTATATATATACAGGGGTTGGACAATGAAACTGAAACACCTGGTTTTGGACCACAATACTTCATTAGTATGGTGTAGGGCCTCCTTTTGCGGCCAATACAGCATCAATTTGTCTTGGGAATGACATATACAAGTCCTGCTCAGTGGTCAGAGGGATTTTAAGCCATTCTTCTTGCAGGATAGTGGCCAGGTCACGACGTGATGCTGGGGGAGGAAAATGTTTCCTGACTCGCTCCTCCAAAACACCCCAAAGTGGCTCAATGATATTTAGATCTGGTGACTGCGCAGGCCATGGGAGATATTCAACTTCACTTTCATGTTCATCAAACCAATCTTTCACCAGTCTTGCTGTGTGTATTGGTGCATTTTCATCCTGATACACGGCACCTCCTTCAGGATACAGTGTTTGAACCATTAGATGCACATGGTCCTCCAGAATGGTTCGGTAGTCCTTGGCAGCCCATCTAGCACAAGTATGGGGCCAAGGGAATGTCATGATTTGTCAGCCCAAACCATCACTGATCCACCCCCATGCTTCACTCTGGGCATGCAACAGTCTGGGTGGTACGCTTCTTTGGGGCTTCTCCACACCGGAACTCTCCCGGATGTGGAGAAAACAGTAAAGGCGGACTCATCAGAGAACAATACATGTTTCACATTGTCCACATCCCAAGATTTGCGCCCGGCCGTGTATATTGACCCTGTGGAGCTCCCGACGGACAGTTTTGGTGGAAACAAGAGAGCTGAGATGCACATTTAATGCTGCCGTGATTTGGGCAGCCGTGGTTTTATGTTTTTTGGATACAATCCGGGTTAGCACCCGAACATCCCTTTCAGACAGCTTCCTCTTGCCTCCACAGTTAATCCTGTTGGATGTGGTTCGTCCTTCTTGGTGGTATGCTGACATTACCCTGGATACTGTGGCTCTTGATACACCACAAAAACTTGCTGTCTTGGTCACAGATGTGCCAGCAAGATGTGCACCAACAATTTGTCCTCTTTTGTACTCTACTATGTCACCCATAATGTTGTGTGCATTGCAATATTTTGAGCAAAACTGTGCTTTTACCCTACTAATTGGACCTTCATAGTCTGCTCTTATTGGTTCAATGTGCAATTAATGAAGATTGGCCACCAGGCTGGTCAAATTTAGCCATGAAACCTCCCACACTAAAATGAGAGGTGTTTCAGTTTCATTGTCCAACCCCTGTATATATATATATATATATATATATTTTTTTTTTTTTTCTCAAGAATTCTGGAGAATCTAGATTCACAGCAAGATGATTTCTATTTCAGATCCTGACTGAGGGCTTTCTGTGTGGAGTTTGTATGTTCTCCCCGTATATGTCAGTTATTTCCAGGTACTCATTTGGCTGTGGTGCGGTGACGGTCTGGTGACTTGTTTGGGTGTACACAGCTTATTGCCAATGACAGCTGGATAGGCTTCTAAAGGAACAGTTTGGTATTTACCAGGTTGTGATACAGGCCTCATGATCCTATGGATCAAAATGCTGCTGTTTTGTACCCACAAACATAAACTTTGAGTGGATTTGCACACACTACTATGGAATTTATATTTTACCTGCCATGAGAACATGCATACCGTGAGGTGCGCAGACCTCTTACTAAGAAAAAACACAATAACAAATGATCACATTGATAAAGAACAAGCTGTAAAATTGAGTAGGTTTAGACAGTTATGTGTATGTCCTATAAATGGCTGTGTTTAGGTTGTGCATAATTATATAACTGCAGATTTAGCATAACTTGAACACATCATCCAAATAACTTGCAGGTTATTTGCAATGCATACATGTGTTTTCTAAATGTAGCTGCACAGGTCAGCAAAGGATTCATTCATCCTACAAAGTTGAGATGTTTCAACAAACTTCAAGCAGTGGGTGTGGAAGATGCCAGAAAGTGCAGATGACACAGTTCTCTCGCATCTAGGGCTGTGCTAATACCCCTCTTTTTGCATTAAATGTGATGTCAGACCATTTTTTTCTTCCCTTATGCATTTATAACCTAAGCTACTAACTCCATCTCTTAATACATATATTGTTTACACCAGAGGGATGTCCACCATATAAAATATCTTGTCCATACAAATATATAATTCTGTGAAATTTGAATTTTTTGGTTATTTTTTTTTTGTGTCTTTCTCTTGTTTGGACAACAATTGGAAACCATGCCATGTGTTTACATTAATTTGCAGAGTCAGTTGACAGAAGCCCAAATGGTATGTCCAGCCGTGAGTCATATATAAAATTCATCATGTAAGTGCCTGTCTCTAAGGGGCCACTGGGCTAGCTTTTGGCACATAAAGCTCCTTTTCCCACCCGTGTTGCTGCTTTCTTCTTCTTCTGGGTTCAAAAAAGTGCTTGAACGCTGGTCCAAAAAACTCTTTAAACTCACATCGTTGAATTTTCCTTATAATTTGCGTGCTGTTTATCTTGCCTCAACCTCCATATTCCGATAGGTCGCCTGTAGAAGTTGACTGAAGTTGATTTCCAAGTTACAGGGATTACATTTTGGCTCAAGGTATTAAGTGTTATGCCTGTCTGTTGTGCGCAGGATTCTAAATTCTATATGTCTTTTACACATTCTTAATTATAGTCGCTGCTGTTTGTCCTTCCATTTTCTCCCTGGCTGCGGTCCTGCATTGTAGGTACGGGCTTGTCCTGCTTTAGGCAGCTGCCCATTTATACAATTTCCATGTTATATGTTCGTGCTGCTTTGTTTGGCCTGGCTGCTTGACTCAACCCCAGGCGCCTATAGGGTGAGAAGCTTGGAAGGGCTCGGAGTAGAGCCGCTGCTCCTCTATGTTGAGAGGAGCCAGTTGAGGTGGCACGGGCATAGGATGCCTCCTGGTCGCCTCCCTGGTGAGGTGTTCCGGGCACGTCCCACCGGGAGGAGGCCCAGAGGAAGACCCAGGACACGCTGGAGGGACTATGTGTCTTAGCTGGCCTGGGAACGCCTCGGGATCCCCCCTGGATGAGCTGGCAGAAGTGGCAGGGGAGAGGGAAGTGGGAAGTCTGGTTTGCCCTGCTCCGGCTGCTACCCCCACGACCCAACCTCGGATAAGCGGGGGAAAATGGATGGATGGATGGTCATGTGACTATTGACAAGATCCTTTCCCTCCGTGCCCTCTGGCAGTCCAACCAATTGAACATTACATCTGCGGCTGATGTTCTCCAAATCATCTATATGATCTGCCATGTCGGTTGTTAGTTTTTGCAGCACATCCATCATGTCTTCCACGTCTGAGATCCGTATCTCAGCATCACCAAACCACATCGCTAAAACCTGCATCTGTGATGTTTGTTCTCTCATGGCGTCAAACACAGTGTTGACTTTGGCATCCAATAACTTTGTGATGTTATCAGTTATCTTGCTCAAAGCCAAAAGGATATTTGGCATTACTCTCATGTTCCGCAACCTCAGCAGCGACATCCATTTCGTGAGCATCTCTGGGCTCCTACAGCAGTAGGCCACGCAGAGTCGCTAGGTTGTTCCACCGAAACAGTATTTCTCCCGTGGACATAAACATGTGTTTTAGATGGTTATTTATCAGTAAACTTAACCGGTGCTCAACAGGCGAGGTGTTCACACACCTCACCTGGGGTGTTCACACTACGCCATCTCGCCCCCTCCTTGTTTGTCAATATTAACATTTTGACCTGCTCAATTTCATGAGCATAGGTATATTTTTCCATTAAAAAAAAAATGTGTTTCCTGTCCAATAGCATCTCCTGCCAGGACTTGCACCAATGTGTAACCTTACCCCCATCCCCTTTTGTTTTTGTACCTGACACAAACAGACAAATATAACTGACCCTGTAACCTTCCACATCTGCATTGTTCATAACTGAAACTTGAAAAAGGCAGCTAGTTGTGTTTTGTTCAGTGTTTAAGTTAATCTTCAGGATCTATTCAGTGATGCACTGTAGGAAGCACTTGAATGGTCCTGACCTGGAAAAAGTATCAGAAAGACAATAACATGACCAGTTTTAATCATAATACGTTTGAAACTGGGGTTGTTTGTGCCATTAATTTGACACTGATAAAGGTGTGATTGTCATTGAAATGGTTTTCAATCTGCTTTATAAAATCATAAACATAATCTCTTCACATGACAATTTGTTGCTTTAACACAGGCTGGTATATACTAACACTTACATTTTGGTACATATTTTGGTACATATTCTGAAAAAATATATATTTTCCTGCAATTCTAATATTGATTTGTGGTGTTTTAATCAGATACCTGAAATATTTTAGCTTGACTACTTTCAATGCGAAGGAATGGCAACTCTATTAATAGGTCCCTCCCAGATGGTTAATGGTCCCATCTTTTTTTATGGCTGAGCTCAACCAACCTTTTAATGAAATTATTTTTTTCCCTCTTGTATCTGAAACCTCATTCTTTCTGTCACTACTCATGACAAAAGTGACCAAAAGATCTAATGACCAAAGATGAGTGTCATTGTTTAAGTCTCATCCATATCTACATCTCTGTAATGAACGTGCTTAGGACCCAAAAGCAGCCAGAGACGTACGGTCAGTTTAACACGGTTTATTATCAGACAGGGGCTCGGCAGAGGCGTGGTCAGAACAGTCCAGGTTCGGTAACGGGTGGTCCAGACAGCGAAGATAATCCAAAACGTGGTCAGGTGCCGGTCGAGGGTCAAAGCCAGGGGAGCAATCCAGGGGAGCAGGCGGGAGCACGTAGTCAGGCAGGCGAGGTCGGAACACGGGGAGGCAGGCAGGATCCAGAGACTGACAGAGCAGATCTCAGGCAGGCGGACTAAACAGACAGGGAGTAGGCAAGCTCGGGAGTCGGAGTCAGACGGGTCGTAAACAGGCAGACAGAATCAGGATATAATGCTGGAAGTACTCACACGAGGCTCGATACGTTCTGGCATTGGATTCAGACAGACACGGTGATTATATGGAGGTGGGAACAGGTGAAGGTGATGAGCGCTGATTGCAGGGTGAGTAGCTGGGCAGGTGTGCAGGTGGGGTGGAGCCAGCTCCAGAGCCGGGAACATAACAATCTCTGCGCATCCATAGACCAGTGTAACCTCCTTATTACTGCTGATTTGAAGAAGCCAACAGACTAACACAGTATTAAAAAGCATAAAATCCAATCCTGATATTCACCAAAACAATAATTTACCTGCAGGATTTAGAAAGGTTTTGATATATTTAGTTATGTTTGACTTATTTGAATGTATCTAGTGAATTGGTCATGTTCAATCTTGTTAGTATGTGAGTTTGAATTTGTTGGTTTTCTGTTGCTTCTGTGACCCAACCTCATTTTAGCAGCTGACAGTGGAAGGGTGTAAATTTTGTTAATTAATATGTTTCAGGTCAATCATAGTTATTCACATTTTTAAAATCTGGTTATTAAGACAAGAATCTAATGTAAACATCTTCAAGTGAATGAACAGCTTTAGGCCCCAGCAGGGGAATGAGCGAAGGACTTTGAAACAACATACAGAAACATAAAGTGACACTTTGAAAGATTTACAGCTATGTGAAACTTGTCTTTAAGTATTTTATCAGGAATGGTTAATATTTAGTTGATCAAGTTCATGATAAACTAAAAAATTTTTTTGAAATACATCAAAATTTAGAAATGAATATGTATCAGGATTTGAGTTGATATAAATCGACATATGAATGTCATTTATATAGATTTTTTCAATGATTTTTATTTGTCTATATTGCGGTTTATAGTCATAGATGTATTGTCATGTGGGGGGTCTTGAAGGGAGGACTCAGTCGCGGAATGAGGGGAACAAGGTTTATTATAACAAAAAACCAGAGTCCAGACAAAGTACAAAGCAAAGCTGTGGAAAACTGTGGGCAAAGTATCAAAGCAAAGCAAACAAGACTGTGGCAAAACTATGACAAAGTAACAAAATAACAATTGACAAAACTGTGGCAAAACTCAGACTATGGCTGAGGCAAAAACTGTGACAAAAGACGAAGGCAAACCTGGCGTGGGGGTGACGAAGGACAAAGACGAAAACGCACTCGCGCCAGACAAGGGGAAACAGGACTATTTAAACACACGAGGGAGGGGAACCCCAGGTGTACACAATAGGTAATCATGACATGACGAGACACCAGACGTGACATGTATCTTTGAACTCCAGATAACAAACATCTGCATAAAAAAGACAAAAATGATTTGAACGATAGAATTTGAAATGCTGTCCCTTGGACGAACACTTTTTACATTTAATGGAGGAACAGAGTGCATGGCATATTTAATGGGTTTTGTTTTTATTGTACAGCACTGAATAATTAACTGAGAAGCAGTGTGTCAGATAGATTTATCTTTTAATTAAAATAACTTGGTTCACGCATATTTGAGTACTAGTCTAAATAAATGCAATATCTAAATTTATGTTTTGTTTATCTTCTTGTTAATTATCTGGAGATTGTTCACTGTACAGTCCTTCATTTTCCTTTCAGTGCATCTGTCTCTCTCCCTCGCTCTGCCTCTTTCTCTTAATAATAAGTCAAGTTTTATTAATTTATGGAAAATTGTGGATAAGGTGGATTGTATGAAACCAGTTTTTTTAATAAAGTGAGATGAATGTGTTGGGCTGGATGATTCCTCCTCAAGACAGCTATAATAATTACAAAAAGATTTCTGTCTTCGTCTCTAAATGTTTTTATATCTGCATCAGTGTACACAGTGAAGATTTTTGGGCACTTCTGAGTGGATGGACGGTCTTTAAAGTGTGTTGGATGCTGAAAAACATGGTCAAATCATGCATTATGCGTTAATCATAATAGTGGTTCTCTACAGGGCTTAAACATGCCTTTAACATTTGAAGATTCATCAAGCTGGCCTGCTTGACCAACACATTTGCCTTTTTCTGTGCATGTACAGTTTTAAAAAAATATTAATGATTATTATCTATGACAATAAGCTGTACTGTTTGCCAACATAGTCAAAAACTTTTGTAAATGGACATTGTGTTACAAGTTAAACCGCTAGCAACTCTGCTAAGTATACTGATATGTGTAATTAACGTTAGCAGGCTAATAACGTTATATTTCTAAAGCCGAAATAATTTTCATTCTAACTGTTGGGCTATTAATAATCTTGCATACTTTCTTCACACAAAAATGGTAACATTCTGTAATGTTCATTTGACATCACAGGATGGATAATGCATAAACTCAATTTCACAAGACACATCTATAACTAAAATTAAATAGGACCTAGCACTAACTAACATGAAATCGATGATAGCCTACAAAACTACTACCTTATGATGCTAAAAACTAATGAACATAATAAACTAGATTGTCACATCAAATATCATAAATATTTCATCCAGCAGGGTCAACAAAGTAATATTGTTTGGCCTATGAACATAAAATGATGTATTTTTCACTTACCGACATCGTTCGTTTTTGTCACGTCTGGGGGAATATCTGGTGTCTCGTCATGTCTTGATTACCTATTGTGTACACCTGGGGTTCCCCTCCCTCATGTGTTTAAATAGTCCTCATTTCCCATGTCCCGTGCCAGTGCGTTTTTGTCTTTCGTCTTTTTGTTCACGTCACCCCTCGCCATGTCAGGTTTGATTTTGTCACAGCCATGCCAGTGTTAAGGTTTTTGCCTTAATTCCTCCCGGTCCTTATGGAAACTTGGAAAATGAACTGAAGAGAATTTATTCCGGCCACAAGTAAGATATCACTCTTTGGGTAATGTTGTCTCAAAGACGCGATCCCACCAAAGAGCGCCGAATACACGTCACTCAGGTACATTTATCTTCTTGGGCTACGTTCCGCCCCGTACAATGCAAAAGCTCGTCTTCGCAGCACCGAATTGTAATTGGCCATTTAACTCTAACATGAACATGCCAGCTTCCTGTTCACGTGATCGTATAGTGTAGTAACAAAGTGTTGTGAATGTTGTTTGATGGCGTGCAGCTAAAAACACAGGATAAACATGAACTTTAACAGAATCTAAAAATTAATTCTTTCACCATGGTCTTATTTACTTTATTGCCATAGCCACGTTTTTGCCACAGCCATGTTAACCTTGTTTGTACTTTTGCCATAGTCTTGTTTTGATCCTTTGCCACAGTTTTGTTAACCTTGCTTTGATACTTTGCTCATAGTTTTGCCAACCTTGTTTTTGAACCCATGTCTGCCATCCACTCCTTTGAGTGCCTTTTTGTTCCAATAAACCCTGTTTTCACGAAGCTCTGCGACTGAGTCCTCCCTCCAAGATCCACCCCCTTGATAGTTTTCCGATTTGCTATGGGCAGTAAAGTTTTGTTTGCGCCTAAGAAAGCTCATAGTCACATGACGTAATCAAAATAACCGACTTGGATGGGCAGAGTTGGAAAACCAACCGACGCTGCAGCGAAACGCTTCTCGACTAAGGACCCTTTAAGAGACAGTTGTGGCAAAGAGTGCAGTGGTGGATCAGTAGAAATTAAAGGGAGGATCATCAAACAATGTACCTTTGAGCTATTATAGTTATCATAGAGACAATATATCTACAGACTACACCATTATCACAGCACTCTAAACTGCCATCTACCACCTGGGACGACAGAGATGCTTGTTTTTGTCTCGACAGTTTTGTGTTTGTTACATTTTGTACATATACACACACATATGCTGTTAATTTGACAGTCTTACTCACATTTTGCTAAATAAATCACATGTGTCCCATTTCTGCATACAGACTGAATACTATATGCTTAACTAATGGATCCATGAGAATAATTTGGAACTGTAGATTTAAATATATTTTTTGTCCTACCCTTGACTGGGTAGCATTCAATTGTCATGATCACTCCTAAAAGATATTTAAACTCTTTTGATGGCTCTCCAGACAAGAAAAGCACTAGTTAACTACAGTCTGTTGACCATTTACTTATTTCCCCCTATAAGTGCTTCTACAAGATATGGTCATGTACTCTTATGTCTGTGTTTTTTTTGTGTGTGTGTGTGTTTTTATTTTATTTTATTTCTACCCAGTCCTACTCCACCACCTTACACCACTGAGAAGTCAGAAAAGGGCATAGCCTCTATTTTCTATCATAATTAAACAAGTTCCTGCCTTTATTTCATGTCCATTAGCTGGGCCCATAGCACTGCTTTGGAAATGGTCATTATCCCAGACAGAATTAGGGCCATAAATTTGTGGTTAATGAAAATGTCAATTAGTGGTCTATGCAACAGAGGCAGATAGCATCACCTCTGTGAATTAAGCATCCACATACTCACCAGGGTGTCTCACATAAATATGTGAGTACATTTTCAAACCAATAGGAGATGAACATAAACAACTGGCAACCCATTTTTTGCACATTTATACTATTATAATTTGTGACTGCCACATATGTTTTAAAATTATGTTAATGAATGCCAGATGTTAAATAAAACTGGAAGGTTTTTAAAGAAAATCTATTGTTATGCAAATAAATAATATAATCTATTTCATCATGTTATTTTATTCTTAAGTAATTTCACCTCTGGAGCCTGAGGCATTGACAAGTTGTTTTGATATTCTTATTCACATATTTGTATCATTAATCAAATGACTGGAGTTTGGGAAGGCAAATACAGAGGGATGAGTATAAACCATATAGCATATCTTCTTCAGGCTTTATGAGTGTGTGTGCTGACAGTAAGATCAATCTAAAAGTCCTCTGCAAAAGCCACTTCAGACCCTGGGCACAGTCACAAAAAAATGATTACCATTACACTTCCATGCTCTCCACACCTTCCTTCTTACATTCAGCACATGATGAGGGGAAATAAATGTTGCCACACACATACACACCCTTTCACAAATATACCAACGACACCAGCACTTGAAATGACAGAAATAAAAAAGACGGATTACCACCTAAACATCGATGTGAGGGGATGTATTAAAGGTGCATTTGAAATTCTTAGCAGCATTCCACCTCATTTCTGAATGTCTGGGTTTTGCACCCTTATAAGCAAAGACATATAAATCAAGAGTATTGCACACATTTAGACCCCTATATAAATAAATAGATGAATGTTGGTCACCTCAGAACCATTCTTAAAATGTCCTATTCTGCATTGTATCCATAATTCTGATTTTGATCGTGAGCAGCCGCATTCTTGAAGATCAAACATGGAGAAACAGCTATGAAGATGAAAAGATTTATCCATTGTCTTTTGAGGTGAGGCTGTGCATGACAAATAGATTGTTAATGTCATTGGGTATAATGTTCTTTAGATTGGGCTTCAGCACCCTGCTCAAATCTTTCACATTTCTAAAGATATTTTCAATTTAATATAGAGTGTATGGTTCTGCTGGCTTCCATAACCACAGGCGATACGATTATTGAAAAAAAAAAAAAAAGAAGACATTTTTGGAAAAGATTCTCATTGTTATGTCTTGTGCCTTTTTGTCCCATTGTGCATAGACTCCACCTAACCTGGAAGAGCAAGCCAGCCAAGCATCTCTCTCTTTCTGGCTTACTCGTGATCTGACAGGGTGGCTTGAGAACTGTTTCTGGAGATCCATTCTACGTATTTAGCTTCTTTAAATTAATAATTTAAATTGAACATGTTATGAATCTCTTTTGTGTTACACCTTTTGAGAGCACAGTTTTTAAACCTTAAAGAGTCACTTCCCAGTGGTTTCTGCGCTGTAGCTGATTGCTGACTTGCCTCATCTCCAACAAGGGCATCTGAAAATCCTTGCATATGAGATATGAGATATCTCACATGCAGTGTAATTGTATTTGCAGGAATTCTTAACAATGATCAACAGTAGATTTTAAGCAAGCCCCACTTCCGTCATCTTGTATAAAGCTATTTTAGTTTCTCTGTGTTTGCAAATTTATCCCAGCACAATTATCTCAAAATATTATGTATATGAATGCATATTCTCCATAATCAGAGTGATGGAATGCTGCTGAGGTTTTGATATGCAAACTATCAACCAAACCGGGAATGAGAGACTGCCAATTATTTGGCATCAGACAGCCCGATATGATTATCTAGGTGAAGGACCATGCTCATTCTCAGCAGCTATGAAGTGGTATATTGATTAACTATCAGGGAGCTAATAACACAAGGTTATCTACATGTAGCATGAGACAGAATCCCTATTTAACAAAGCAATCCGATGTTGATTTAATTGTTTCCTCATAGTAGGGGGTAAAGGATGTTGTGCATCTTTAAAATCCTGACAAGGTGTCATAAATACAGTTAAAGAAGAAATAAAAATATCATATGCAGTCTTTCTTTTCAATGGATATCTGAAATAATCCATACCATTGAGGTGATGGCTTTAAATCTATAATTTATAGAATCTTTTACCGACCATGAATACATAATCAATTAAAATGTCCAATTCTATATTATTTAGTAGAACGTATTAGAATGATAACTTTATTCAAACACCATCGCCACAATAACTCCACACCATTTGTAGCACTGATTTGGTGTAACTTACTTACAATTAAAAAGTTTTGAACTTTACTGAAAATGATTGAGTGCAGTGATCTATATGTCTGGTATTTTCACTTTTGTATTTTGGCAGCACAAAATTAGTTTTGGATAGTATTTAAATTCTGACTTCTGCCTTGTGCCTCTTCATTCACTTGCAGTTTGAAAGTTTATCACAATTAATAATTATTATTTTTATCATTCCTCGCCAATCAAAGTATGTCCTAATTTTTGTAAAGTGCTTTCATGTTGTTCTTGCATGCACATTTGTTGAGAAACAGTAACGAAGAAAGATGTATAGGAGAACATTCTTTATAGAATTCAATAAGACAATAAGGGCTAATTGAAGGTTTTGTTTGGCTATTTTAAGTACTCATGGATGTCATGTTTAAAGAAAATTAAGAAAAAAAATTTCCACACCTATTTTATGTTTTGTTTACCTATATTTTATTGGTCCCTAAATGTAATCCCTAGATTTGCTAGTAACATGCCGATCTTTTGAATGCACTGCATCTTGGCAGACAGATATAATTTTGGTATCAGGTGAGTAGATGATAGTTTATTTTATCTGTAGCGGAAAACCAAATCAGCATGGTTCGATAGTTAACAACTTTGCCCCACACAAAGAGGGTACATAGTCCGATTCCCTGACAAGAAGGCTTCACTGTGTGCAGTTTGCTGTGATGTTTTCATTGTACCCTGTGTTTCTTGTTCAGCCAATCCAA
>CAJRST010000001.1:4966630-4993759 GCA_907169785.1 Menidia menidia
AGTGCACCATTACAGTTTGCATTTTGTCTCTGTGTTTACACACACTTTTTTTCTAGGTACTCCATTTACCTCCCTTTATTCAAAACATGCATTTTCTGGCGCTCAAATTGTGATTGTTAATTATTAATTACGCTCACTATAGGATCAAATCTTAAAGTTAATGGTTGTCTGCCTCAGTCGGCTCTGTGTCAACCTGTGATGGAGAGGCCACAGTGAAATATTGTCTACAACTTATCTTTGTGGTACACAGGAAAACTGATAATCATGTGTAATTTTTCCCAAAAGGTCCCGGGTTATCTTTGATAATCCTCTAAAGAGTGATTTAGAATCCATGGAGTAAAGGGCACTATGCATCCAATTATTAATTAAGCCAGCCTCTACAGTAGACACTGCTGCCCTTTGACAGGACACGGGGAGGGACTATGCTTAAAAAATTCCCTTATGGGAAAACATGTCCAAGAGTAAAACAAAAATCTGCTTCAAACTGTCAACCTCAGGAACCCACCCTGATGCCATCTGGTTTACATGAACTCCTCCAGAGTCATCTGGCAGTCGACAGGGTACGGGGTACAGACAATTTGGCACAAGTCAAGGGGTGACGCAGAATATACACAGTTTTTGTCCACATTAAACATTAGGGCAATGGGGAACAGGTTAATACAATCAGAGATCATGGAAAATAATCAGACTGGTGACACTGGTGAGGAAGGGCAAGAAATCTGAAAACGAAAGGAAAGTTAATTTTCAAAATAAAGCAGAAAATGACTAGACCAAGATGTGACTTGATGAAAACCACTATGCCATTAATAGAGTAAACACATGCATGCCAAAAAATCATTGCACTCCACCAAAAGGATCACAGAGTGTTTTAGTCTGTGCTGTACTTGGTTCCAGCCTCACACCCATTACAGTTACGTCCGAGAAGCTGGCCCTGTGTTGCGTGGTTCCCTTCACCGTCTCCAAGATAATCAATCCTGCTGTGTTACGTTTTCGCATGCCCCGGTCCCTGCAGATCCACCCCACGTTCCACGTCAGCTATCTCAAGCCGGTTAAGGACGGCACCTGCAGCTCCTCCACCCCTACCCCGGAAATTGTAGACGGTGATCCCGTCTACAAGGTTAAGAAACTGTTAGCAGTACGAAACAGGGGGGTACGGTCATGAGGAAAGACTCTGGGTCCCGTTGGGGCACATCTTGGACCGTTCCCTCATAGAAGACTTTTATAGAGATCATCCTAAGTTGCCTGGGCCATCAGGTGCCTGTCCTTGAGGGGTGGGTTCTGTCACATAGCGATGATGTCAACTTGGGTTTTTGTCCTGCCTCCATGGTTGTCTTGTTATTTCCCGTTTTTCTTTTTTTTATCAGAAACTCTCCTGTCATTTCAGGTCACTTGCACTTCCTGTGTGTCACCCGTCTTATTGTTTTCCCAAATCACCGATTGTGATCGTGTTATTCGGCTTTTCAGCATTGTTTAATTAAAATCCTAATTTTTGCCAAATCTCTGCGCCTGAGTCCTGTTTTTAGCCCGACCTGACAAGTTTAGCAAGTGGTTGGGCCAAAAGTTCCACACTCCCCTTTCTCTTTCTTACAGGTTGTACCAGATTTCAACTTATACCTGTAACGGTTGTAACTCTGTACAAATTCAGAGCAGATTTGTATTTGATGTAGAAATGTTTAAGTGCATCCCTGTACACTGTGTTTAGGTGTTCTCATTTAGTAAATGTGTCCATCCATCCATTGTCCACAGCTTATCAGATGGAGAGTTCATCAACGAGTGCTTGTTGCACTGTTATGCCCGGAGAAAGAGGCTGCATTTGAGAACGTGTCACTCTCCCGACACACTGTAATGAGGACATCACGTGGAAGTTGGAGCTTCAGCTGAAGAAAAGAGCGGCCGACTTTAACTATTTTTCTCTGGCTTTGTATGATAGCTGCGATGCACATGACACAGTTCAACTCCTCATCTTCTTGCATGGGATAACTGCAGACTTTCAAGTCAGAGAGGAGCCATGCAGTCAATGAAAGGAGACATCCACTGGTAATAACTTATTTACAGACATAAATGTATATTTGGACATGTTAGGACTGAAATGGGACAAGCTGGCAAGTGTGACAACAAACGGTTGTCCAAATCTGACAAGGAAAATGTTAGACTTTTAAAGAGAATGCAGGATAAAGTAATTAACCCTGTGCAGAAATTGACTTATTGCATTATATTATACATCAGGACATGTTGCGTAAGACAGTGTTAGATATTAACCATGTTGTTTATGCTGTAACTAAAACAGTTAACTTCAGCAGAGCGAGGGCGTTAAATCACAGGCAAGATTTTGCACTTTTGGAGGAAAATGAGATTGAATGTGGTGACATAAGCAATCAGTACACCATCAGGTGGCTTAGTCCAGGCTAAATGCTGAAAAGTGTCTGGGACCTGAGAAACCCACCTGCCAACACTAAAGGAAGTCATAAGATCAGCTTATAACCTCCACAAGTACTCAACCGTGTTAGAAACACTGCATGGAGAGTTTCCAAGGCGAATTATAAGCTTTAAAAAAATTTGAGAGTGAAATGCACATGGTTTCTTCTCTGTTCAATTGCAGTGTGGAAAATGCACCAAGTGATGTTCAGATGGAACTCATTGACCTACAGTCTGACATGTTTCTGGCCGAGCACTTCAGATAAGTCTCACTACTGGACTTTTATTCCTCCCTCTAAGAGGAGAATTTTCCACACCTGAGGAGGCATGTTCAGAGGATTCTAATCCTCTTTGGACCTACCTGTGTATGTGAACAGACATTCTCAGTGATGAAGTTCAACAGATGCAAACACAGATCCTCTAGGGGCTGCAGCTGTAGCCTAATGGGTACAGCGGGCGGACCATGTGCGGAGCCTCTGCTCGCAAGCGGGCGGCCTGGGTTCGATTCCAGCCCATGGCCCTTTCCCGCAGGTCTCCCCCTCGCTATTCAAAATATGAAATTTAGTGCATTTTACAATGGAAGAAGTTATCAGGTTAGGGTTAGTGTTGCCCTGTGACACACTTCAGGTTTCCCATGTCTCCTTTTGTAAATTAATTGCCCAGCCCTGATCTAATGTGTTATTAAAAATGGATCAAGAGCGTAATCTTGTGGCCATAATAGCCTACCTGTGTTGAAACACTCCATTTTGTCTCGTGCTCGAAAACATCAGGTCAATGGAAGAACGGATTACCCAAGCAGACTTTAACATTTTTTGCTTAGAAATACTCTGGGGAGGTTAAGTACACTGAGACCAAAGATTACATTCCATTCTAGTATTTTCAGTAAAAAGCTCACCAGATGTGTAGGAAATTGTGTCACTGTCAGTGAAAATGTGTCTTGATAAATGTAAGTTTTATTCTTGCCAACGTCCACTTCATACACCCCGGTTATGTCCCAAAGGCTCTGCCTGTCCATGAAATACATCTCTTGTTTGAAAAAAAAGCTAGGAAAAAAAGGCTGTTTTTAATACTGGATTGGGGAGGGAGTACGTTGTTTGTTTACCAATGTGTGTATGAAGTCAAGTAAATACTCAACTGTCAACAATGACAGTAGGCCAACTGAACATCCAATTAACACATTAGTATTTATGCTTGTGTATTAAATTTTATTTCCTGTTACAAATCAATTAGGACTAATTCATTTGAAGTCATAAGAAAATATATAAGTGTGTTATTTCTAGAATTTAAAAAGGGCAATAAAACAAAATATGTTTCCTTTTTTATCTCGCAGTTGAATTTTGAACAATATTATCGTTACACAATTAAAGGGAACAACAGAAAATGTTTTTTTTTAACCGTTAACATCTTGCTCTATTATTTGATAAAGCATATTTTTCATTCACTATACTCTGTCTTACCTCATCCTAACTTTTTTTTTCCATTATTTTTTTTTATTTCTTACTCTTACCATCAGTCTCAACGAAACACAAAAAAAGCTATGATCATAATCATTGTTGCTCCATGTAAATAAAAGGTAGATTTTTTCCCCCTTTACTTTTTCTCAAAGTATACTTTCAAGGGTTACGGTGTTTGCAGCCTACAAAATGTGTCACCAATCGCTATGAAAGCTCAAGAGGCTCATTAAAGTATTCCAAACCTCGACTGAGTATATAGAATGTTTTATATTGTCATCAAGATTCATGTCTTTTTCCTACCCATGATCTCAATAATGGCATTAAGTTTGATAAATATAAAGTGGACTGCAGTTTCCTATCTGGTCAGGAAAGGATTAAACTTCCTGGTTGGACAATATGATATCAAATGTTACACAGCCACAGATACAAGGTATTAAGGTCAAATTGAAATAATATGTTATTTTTTAGTTTATTTCTCATTTTTACTGTGAATTAACAGTATTTTTCTGTCATGTGAGAGATTATTCTTTAATGTCGTGACTTTAGTCGAATATTGCATTATTGGAATACAATAAAAACTTTTTTAATTTTTTTATTTGTCTTTACTTTTAGTTTAATGGCTAACTTTTCTGATGACCACTAACTTCAAATGTATTCCTCTTTCATCACTAAATTTAGGAACATTTTATTACAAGATCAACAAATAACTTTTTACTTGAACTTACGAGGGTAGCAATGTCAAAGCAAAATCTACTCTAAGAGAGGCACATCACCTGAGTTCAGGGCTTTAGGCAAACCATATTTTAATTTATTTCCACTTACAAATGGTAGGTGAAAAGTAGAAGCTCAAAGCTTTTAATGCAAAACGTGTGTGTGTTCGAAGGTAAACAAGGAATGGCCTCTAAAAAGAGTAATGTAGGTCATGTAGCAAATAAGCCCTCCAGGCTTTATTGTGAATCAGGTGTTACGACTAGCACTCTATCCCAAACACAGACAGGTAGACACAAAGAACAAAGAGAGAACAATTTATCAATGCAAAGTTAATAACATCCATTTGAATCTAACTAAAAATCAATATTTCATTACCAAATTGTTAGCTGTAATGAAGAAAGATGAGAGAAATCGGGATGGCTGAGGTGGGAAAGAGGCGTTGCAGAGTTCAATGGGAAAGACGGGATGATTCATGAGGCCATCAGGCCGAAGAGGTGGGAGGGACAGAGAAATCGGGGAGGGCATAAAAAAAGGATGCTGGAAAACTTGAGAGGTTTGCTCACCAATGACCTTGGTGACAGGGGGAGAAAACATAGAAGAAAATGAAAGTAACTGTCAGGTGCCCACAGGTCAAAATCAGCTTATAAATCATACTGTGTGTGTGTGTTCATACACATACTTTATTTACATGGTAGGATCTGAAAATAGGACTGCCCCAACTTATCGTTCCGTCATATAAATATGGGGACAGAAATCTTTTGCGAACAGTAATTTTTGAGGAAGAAAACTTTTTTAGGTTAGAATTTGGCTATAATTACTCACTTTAGCATTGTATGCTATAACATGATCTATGTAAATTACTACTTGTCATGTTCCTTTTTAGGACTATACTTTTGTGTTAAATTCCCTGTCTATAACCACTGATTCTCCTTTTTCTTTCTTTCTCTCTCTTTTGCATTAGACACACGTCATTAGGTCAAAACACACACACAAAATTTGCTACCACATTCCAAGGTTATCTGCATTAATTAGGACCTGGCCGGTTCTTATCAGAAGTAACTGGCCAATGAGTGTCCAGTCCTTTTGAGGGGTGGGGAGCCCAGAAGACAAATACCCATGACGTACAGAGTTAGGGGCTCTTTGTCGACTGAGACCCAGAGAGAGTTTCTTGTCTGTGAAGAGCCCAGCGCTGATATAATTTGCCAGTGACCCAATAAATGTCATTTTTTACTCTTGATCTACTTTGGATTATTCTCAGGTTTCCAACTAAAGAATCGGGCTAACAAGGTCATGGTTGTAATCATGCTTAATGTCTGTAGTAAAAATCACCACATTTAATTCCTTACACTTTAAAAATACAACTTCTACATGCCATGGCAAAACATGAAGTAATTTGACTTTCTACAAACATTAAGGTTAAGACAAAGGTTTTTTTTATTTCTACCGTACCGTCCTACTGGAATATTTGTTGTGCAGGTAGGAATGAAGAATGATCCCTGTATAAAATGAGAATACATCATGACATATCAGAGAACGCCAATACACACATCCTAACGTATACACTCAAAAAAGTGCAATCATTGAAAAAGTGCTACAGTATCAACAAATCCAAATGAATAAGACTGTTCACCTCTCGGCCATATTATTCAACATTACAAGTGATGTTGGCACAAAGCTCTTTCTGTACTGTTTTTCCCTCCCTTAGGGACCACAAAACGACGGCCAGGGCAAAGGGGCTGCAACTTACCATGCAACGGGTGTGAACCATCTTTGATAATGCAGATAGCTTTACGTTGTAACTGCTTGTCATGTAAAGCTCACATGGTGAGTTGAGGTTTCCCAATGAGCTACCCAGCCCATTGAATAATTTGGTCCAGGGAATTTTTGTCCTGTAGTGACAGATTACCAAATTAAGACACTAAGGTAAGAGATGACTCAATAACTCAATAAAACTCAATAAAAGTACAATAAAATAGGGTCTACATAGTTTGTCAATGTTAACATGGGACAATTTCCGAAGATAAAACTGATATCCCCTTTTAAATATTGCACTGCAGTTTTTGTTCAAATGGATGACATTCCAAAGATTGTCGTTGTCCACACATTCAACAGATTGGCCCTTACTGAGTGGGGGATCATGGTTTTGAGCCTACCTTCTAAAATTGATGATCATGTCCTTTGTTTCGAATGTTTTGAGCACCAAGAAAGAAAGATCTTTATAAGAACTGACTAAATCATCCAAAACTGTAACATGGCTGTATTCATTGTTGTGCAACAAACTTCTGACTGTATTGTCTGCAAATTTTAAAATGTGGCTGTTTTCATAGACGCATTTTTGTTTAAAAATCTAAAATCCAGCCCACCGGATTTTGGTTCAGATGGTGCTCAACAAACCTCATGGGTAGAATGTGAGGTCGGATGGAGTTAAAAGCTGATGAAAAATCAATATACATCAATCTAACGTGAGTTTTGTTCTACTCCAGGTGTTTAAATAATACTTTTAAAATGTAATGGAAGATTAGACTTAGTTGTTTTGCACATGACTTAAGTAAGACTCCACTTACTTGTCAAGTCTTGGGCTTTTCTTTGTTTTAAGACAGAGGAAACAATTCTCCAAATCTCTTTGTTCCAGCAAAAACCGTTTCTCATTTTTAAGACTCTCATAAACTCTTGAACTTCTCACTGAGGTCAAACTTATCATTTCGCAACTATAATTTATCCAAAATTCACAGTTTGACCCAAAAACATCAATAGTGATGTAGGTGCCTTTGTTTTTTTTATGCCTGCCAAGTTTTCATACCAGACCAGGGTACAGAAAGGTTCTTATCTGCTGGTTTGCTCTCTACTTTTTTATTTATTTCTGTTTAGCCTGTGAAATGTAATTTCTCAGCTCTCTATTAGCTGTTTGATGCTCTGTAGGTCTCCCACAATTAAAGACCACCTTCTTCTGCTATAAGTGCGCCCTGACTTCCTTGGACATGGTTTTGGGGTATACCTTGCCTTTTTGGAGGGAATTTTCATATTCTCACAGAGAGTCATATAAGAACAAGTCACATCAGTCAATTAATCAATGCCTGTGCAGGAGCCTTTAAACATCCCCCAATCGGTGTAGTCAAAAGACTCTTGGAGTGAAGCCGTTGATTCGTCAGACAAAATTTGAACCTCTTTGGTCTGTATTTTATTCACTTTTCAGTGAAGTTTTATATGCAGGGAGAATGGGCACACAATTGTGGTCGGTCAAATATTTTTTTCTGTATCGTTGCAGAGGTTTAGTGTTTTGTCTTATCTAGTTGTGCAGGCACAGTAACATATTGATGTAAGTTCTTAAAGAAATTTTTCAGCGACACATAATGATCCGATAATAAATGTGGTGTTCAGGTGACAGACTGCAGTTTCTGCAATACATAACAAACAGCGCTTGTTGCAAAATAAGGATGGCGCAGCAGTCCATATAGTTTGGAAGGACATTTCCCTGGAGCTCATCCAGTGTTGAAAGAATATGTGTTCCCTTAGAATCAGGGTGGGAAGGGAAAGACAAAAATTAACAAGACTGACACACCTTTACAGCTGTTGTCACAGGTACTGACCAATCAGGGATGAGCTGTATGCACTTAAACATTCTTTAAGGTCATCTTCTTGAAGGTTGCTTTCTAATTCTGAATTTAAGAACAAATGTTTATTTATGTTCGGGTATTAACATCCACACATTTTCAATACTTTAAAACACGCAAGTAAAAATATTTAACCCTTTCTTTGATCTTGAAAAACCTTTTCGAAAGAGGAGAGCAAAGAAAACAATTTCTTTCAACAGTTCTTAAAAACACAAGAATAGAAATTACTAGTGCATTACACATTTATAAAGATGATTAAACAATTTCACACAAATTTCTACGCAAACAGTGCTGTCAAGACTTTTCTCACATATTCCAGATGCTTGCTTTTTTGTGATTTAGTAATAGTGTTTAGTGGACGTCACTTTATGTTCTTAATGAAAAGTCAGCTAGATAAGATGTTTATATTTTGATTCATACATTATGATGATTGTCCTGACTCTCGTGTTATTATTTTAATGAAGCCAATCAGACTTTATAGATATCAAAATGTTTGAAATGGAAATGGAGAGCAGCTACATAATGGTCAGAATTAACTGCAATTTCAGCTCTCCACTAATTGTCAATTTTCATTTATGGAATAAAATCATCAGTATTGTGAGTTTCATTTATTAATTTGAATTGGATACTGTATTTAGAACTGAGATGTCATATTAAATGTATTTCTATTTTGCAGCTGGAAATCAATTTATTTTTCTTAGAAAAGCTTCATTGATAGATTGTCCAGTCCAGTGAATCTGAAATCACAGACACATTCATGTTGGTGTGATTTTAAGGCATGGGTTACTCCAATTTACCCCACCATGGCTTTGTTCAGATCAAACTTGTTTGTCTTTGCACACTGCACTTTTAGGAATAATGTATCTTTTTCATGATGGTGTGCATCAAGTGACAATTAAGACATAACAACAGAGAATATCTGCTGTCTCGTTCAATTACCTTCCTTGAATTGCATTTCTCTCCATCGTAAACAAATATATAGACTAAACAGTTTTAAATTATTTTAGCCATTGCTGACATTTTTGTTGTTTATTTAGATAAACAGAAATGCTTCTTGCTACCTCTTCATTGATTCACATTCACCTGTAATAGTAGTTATAGTTCAGTCCACGACATTTGATGTTATTTTTAATTCTGTATTGCATGCTTTTTTCTGTTTATCTGAGATACTGTACCTCATTAACCGTGCCACGATTCAAACAGCCCAGGAATGGCACTTGTGTCCTAAATTATTTAGCTGCTGCTAACACTAAGCAACTGTTAACACGCTAGAATAATTAGTTATGGTTGCCTGACATGTTTGCGTCTTTAATAATTAATGTATTTGTCTTAATTAAGAGCAACACTCTTAGCCTTGTTTCCTTTTTCTCAAGAAAATAAAGTAGAAAAGCAATTACACTATAAATATCAATTAGATGTCCGTATATAAAAAAGGATCATGGGTATAGGCTAAGCTTTATCCAAAAATGAAATAAAATATCAAATAAGATTTACAAGCTAGATTTTTAGTCTTTCGTTGTGAACACACATTTTGAAGCATATCCTACTTAGTCATTTGAAGAGTCGGGAGGGTCCAAATCAGCTGATAATGGTGAAGACGTGGTTTGTAAGCTTATCGTGTTGCCTGTGTCAAAGGGCTTCCACCAAGGCGGATTATGCTGACCTTAACAGCATTTAACCTTACAAATTTAAGTAACATAAACACCATGAGAAAATCAATACATAGTCTGACACAAAAGAGCCCAGCTGCCTCATGCCTTTCTACTCTGAGTTCAAAGTCCAATAATTTCCTACTATACAATGCCTACTATTTACCACTTTTACCAATTTTATTTTTAGCATTATACAGAAGATACAATTAACACACATTTTGTGGTCAAAGGTGATGTCCTACTGTTCATCCTCATGGCAACACTATTTATTAAAAAAGGCAGATGGAAAAGGTTCGCAAAGACATGAGCCTGTTATCAGCGATGCATTTGTTTTGGTTGAAAGAAGGACTAGATTTGAAAGAGCTATGGCACTTGAAGCTGAGCCAAAAATGCAGTTGTCAATGATAAGAAAGACAGGTGACAGCCTTGACGCCCTACAAGCCAGATGACTTTGGGAAGACTTTGACAGCCACCCAGGAAGGGAAGTTATTTTCCCTCCTTTTTTCTCAAGCTGCTGCATGATTAAAAGCCAAATGAGTGACACTGCTTGACACCCCAAAATCAGCACACTGCATTAATATTTCGCACAGATGGCAGCCGTGTATCAAAACAACATGCATCTAAGGACAAGAGGTGGGGAGTGGATTATTTATTGGTGTAACTATATGCTTCTGATTAATTGTAATCAAATAGATAAAAGCAGTTAAACTAATATGAGAGAAAAATATCCTAATAATTGATTTCATGTGTATTATTGCAAAAGGTTCATATTTATGGCGAATAAGCGTTCTTGTTTTTGCTGTGAATTAAGATAGTCTGCAGACACTGTAGTCAGAAAGTAAAAGCTATTCTGAAAAAAATGAAAAGAATCCACAAACCAGATTGCCACTGCTCCCAGCTAAATAACTGGAATACAATGTTTTCAATATAATGGTTAGGTTTGAGACTTTTTTAGTTTTATCTTGCACCTGGGGAGATGTGACCATTAGCATTTTGACTTTGTCTTTTAGATATTTTTGTTCAGATCACCATTGTTTTTCTGGGAAGAACACTTTTTCCTGTGGCCTACCCAGCAGATTCCAGCGAGTTATATTTCCATTTTGTCTGCTAGCAGTATTTTGTTTGATACGCCCCCGTGTTTTTTACAGGTTACAGTGACTTTTTGTTGTACTTTTTTCTTATGTGTTCACAGTGATCTTTAATTGAAACGTTTGCCCAGGATTTCTTTGTTTGAATTAGCCTGCTGTTTAGCAGTGATTTTTCGTTCTCCAAAGAAGGAACTTTATTTTCTATTCAAGAGATTCTCTTTTGGTCCATGTGAGTCCCTGCAAGTGAATCCAAGACTTTCTGCAGACTGTAACAATAACTGTACCTTTTAGGCTTAATTTAGATAATGACCAATTTAAATTGAAGAACACAAAATAGCCATCTATTGAAGCTTTTGTGTCAAAGACAGCTTTTTATCTGACACAAGCTAAAGTCTTGTGCCAGAGAATCGCATGGAATTTGGCTTCTGACATTAAGGTTGGAGTTAGTTTCAATGATCCACGAATCTTGAATCCCTTATGTTTATTCATTTTTTTCCCCCAATTGTTTTCACTGTTGACTGATGATATTCGGCTATATCTAAACTAAAAAAGAAAGTGAAACCAATCAACTCATGGACTTACAAGCATGTTTTCAACACATACAGACTTGAAAGACTCAAGATTTTCCGTTCCCTAAATTCAGAAAAACAAAACAAACAACAACAAAAAAAACACTTTCACTTCTACGACAGTTTTTCTAACTAAATATTTACTCAAGATGTTGTTGATTTGGAATCTAGCACTACAGTGAGGAAACAAGGTGTTATTTATTCTTTTTACCAAAATATATATGCCAACACATAAAACTGGTAACTTGCAACATTAACAAAACCATGAATATCTGAGTCTCGGAGTAAAATAGATTAAAAAAAATACTATCAGCATTTATTTCAAGTCTGGACTACATTCATTCAGTATCACTGGGCTGCCTTAAATATTCTTTGAAAATCCACCAGCTGCAGAGTGATAACATTTCTCTAGTTTTACCTACTTTGTCCTGGTTCATGATTAAATGTAAAAGAAAATTTATCTTTCTTCTCCCCACATATAATGCTCTTTAATTTAAAAAAAAAAAACATTTTTTAAAATATATTATAACATATATAATGCTTTTAATGACTTAAGTAAAACATATCTTTAAGATCTCATAGTTAGATATTTTTAAGTCAACCAAGGAAAGCCCTTTCGTATTGCCGTTTACTCTTGGTTCATAGAGTTTCTTAAAAAAAGAACATGGGACATCACATAGTTTGCTGCTATAGGCTTATATTGTTTTCAGACCTTCATTTCATGATTCAGTTTTCCTTATTCTACTTTTTTTAACCTATGGACATATATTATGAATATTAACTTCAGTTTCTCCATCTCAGCTGATATCCCTTTCGCTATGTGATCTGTATGAACTGGGGGCTGCATGGTGGTGTAGTTGGAAGCCTCACTTTAACAGGGTTACCTGTCTCGGGTTTACCCTGATTTTTGCAGACCCTGGCCAACATGCAGTTATAGAAATGGATAGATGGATTCATGAATTGGACCAGTTGGGAATATGATAAATTTTATGTTAGTACGCGATCTTGTCTTACAATGAATTAGACTTTATCTATATACTCCTGGAGGTGAAGCAGGCGGAGACACCAGCAAGGGGTCGGGGTATCCAGCTGCATAAGCAAGCGGTGCAAGACGACCGGCAGTCGTTCCTCGACATGTTGAGGCAACGGTGACAGCATGTCGGTAGCCGGAGGAGGAGTGGGCTGTGAGGCTGCTCCCACTCCGGTCTGGAGACCAAGAGGGACATACAGTACTCAGGCAAGGTTTCAGGGGGTTACACATAAGGCGATGGTGGATCTGGGCTGCACCCAGTCCATGGTTCACCATAGTCTGGTTTGAAACTATTGGAGGCAGGGTGTGTGGACATCAGATGTGTACATGGGATATTCACAGATATCCTGTGGGGCCGTTGGAAATTCATTATAAAGTATAAATGCGGTTTGTCCCTGCAGGTTTGTCCCCACCTGGCGCACCCCTGGTTCTGGGTACTGATTGGCCAGGGTTTGATAAACTACTGCGGCAGTGTGTGGGGGTGTGTTCACGGCCGACATGGACATGGGATATGTGCACTGTGCTCAGCGCTGATGCGAGGTCGTCCGACACTGTTGACGGGGAGGGGGAGCTGCCGGTGCCTCCACCGGAGGCTCTGCAGGCTCCCATGTTTGACTCCATTTAAGATTTTCTGCGACCCGCCCTGAATGCCAGTTGGTTTATCAACCATCCATCCCAAGGGCACTTCTGCGGCCACTACCCTGATGGAGGTCCATTTTGAGCAGGTCGGGATGGACCTGATAGGGCCATTCCACCGGAGCTCACACAGATATCGGTTTTTGTTAGTTCTTGTGTAATATGCAACCCGATATCCAGAGGCAGTGGCTTTCTCAGAAAAGAGTGGGGTGAAGGCGCTGTTTCAGGTCATCTCCCGAGTCGGGATCCCGAAAGAGATCCTGACTGATCAAGGCACACAATTTGTGTCACACACACTGAGGGAGCTGTACAGCAACAAGTGTGTACTATCCCCAAACTGATGGCCTTTTGGCGCGCCTGAATAAGACTTTGAAGTCCATGATCCGTAATTTTGTGCATAATGATAACTGTAATTGGCACAAATGGCTGAATCCTGTGTTCACAGTACGGGAGGTACCCCAGGCCTCCACGGGATTTTTTCCCTTTGAACTGCTGTTTGGCAGAAAACCATGCGTGGTGTTGGACCTCGTTAAAGAAAAGCTGGGAAGAAGGTCTGAGCCCCAGTAAAAATAAAGTACAGCATGTCCTGGGCCTGAGAGCAAAACTCCACACATTAGGGTAGTTATCGCGTGAGAATTTGCTCTGGGCCTAGGAACATCAGCACTGGCTGTCCACAGAATAGAAGAGTCCAACAGTGCCTGGTGCAGCCCCATCGTTCTTGTAGGCAAGAAAGATGGTTCTTCAGGGGATGGGGGCCCCCGTGTGTCTGCGGGGAGCCGGGGCTGTTGAGTCCGTCTTGCGCGATATGGACCCTGGGCAGCAGGGGCGCCGTATAGCATGACTGCCTTCTCCGGAGGGTTTTTTTTCACCCTCTTTCTGGCTAAAGGATCTCTCTCCTTTCCACTGCTCTTCTTTCTTCCCTGTCCCTCTGTCAGGTTCGGCATTATTGGACACATGTAAGTTTGGTAATAAAAAATGATAAATAAAGCAGTTTTGGGTAATCAAGGGGGGCTTCTCACTAACAAAGACTCGCTTGGCAAAGCAATTTGGTTCAGCATAGCACGGTACTCAGATTTCAGTTCTGCTGCCATAAAGCTGAGCAGGACAATGTAAAAAAAAAGGAAAAAAAAAAGATGCGTCTATCCGGTTCTGCGTGGACTACTTCAAGGTGAATGACGTATCAAAATTTGACGCTTAGCCTACCCTATGCCCCGGATCGACGAACCCCTGGATTGCCTGGGCAAGGCTCAGTTTTTTAAGATGCTGGATTTAACCAAGGGCTAATGGCAGATTCCTTTATCACTGGAGTCCGAAAATAGAGTACGGTTTGTACCAATTTGTCACGCTTCCGTTCGGGTTGTTCAGGGCCACAGCCACATTTCAACGCCTCATGGACTGGTTGCTGCGCCCACATGCTACGTATTCTAGAGCAGGATCCCGACACGACCAACTGAGTATAACGCTATGTGTGTGTGAGAGTGCGCGTGTGTGAGTCCGCGCAGGAAATAAAAGTCGTAAGCCAAACCACTGTTTTGAGAGTCTGTCGAGGCACCCACAGTAGCTGAAACCGCCACACCAGGTCAACAGCCAACATCTTTAGAGATAATTCTTTTATGACGGATCGAAATCGTGGATTAATATTTGGGTGTGCATGCATCCTTTATTTAAACACCTATGTGTAATGTTAGGATTTGGCTAAAAATACTCACTTTAGCATAGTATGCCATAACATGATCTATGAAGATTACTTGTTTTTTGTTTTTTTTTAAAGATTTTTTTTTGCTCTAGTGGCCCTTAATGACAGTAGCTTGACAGGATGGGGGGCAGAGATAGAGAGGGGGAGACCTGCGGGAAAGGGCCATGGGCCGGAATTTAAACCATGCCACCCGCTTATGAGGAGGTCCTCACACATGGTCCGCCTGCTCTAAGCATTAGGCCACAGGCTGCGGTCCTGTACTGATTGTTTTATTTTGTTTTATGTCTATATTTTGTGTCAAAGCGCTCATAGTACATTACTGCCCTACCAGAGCACTGCACTCCCAGAATGAAGGGTTATTTGTGGCTCCTAGAGTCTTCAGAAGTAGAATGGGAGGCAGAGCGTTCAGTCCTCTTCTTTGGAACCAGGTTCCAGTTTGGGTCCGTGGGGCAGACACCGTCTCTACATTTAGGAGTAGGCGTAAGACTTTCCTTAATGATAGAGCTTATACTGTAGTTAGCGTGAGTCCACCCCTAGTTATGCTGCTATAGGCCTAGACTGCCGGGGAATTTCCCATGATGCACCAAGCTCCCCTCTCCTTTCTCTCTCTCCCTCATTTCATTAACGCATGTTACTGACTGGACTTATTCCCTTTCCCGTAGTCGTGTGCTTTCTCGTCCCTCTACTCTCTCCTCTCTCCGCCTAGCACTTCCTGCAGACGTTCCTGGCTCTGGAGGTGTTGGGTCTGGATCTGTGGTTGGGAGTCTCCTCCTTTCACTTCCTGCAGATGTTCCTAGAGCTGTGTAAGCTGGATCTGTGATTGGGAGTCTCCTGTTGTCCCTGTGTTCCTACTCTGCCACGATTGCAGCCGCTGCTCATCATCTTATTGCTGTTATTACTGCTATCATTATTATTACTATCATTATCTTTACCATTTTTCAACCAGTCTATCTGTTACTTTGTAGGCTGCCTTCCTCTGCTCCCTATGTCCTTCTCTCCCTCTCTCTCTCTCTTGCCTTCTCTGTCTCTCACCCACAACCGGCTGAGGCAGATGGCCGCCCAACCTGAGCCATGGTTCTGCTTGAGGTTTCTGCCTCTTAAAAGGACGTTTTTCCTTGCCTTTGTCGCCTAGTGCTTGCTCTTGATGGGAATTGTTGGGGTTCAGTTAATAATTTCAGAGTAGGGTCTGACCTGCTCCGTTTGGAAAGATTTTGTAAATGGCCTAGGTACAGTTTTCTCTTTGTTTTATTTTTTAACATTGGCTATCACACAAACAGAACTACTAACACGAAAGTTAAAATACATTATATATGTACCTCTCATATAAGTAAATCAAAAAGTAAATACCAAATTGATAGATAAGAAAAAAGAATAAACCAGTTCCTTTGAAAGTATAACAGTTTCAAGTTTTCTCTGACATTCAGTAATATTGAATTTTAAACATCTGACTGCTAATGCATTATCATTATTTGTGACATTTACACTTAAATGGTAGAAGCTCTGAATTTTTTCTTCGAGGAAAGCCTTGTAAATTTTTGTAAGGGTACTGATAGGTTCCATCTATGGGCTTTGTCATAAAAGGCTTTAACTAATTAGTATATCACTTCACATGCATGTGTAGTATTAAAAAACTTTAGTCCAAATGGGGCCCCACCCAGCTTTGAGTAACTGAGACCGGATGTGGCTGGTGGTGGGGCAGCGCTCTGCTCTGGTGTTGGGGGCCACATGACTGGGCTTGGGTGGTGGTAGGCCAATGCATGCATAACCTTGCTAAATCTATGTGAAACCTGTCCTATGTGTTTTGCATGCTTATGCTTACATACAATTTAGAGGCACATTTTGCCTCTTTACAGCAGCTGTTCCAGTCTGAGGTATTTGTTTTAGTGTTGCTGCTGCCTGAGCGATTTTCTGTTGCTTGCTTTTTTGTTTTCCTTGTGCCTGCTTGCAGGTGCTCTTGAATGTTCTCCATTTGGATTACCTAGAGTCCATAGGGTGTTATCTGTTTTCTACAGATATAGCAGGTGGTTGTGTGGTTTAGTTGTCTTTTATTCTCACTAGTATCCAGTTTGGGCAATATGTAGTACATGTAAATTACTGTAAAAAATATAAATAAAAAAGGCAGTACTGGATGATCATTGGGACTTTTCAGCATAACGGGGTATTCAGATTACAATTCTGCTGTCATAAAGTAACACGGGCAATAGTATACACAAACCAAAATAAGTGAACATGGGGACATACTGAGGGAACTCCAAGCAAGACCCTGGCAACAGAATAAAAGAAGACGAAAACTAAACCCATCCATTTTCTATACCACTTATACCCAGTGTAATCGCATGGGGGCTGGAGCTTATCCCAGCTGACAATAGACGAGAAGTGGTGTACACCCTGGGCAGATCGCCAGTGCATCGCAGGGTCGCACCGAGACAGACAACCCCACACACACCCATATTCACTCTTTGGGCCAATTTAGAGTGTCCAATTAAACTAGCATGCATGTTTTTGGACAATGGAAAGAAGCTGGAAGACTCGGAATGAACCCACGCAGACACTGCGAAAACATGAACTCCAACACAAAACCTAAAAACTCAATCTGATAACAAATACACACAAACCTAAAACAGAGCATGCACCTAAAACAGTCAAGGGAAGGCAACCAATGAAGGTCCGTGTTTGTGCATGACTATAGATGTGTGTAAGAGTGTGCATCACTATTCTGTGACAGGATGGAGATACATTTTGTTTATATCTTAGCATTTTTTGAGGCTCCCATTATCTTTGTGGCCACTGAAGTCTATTATTGTGAGAATGCCTATAGGCATTCTCACTATTCTTTTCCTGTTTCTCTTTGTTATTCTTTATTCCGTACGTTTTTCTGCATCTAACTACTCCTACACCTTTCAGCCTATTTCAACAAATAAGGTATCAAAAGACTTTTGGTGTTCAAATCTCTTCTTCTTAAGATATGCAACCTTTTATGCCTTATCCCTCTCATTGAAATGAATGGTGCAATAAATATGCCTCCCTCTGCTGGTCACTGGCATTTCAGCCCCTTCCATTTTGTTATATGTATTCCTGTTAAACCTTTCAGCCTGTGGTATAAGTCAATGGTAGAGCCATTGACTGCAGATCCAGAAGTCGCTGGTTCAAATCTTCTTGTACCTTGCCTATAATTTGATGGGCCTTTGCTCTTCTTCTAATCCTTTTACCTTTCTTATTATTATTCCTCCCTTCTTCCACTATATGACTTTTTCAGCTTTTCTTTGCCTTCTTCTCCTTCTTCCTCCATTCACCAATTGGCATTCTCACAGCTGTTCCGCATGAACAGCCATATTCTAGTTGTCTATTATTTTACTTTCCTGGTCAACATTAACTGATGACAGTAATATTTCATTTTCTCTGTCATAAATCATTGCCCCCAAACATAGTTCTATTTCAGGTTCACTCAGATGGGGTCCAGTCACATCACGTGTAACAGTGGATGTTACTCTTGTTAGATCTAGTGCCTGTGTTTTTAACTGACATGATGAGTCCACATAGTAACATATCATTTTAATCTTTACCTCTAAATCCCCGAAAACGTTAACATTTTACTGAACTTGTCATTTAGGTTTCACAAGTGTGGGCACCTTGATCCCCAAAAGCAAACAATCACATGGTAAGATATTCCTGTGAAGATTTGTAAAAAACACTGTATGAATGATGTCATTCCATTGATTTCCTTGAAAGTCATGTTCTGCATTAACCCATGGTATTATATGTAGGTTTGAGGATTTTTTTTTTGCATTTTCTCTTTCAGTAGCATATCATGGTGGTTAACACTTTCTAATTAAAGGCAAAGTTAAACAGCATGTTAGTGGGTAGTCTTGGAGAGTGACCATACATCGGATAAAATAGATAAACAATAATAAAAAAATACGACAATGTTAAATCTGAACGTGTGCTGTTTAAAGAAAATATAACCTTATTTAGAGAGTCAGGTTGTCCCTGCCTGCAAGGGTTTAATTAATGTACCATACCCTGTACGTGGATAAAGATGACATTTCTTGTGAGATGGTGCTATATAAATAAAAATAAAAACCAAGAGTGTCAACACTGGGACATTTTATGGTTGCATTAAAATTGGAATTACGGACAGAAGAATAATACAAAATTAATATAAGAAAATAACCAAAATAGATAATTTTCATATATCTGGAATACAGGTCAATAAAGACAAGAAGATAAAAACTATTAGTGAGCTCAGACAAACATTGTATAGTGCCAGCCCCATAACAACTATATTTCTATGAGTTTTATTCAGATCCTAAAATGTCTTAGTCTCTCTAGTGCTTTTTGAACTTCACCAACATGGCTTTTGAAAGTTCTATTGAAGACAAGGATATCATCCAATTGTGAGATGCATATTTTATGTATGACGCTTTACGGACATTACTCCACACAGCGTCAGAAAGCCTCTGAGGCATTTATTAAACCAAATGGAATCCTGGCCCATTTCTACAGCTACAAGAAATTTTACTAAGGCTGTCAGATGTTGGCTATTTCTTGCCATAAATCCCTGGTAATAAGCCTTGCTCTGCTCTAACACATATAACATGAATGGCTCGAAGGTGTTCAGGCTTGAAGATGTTAAAGCTTGAAGGTGTTCAAGCTTCATGATATTCTGGACTCTTGGGATTGGCTGTCTGTCCAAATTCCCTGCACTAATTTCATGTTGCCTACTATATTTAATCTGGCTCCTTTTTAAGTCAGCAGGGGAGTTCAAGTTAGTAGGAAAGTGAAGTGAGGGCACTGATGAAATTGAGTACATCAATAACTATTGTTTCTGTCAAAGTTATCACATGATCAGTGGAGTAGTAACAATGAGAACAACGTTCTACACTATTCGACTACACTGTACTGAACCAGTGTCTCACAAAATGGCAGGCCATCTGGCCACTGGAGATTTTAATCAATTCAATGGTTTCAAATTATTTATACAGTTTATTTGGACAACACTATGTCTTATATGATAACACTTGATTTTCACTTGTTTGCCCAAAACTAAATGCATTAATGAATGCATTCAATGTTGTCGTCTTTAAACTTGGAATGATTGTTTTCACTTCTTCAACTTCATCTGCTTGGCCCTTTTGACTGTAAATGTCAGAAGGGGATGTTGTGGGGATGAGAGGGGATGAGATGTTTAATTGGCATGAAACCAATAATACAGTGAGGCTACTCTTGACATAAAGACCTGGAACACCAGCCATAATACCAAATCTACTTCTACCCAATTTACATGGAGAATCTCTCTTTCATTATCAATCTTAGTTCACACAGGTTCCTTTGAATCTATAAGCTCTGCTGTGTCTCATTGATAAAGCATAGAAAGCTGACAACCATATCAACATTCCACTATGGCGGACACAAGCCTGAATTTCATATGCTTGATTCATATGATTTTTTTTTTTCATTTAAGTAAATTAGATGCCTTTCTAATAATTTCAGTAGCTGTAGCGTGTTTCAATGTCAGAATGTTCTTTTTTTTGTCAGTCATCCTCATAGGCATTAATGTGTCTCTTTTTTCTCTTTTCCTGCCCCCCGGTCAGGTTTGGCATTAACCATCTTACTTCTGTAGCAAAAAATGAATCTTAAATACATAATAAAGCAGTATGGATGATCAAGGGAGGCTTCTCATCCTGATCTTGGCAAAGCAAAAGTGTCGGTCTTAGCACGGAACTCAGATTACAATTCTGTTGCCATAAACACGACAAGGGGTACAAAACAATAATAAATACAAAATACAAAATAGATAGATAAAATAAATTAGTTATTTTATTAGAGTTGTAGGACAGTATGCATGAGAAACTTGCATGAGCAAGATCATTTTCACTGCTGCCATGCTAGTGTGAGTGGAAGGATTCTTCTAAGAGTTGACCATGACTAGATCACTTTAACCCTCCAAGTAGCATCTGTAGCCTTTTAATACTGGCCCTGAGAAAAAATTTGGATTCATGGTGTCATTCTCTGAGTCCAGTTCTCAGGAGCTAAATTGGAGAAGGAAGGGCTATCCTTTATGTTTAATATCCTAATATTTTAAATAATTTTTCCCATGTTGGCTGTGGGCATGGACAGGAGTTGTACAGGTTGGTGCAGTTTCAGTCTGACCATTCATGGGCCAATTAGATTATGCATTTCCCTCTGAGGTTTCATAAACTTAACCTTGTGTAGTTTTCTTTAATTTTTCTGGTCTTCCATATCTTTTGGTATTTCTGAATATTCTAGCTGACCCTCTCATGTGTACTGTATATTTTAGAAGTTCTGATATGTCTTCATCTTTACGTTCCCATACCTAATTACATTTTGCCCAGTATTTTTTCTATATTTCTAGGTGAAATTTGAAGAAAGTTACTTTTTTTTTGTATTACCTCGAATGTGCAGTGGAAAAAGAAATCAAATCCTAAAACTAGTTTGATGAGCGATGGCAATATTGGAAGAATTGTCTTGCTTTCTTCAAGCAGGTTTCATTTTGGTGTAACCACACCTCATTCCCTGGTTTGCCTTTATAGGACGATTCAGGGATGGTGTCTCTCGTACCTCCGTGGTACCTATATCCCCTCTATCACCTCGGGAACAGAAGGGGAAAACGGCTCAGTTTTCACAGAGGGGCTGTATTATCTACCGAAGATCAAGAGGTTAATACTATGCTTAAAATAAGAATTCAGTCAGTATCCTCATCCACGTGATAAAATTACTGGAGAATATGGTGACAAAATTATGTTCATAACCAGCAGAGCAAGCTTAGTGGTTAGTTGCCCAATGTGATTGCCTGGCTGAGTTTTCAAGGACTGCTTGACAGAATCAGAATCATGATATAATATTGTTTTTATTTCTGGGTTTAAAAAAAAAAAAGTCAATCTAAATTATCTAAATCTATATCTGATTAAAATAAAGGACTCTTAAACTTTTTTTTCCCCAAAAAAAATCTGATATCCAACCATTGTCCTGCAATGACCTTCATATTCTCTGAAGATGAAAATTAGTTTAGGGATTTGAATTAGACTATTTAGCTGAGTAAACTATCTCTCTAAGGACAGCACCTTACACATTGTCTACGTGTTGTTTTGAATCGATTTGCGTATGTAGTTTGGTCTGTGTGTTTGAATGAAGGCCGAGAAAATGCACGAGTAAATGTGTGTGCGTGTATATGGATTTGAGTGCGAATGTGGCGTATGTGTCTACCAGTGGATGCGTTACTTATCCTAATAGACGGACGTGCTCCGTCATATGGTTTCTTCTATTATTTCTACATAAGTCATTTTCATTGTTTGTGTGTCAACTAAAGTTAAGTATTATTTTGTGTTGTGTTTTTACTTTTGCATAGTTAGAATTTGTCTCTGTTTCTTTGTTATACTTTATTTAATGTTCTGTTCTTGGGTAAACTGTGATTCTTTAAAATAGATTTCCTTTATAAAGTAACGTGTGACGTTCTGGCTCCGCCCACCGGCTCACACTCACTCACCTCTGCAATCAGCAACATTTGTCGCACCTGTAGTGGCCACTACTTAAACCAAGCTCACTCACTCATCTGTGCCAGAACGTCTCTATCAATCTTGTGAGTACTTCCAGCGTTACCTATTCTGCCTGATACGACCTGACTGAACCTGTTTTCCGAGCCTGCCTGTCCCCTGTCTGCTTCGTCTGCCCGCCTGAGATCTGCCTCGTCAATCTCTGTGCTCTGCCTGCCTGCCCTTGTCCCCGACCCAGCCTGTCTGACTCCGAGCTCCCGTCTGCCCCTCTGGATTGCTCCCCTGGCTTCGACTCTCGCTCTGTTCTGGACCACGCTTTGGATTACCCTTTGGCTGAGTTGCTGGACTCTGACCACAAGTTGCCGACCCCCGCCTGCCTGACCACGCCTACCGGAGATCCCTGTCTGACAAATAAACCTGTTGAACTGACCGTTTGCCTCAGGGTGTTTTTGGGTCCGCCTGAACAGTTCATAACATAACGTGATTTTAGTCAATTCAAAGAGACCACTGACGCATGAATTGACACAAAATTCTTACATTAGCTGTATATGTGAGAACATTTTCTTTATGATGGGAACAGTTATATTAGCACTGTATTACACATCAACAGTTTTTTTTTTTTAAACTAAATATATTTAGTTTTATTTATGGAAACCACCCTGCTCACCTAAACTATTTACTGACTGTGGCTAAGTTGATAACTGTTACCAAATTCAAGGCAATATTCACAATGTAATGCTATAGAAAAGGGTCATTAAATCTGCGCCTGTCGCCCGTTTTATTTACAGGCCACAACAGTTCAGTGTCAGCATGTCAGCATATGCTCACTACATGTCATTACATATTCAGAAATATTTTGTACGCTAGTTTTATTTATGAAACCAATTTACCAGCAATCTTTTAACCTATTTCACGGTGTCTTGTCTGGGCCATGGCAAATGAGATTCCCATGATGCAATGATAATATTTTTGAAAGGCATGTACAAAATATTGAGCCTCTAAAGATTTATGACGTTTTTAACTTCTACAGACACAAGGTAATGTGAAAAATGTTTAAAGGCACATGTCTTTACAATGTTTCTGTATAATTTTGTAGCATTTGCATACCGTGTACCCTGCCGTTCACCCATTGGCAGCTTGGATAAGGTTAGTCACTGTCCATACCACTGACATTTCCTCATCAGTTAAGTAAAAATGTGTCATGTCACTCTAGGTTGATGCAAAGTTTGTGGAATCAGAGACTGGTCAAGAGACAGCAGTAAAAGTTATTGATATTCCAATTTGAATGAATCAACTAAATATGAATACTTTTCCTCTCACACATCTATGCATGCATTAGAGTACTTGTACATGCTTGTGTGTGTGTGTGTGTGTTAGCTTGTACACTTGCAGAAGTTATTTGAACATCCAGGCAGTCACAAAGAGGGTAATTTGTCTGATCAGCCTGATTGGTTTCTAGCAAATAACTTACAACAAGATTAGTGGGGTAATTCCTGAGCCAGAACAGAAGCTGGAAGTGCTAATCAATGGAGGTGCTTCACTGACGAGATGACATTTTGGCTGCTTGACCACTGATGTATAGACTGTAGAGTGTGTAGGAAGAGAAAGATAAGTAGTGGTTGTGACTTATTTATTTCTATGTAATTTTTGGATCATAGGATCTCTACTTTTTCTTTGTTTGCTTTTGTGTGTAGGTTTTCAATAGTTTACAGTTTGAACTCTTTTCAAATCTAATGTGTGATGAATGAGGCTGCTTTATAGCATTAAGCAAGAGCAAAGGGAGCAGGCAAGTGAACAAGAGTGGGGGCATCATTGGGCTCCAAAGTCAAAGGAGCAGGGCAATATTGACATATCCATTATTTACTGAATGATCAGTGCAGCCAAAGGGCTGCTGATTAAAAAACAATAAATGCTGTTATTGGTTTTCACAGCCTTGGTAGTACAATGCAAATGTGTGTCCCAACTTTTCTGACCACTATAGACACAAAGTTATGGACAGTGATAAACTATCAATCTATCTACGTATGTATGCCTGGCTGGTTTAATTTATCAAATCTAGTACTCAAATTACATGCCTACTCATTTGATTGAACAATGAATATATTCAGTTTGATACAATGCTGAGATGCTTTGTTAGTCTGAGTTATTTTCATCAAATTATTCGTCAGTGATTTTGGCTGTGAACTTTAAACATTATTTAAAAACAGATTGTCTTGTGTTGTTCTGTGCCTGTTACGGCCCCAAGGTCTAGGGGTCCAGGGGCGGTAACATAAAAATGTCCAGAGAAAAGGAATGAAATAAAAGAGGAGATTTATTACAAAAAGAGGGTTTCACAGAACCAAAACACAGTACAACATAACCCAATTGAAACAAAAGAAACTGTCTAACCAATTGTAAGAATGCGCAGTGCAAATTAAATTACAAAAGTTCAAACAAGTCAGTTTAAAGGTAACTCAAAACAATCCAAATCCAAAGACAAAAGGGAGCACCAAACCTCCCTAGCACAAGCGTGTATCAGCAAACGCAATCAAACCTGCTTTAGCTGTAGCAAACACAAGTTCCAAGACTTCTACAAAGCCGTAGCAAACAAGAGGTAGGGGAACAGCTTTACAGAACCTCTTCCTACTAGCTGTCCCCCTGAAGGACTGTTTCAGGAGCCTTTTAAAGGTATAGGTGAGGCTCATCAGCATCTGCTTGCATTGCCATGTTCTGCTGATCCAATGGTTGCGACTCCTGCAGCTTCCAGGCAGCCAATCAGAAGGGGTGTTATCACAGCTGGTCCTGCATAACAGAAGAAACGGAGCATGCACAGCCTCACGAGGCCAGGGGCCGTAACAGTGCCAAACTTTCCCACATTCACCTGTTCTGCCTTATTGTTCTGACCTCACGTTTGCCCTCACGGACTTCACATTCCTGCCTGCCCCTTTTCGGATTTGTTTGCCTGTACAATTGATCTCCTGGTTTTGACCCTGCCAGTTTTTGGACCAAGTAAAACTGATTTTCCCTCACAACTTGCCTGCCTCGTGGTCGTGTTTTTGGGTTCACTTTTGGCAGGACTAGTGGTCGTGACATAAGGTTGTATAAATGCAGCAACAATTTGTCATGCAACCCTTTTTGCAACTATGACCTTACAAAGAAAAATGTGGCAAATCAAGTTATCAAGTTCAGATCTTAGTTCCAGAACTTGAGGATAGAAAATGTGATTTGAGAAAACATGTTCACAGGTTATACATTTATTCAATGTTGTATATTCAGAAGCTTATATTAAAATATAAGGTAAGGAAAATGAAGTTCCAAGAGGGACTCCCACAGAAAAATCAAACAGGAAACTTGGCAGGACATGGACTATAAGACAAGAGAGGAGGATTTTTTTTTTTTTTTAATCCAACAGGAATCACAATTTGCTAACTTTATCAAAGCACACCCCTTGGTCGCCACATGTAAAAATATCCTAGATTAAAGAAAGGTCAGAAAAGGACCATTGTGCTTAAGATAAATAAGAATTTTAGCCTGTCTCATTTTTCTGGGGGAGCTTGTATGAGTTGATAATATTGTGCTAACTTGTTAAAAGTCCTTTTTTATACATGTATTACATGAGTAAGACTATGCTGGTATTGGCACGTCTGCTTTAATGAAGCAACATTACAGCACACCGTTCCCAAATATAATGTACACAGAGTTGGAAAGAAAATGAGAGGCAGTACTATAAAAGTACACCTTTTTGTGATGTAATCTGAAGACCAATAATGCAGAACAGATCTGTGTATGAGATAAAAACTTAATGTAGCCAGATTCACACAACATCTGATTACCATTTTTTAGAAGTATGTCTGCCAGTATTGAGAATAAGAAATATCATCACCCAACTTTAGCTGCTATCTTCGCTGCCTGTCCAAATCTATCTGTATAAAAATATACCATCCTGACACTGTAGTGATCAGTTCACATGTCAATGCATTGTGAGTCTAGAGGTATCTAGTGGACCTGTAGCCTACATGAATTTTTGTGTCAATCTGGTTAATGCGCTATCTGTGCGTATGCATTATATCGTATACAATATATGAAGAACAACATTATATTAAAAAATAATTTAACATTTCATGACAGCTGTAGTATTTTGTGTTGCGTCATCAGGTATTATGTGCTTATTTTTTCAAAAAATCTTTATGTCAAGTTCAGTTAAGCCTGGAAAACTTAGTTACAGGTGATATATGAAAATATATAAAAATAAATATAAAAGGTTAACTTGAATGTTTATTGTGAGTAACAACAAATTGTGAAACAGCTGAAAGTATCAACAATTATCTGAAGAACACATTTAAATGTGACAGGACATCATTTGAAAATTAGAAGGCAATCGTTAAGGTATTATGAAACTTTTAAAATTAAGATGAATAGCAGAAGAAGAATCGAGTTTGTTTCAGAAAAATAACAAGTACAATGCTTTTAATTTGTTTTATTTTAAAAGGTAAAATTATAATGTACTTGGAAGTTTGAGTGGTATGTTAAAATGCATTAAAGCAAAATAGAAATCTGAAGACTATTTATGGACAGTAAGATGTCAAAGGAATAACTAGAAAAACCATGTTGATATGCTGTATGAATGTGCTCAAGAAACTGGAAAGTCTCAAGTCAAGAAACTAACAGGGCTGTTTGGTGGATTTGAACTCATAAATTGTCTAAGTACATTGTTGATACAAAAATGTGTGTTTTAGTATTAAGACGCAGGTGATCAGTGCATATGTTACCGGCCTCA
>CAJRST010000001.1:4997239-5031055 GCA_907169785.1 Menidia menidia
ATTTATTTATTTATTTATTTATTTATTTATTTATTTATTTATTTATTTATTTAATATTTTCCTTAAATTTCAAGATAACAATTTCATCAAAATCCACAGGAATTGTCTATGAGATTGCTGGAGGAAGCTGACATTGTATCTCTGAAAAAACAGAACAGGTTCAGTAAATGGTTACTGGACTGTACATACCCAGTGCTGTAGGTTAGTACTCACATTAAATTTACCCTTTATGTTGATTTTTATTCAAATGTGTTGATTTTCATTATTCTTACTTGGCTTAATTATTATTATTCAATGCAATTCAAAGGCTGTCACTGTCCTAATGAGGTACATATTAACTGAAAATATGCATAGGTTAATGCATTATGTTTTTCTTTTGAGTCAAGATATTTAATTCTTAGGTGTGTATAAAACTGAAACACCTACAGTGTTTTGCCATTGTGCTATTTAACTACACTTAGATGTGTGTTCTTGTGGAATAAATCAAACTATATGCATCAATGCCTGTTTCTTCAAAGCAAAAAGGCATTGCAATGCTGTTCACATCACAGAACATGCACACATTAGCTGTCAAACTCCTCTTTTATCTCACAACTTCAAAGAGGCCCATTGATTACTATAAGTGGCCATTACCAAACATCCAAGCCCGATGCCTCAGTCAAAGGCAGCGACTGACGAAAGGAACAGAAAATTATCATGAGGTTAAATTTGAAGTGGATGGGAAGGACAGGAAACCACATAGACAGACAGAAAGTCAGCAGAGCCAAGCAAAATAGAATCAAAGGGAGCTTGCACTCGAGTAGAAAAAACATCACTCACAAAACCAACAGCAAACAACAAAAATGACAAGTACTTTGTCTACAAACAACTTACTCTTGTGTTGTTGGTAAGAGAGTGTTGTGAACACAGGATCCCTTGAGAATCCCCCTATGATACGCGAGTCAAGAAACAGGGTTAAGCTGATGTCTACCAACAAATATAAACAGAACTGATTGAGAGATGGAGAAAGATGGAAAGAAAAAGATTCAGACAGATAGAAGCAGGATTAGGGAAAAGCAAGGCTGAACTGAAACTCATCGTTGAGAATTGATCTAACGTTACTCTCCAATGTTGTTTTTTCTGCATTTTATCTCTTTTGCAAACTGAATAGATTAAGCAAACTAAAAGACAAAATGTTTCATGCAGGAAGTTTGATGGAGACACAGGCAGTTTGTTAGTACAAAATCTTAATTGTTAAAGCACATACAGAAGTTATCACCAAAATTATTTAACTACAATCTTGCATATAACTAAATCAAATCAGAGAAATATTTCTGTCCAGCTATGCTAATATGAATAGCAACATTGAAAAATAAAACAAATGCAATATGTAGTTATCAAAGAACATCCCATTCTATTCATCAGATTACTTTTTATCCAAACAAAACAAAGAAACCACCTTCTCCTCAAAATTAGACAAATAATGTAGAATAACATACGACAAATTATAACATGTTGGTTTTGAACAACAAACCTCATTTGTAGGAGCAGTGTATGAAAATCTATGCAAACATTTATTGATTCTATAGAACTAAAAAGAAATCAGATTGCACTGATCAATTTAGAATCAGCATAGTGTAAAAAATAAACAGTTTTCTGTTTTTGAACTTTCAGTGATTATCATTAATCAATAATTATGTCAGAGTCAAATTGTTGCTGGTAATCAAAATAAGAATAGTTACAAGAAATTTTTTAAACAAAACACTTTTATACAGTAATACAGGTTAACATTATTTGGGGAATACTAAGAGATATTCAAGAAAATACTTTATTTAAAATCTGTTGGTCTCAATCACACACACACACACATATATATATATCCATCCATCCATCCATTATCAATACCGCTTATTCCCTCATGGGGTCGCGGGGGGAACTGGAGCCTATCCCAGTGGTCAACGGGCGAGAGGCAGGGTACACCCTGGACAGTCCGCCAGTCCATCGCAGGGCCACACATAGGACATACAAGGACAAACAACCACTCACACTCACATTCACTCCTAAGGGCAATTTCCCCAATCTCCAATCAGCCTAACATGCAGGTTTTTGGACTGTGGGAGGAAGCCGGAGTACCCGGAGAGAACCCACGCAGACACAGGGAGAACATGCAAACTCCACCCAGAAGGGTCCTGGTTCCCCCGGGATTCGAACCCAGAACCCTCTTGCTGGGAGGCGACAGTGCTAACCACCACACCACCGTGCCGCCCCGAGTTAACACATGGACCCTACTAATTTTAAAATTTGGCAACAGTGAGTGTGTCCTTTTTTTCTGTAATGATGTATATAGATCAATTGAATTCAACACAATGGTTTTAAGATTAAGGTCCAGATGGTATGTCAGGGCTGCAACGTCCTTTTTTTTCTAACATTCAAAGACAGAGACAGTTGTGTAAAGGAAATATAGTTTAACACCATAAAAAGCTTGACCACCAGTTTTCACCGTATCTTTAAACAAATACAAATTCAAAAAAGGTTTTTACAGTGGGCCTTTACCATTAAACTGCAAAATAAGCAAAAAATAAGAAATTAATTTCAGAAGTGTAAAAAAAAAACACACAAAAAAACACTTTCAAATTTAAAGTTGTGCTAAATCTACATAATTAGTATATTTCTGCAGTCTAAAGGCATTTTTTTATAATTGAAATCTGATACATAGATACTATAGTAATTCATCCATCAAATATTGTTTGACATAACTTTACTAAAACTTTACAAAACTGTAAATTATCAAATAAATATTGATTGAAAGAACAGACCTTAGTTCAAAGACATATGGTGCACACAACTTTATGTAACTAAATGTATCTCCTCTCCATGATGAGTTTTGACAGTGTACACAATAGGTAAAAAGTAAAACAAGGAATGTAGAATATTTTAATGTTAACACTCATGGCAACAAACATAAAAGACTCTTATAAAAAACGGTGGAGGATGGAAAAAATATATAAATAGCAATAAATGCAGAAAGCCAACATGATATATATCCCAGTTAATGTTAAACCCAGAGAAAAGACTGTTTAAGCTCCATTTCAGGTGCACTTGTAAAAAGTTATATTTCTGTATGAATGAAAGAAGAGACTTCAGTGATAGAAGACTTTTTGGTGTCCCTTTCTTCAATGCTGTTCTTAATCATGGACTCTTTAAGTCATTGGTTTGATCCTGCTTCTTTTCCCACTCTCTTTGGTAAGCTCCTCTGCGTAAAAAAAATATATCTATGTGCCAGTAACACCACAAAGGCTTACTTATCTGGGCATTACCTATTAAAGGTTTAAAACCCTGCGTCTCTGATAAATACGTCCTATAAGGCTTTTATCTCCCCTCTCCCTTATCGTGCTCTTGAAGGTCCTTCTCCCAATGCACAGCAATTTGTTTAATTAAAGTGTCATTTTGGGTAGGATATATAGCCACATCTATTGTAAAAGATGCAAAGAAGTTTACAAGAACCAATAATGTGGAAAATTTCTTCACCTCATTCCTCGGATCCCCTCCAGTATTTATCCAGGGTTCAGATTTAGATTAACTCAGAGGTATTTTCTCTGCCTCTTTTTATATCAAACAATGATGATTTTCCCCCTTGTCTTTTTATTTTCTTCCACACATACGCAAAGACAGACAGCTTAAACTTGGTAGAAACAGATTCAAATCTAGTTTGAGGGAAGCTGCTCAGCTTCTATATAAATGGAGCCCTGAGAGGATTGGTTCTCTGGCCATGCATGTATTGTCAGCACTTTGTACAATTTGTTTGCGATTTCATTGGTAGCCAAAAATAATCACCGGATGAAAAGGTTGGAGATGAAAACAGCATAACACGGTGCTGCTGTGTGCTCTAAAGACCTAAGGTTTGTTTATGATTAAACTCAGCTTTGCAGCATTTTGTTCTTGGGCCCTAATTCTGTTAAGGACCAATAACATACATTTATTCAGAGATACAAAATTAAATAGTTTAATCTCTTAAAATAATAACATCATGTTAAGGATAGGTGGTATTTTTTATGAGGAGACAAACATTAAAGAGGCTAAAAATATGACTGCATATATGTAAGTAAAAAAAAAAAGTTAAGACAGATATTCAGAAAGAATTACAATAAAAAAGCTAAATCTGTCAACTGCGCCATACTGAGTCATAAAAAATTCTTTAATATTATGTACAGAATGGCGTGAATTTACTTTTCACACCAGGGACACGTGTACATAGTTGTGGTTGATAAAGAATAGAGAAACATATTGGACCTAAAAGAAACAAGATGGGATAGTTGTATTGATAGCATATATTTGATGAAATAAACTAAAAGTATTATTGGATTTATTTCTCACTTAGTATTGCTGTAGTCTGTAATTCAGTATTATTGTTTTTCATTCGTCTTTATAGTTACAACTATGGCCCATTATTTCTGCATAATTAAGACAAAAGAGGGAGACAAAAACACTTTATTGTACATAACATTGAAATTTGGCAATAAAATGTAATATTGGTTCATGTTTTTATAGGTCTAGCAATATGTACGGATAATTATCTTTTGTTTAAATTCAAGCTTATTTTACCAATCAACCACGAACAGAAAGTGGAGATAAGGGTCCGGGATTTTGTTATTAGACCAAGCTCTCATGACAGAACATTGAAACTCTGCCTCACGGCCAATATACTACAGGTTTTAAAGGTGTTTGTATTTCAGCATACCCAGATTAACAATGTCAAGGGGAGATCTAATTGATTCAAAATCAGGTGTGACGACGCAGGCAAAAGTCTAAAACCTGCAGGACAGCCATCCTCAAGGACTGGAGTTTAACACCCCTGCATTAGGTGATGGGTCTGGGTCTTTAAGAACTTTTTTTTTGCTTTGCAGGAACAGTGATCATTTTTTAAAATCCATTATATCAAAATTATATTTACTTATTTTGCCTTTTTTTATTTCAATAGTTCAACAGAAACATCCCTGTGTAAATACGAATGAATAAGAGAACAATTAAAGCTTTAAAGAGTTGAAGTTGTACAGACCATACAAATGATTTGTTATCAATCTAACTCCATAAATATGTAGATGTTGTGATGCCTTCAGAGGACATGTATCTGAAGTAGAGGATGACACGGGAGTGGATTTTCACTCCTGTCCTGTCCCACTCCCATAGAAATAAATCTTGTCCCGTCCCACTCCCAGACCAAAGTTTAAAAAATAATCCCATCCCATCCCGCTCTTGGTAAATTGACTCCCGCTCCCATCCCGCTCCCGTTTAAACTGACTCCCGCTCCTGTACCGTTCCCGTATATTTTTTATATATATATTTTTATATATAGCAAAGGGTCTGAGATCTTGGCTGCACATGCGAGCAATCTTGTCGGTCAGACGAGACTTGACACCCGACGGCAATTTTCGCTTGATGAACGAAGTGATGCTTGGCTGATTCTTTCCCGAATCTGCCTTGCAAGTGTGCCTCTTCAGACCGCTCGTCCCCGAATCACTCGCGTACTTGACCAACACTAAACAAGTCTTACAAGCAGCGTACACCGTGCTAACACCGTCACATTCCACTCTTTTAAACTTAAATAATATGTCAGACTTTCCGACCAGTTCTGTGAACTTAATAGAAATGTCGTTACATCTTACTTTCCGCTGTAAATAATTTTTTGCTGCATCGACGTCTCCGCGGCTGTTAGCTCCCTCCATCACTGCTCTTTGAATTCTGGCGGTAAGCCGTGACAAAAAGCACCGATGGCTTCTGGGACCACTGGGTCATGTAGTTATTTTTTAATTGCGTTACATTGTAGGGATATTAAAAGGAAACTACAAAATGGTGGATTTACTTTTTTTTTTTTTTTTCGTCTTTGCTATTGGTTGATTCCCGCTCCCGTCTGCTCCCGTTAACCATTCATCCCGTACCGTCCCAATCCCGTGATTAATAGCGAAGATGACTCCCATCCCGCAGGAATCCCACGGGAATCCCGTGACCCGTGGGATTCCCGAAAAAATGTCAGCCTCTAATCTGAAGTCAGTCTCATAGTGGAGAAATATGTTTAACGCTTCGTATCATTATAGAAATGCATGAGATACAAATGAATCCACACAACAATCTGGTATTATGTTTATGTTTATGCATTTAGCAGATGCTTTTGTCCAAAGCAACTTACAAAGTAGACACAATTTTACAGTTATCGTCAATATGACAGTAAGTTCTCTAGAGGAAAATCCCTAGTCAGAATCGGTGGTGACAGCAAAGGGAGAGAGGGAAGTGCAGAAAGAATAGTAGAGGGGTACAGAGGTATCGGTAAGAGTTGGGATAAGCAATGCTCTTTGAAGAGGTTGGTCTTTAAGAGTTTCCTAAATATAGAAATGGACGCTGCTGCTCTTGTAGCGCTTGGTAGGTCATTCCACCATCTTGGAACAACACATGAAAACAGTCTGGATTGTCTTAAGCGTGATGTAGGCACTGCTACACAACAATCCGTTGTGTGACTGTGTTGTGACATAAGGATTTGCAAGACGGTTCAAGTAAACGGGGGCTGTGCACTTTAAGCCCTTAAAGATTTGAATAGCCAGTTTAAACAAGAAAATATAATTAAGCATATTTTGCAAGTGTGTGCATTAAAAAATAAGCTAAATGTAAATTCTTCCTGACATATTCCTTTGAATGGCTATTTGTGAGACATGTCTTTAAAGCCTTCATTCATTATTAATAAAACAAACCAGAAATCATGGCGCTTATTTTTCAATCAGATCTACTGTAACTGTAATCTGCAAAGCATGACATCAATCAAAACGATGGCCAGTTCATTAATCCGAGACATTGTTGATCCTAATTAAAATGACAAAGGAAGAAAAAGCTATTTATAGAAATTCATCCAAACTGTTCATTCCCCTCGTCAATGGGGCCAGGTTGCAAGAAGTAAAAAGGAATGCTCTTTATCCTTCCTTCTTTCTGATTCAGCATTTTCTGATGTGTGTGCGCATTTCAATTTGTGAGGCTCAATCTATGCTCTAAGGTGAGGTGAGATCAGATCAGGATTCACACACATGGTTATTTCTTCTGCTCATTTAAACTTTTCAAAGGGATAAAAGTAAAAGTTTCAATGACCTTAGTTCAGCACTAATTCACAAAGAAAAGCAAATACAAACGAAATAGCTTTGCATTTTTATTTTCGTATAGTAATTATGTAGTCTCTTGGAGTTTGACACAGCTTTTAATGAGTTCTCTTAGGACCACTCTTTTATTTGTTTGTTATTTTTAATCTAGCTTAAGTCCCCTTGTATTTAGTGAGCACAATCAAATCAAAGAGTATGAGGAATAACTGTACTTATTTAATGAATTGTAGTTATATCACTTCCTTTGTATTGTATGAATATCATTATTTTGTTTGTTGTTGTCAGTAGCCATCTCTACTGATAGCATAACCTTCATTTATATAGAAAAATCTGATGTTCCAGTAATTTAACAAATTATCTGAATTACATTATTGGCATGTTACTTACTCATAAACTCCATTATTGGGAAAAGTATTTGCATGTGTAAAAAAATATGTAGCAAAAGCTTAAATCTGTAACTTATTAATAGATTTTAAAAATGCCATTGTCTTTACTGGCCAACTATACTGGTTTTAGAAAGTACATAAAATATGTATCTTTACAAATGAGAGAACACATTGTTTGAGTTTTGCTAGCGGATCCTGTTTCCATTGATGCTCCACTGTTATTTTCTGATTTTCTTCATGATGCAGCATACATTGTCGAATAGTCTATGGGCAATAGAATGTTGTTGAATGATGCATCAAGTAGTATGGAAAGTGATTATTCTAGCAATAACCTGGTGAAATAACGCCTGATCTTGATAAGGGCCTATTTGTTTAATATCTAATAATTTAATATCTAATAAATATAAGAACAACACCATTAAAACTTTTCTATTTTCTAACATTATACACTTTGGACTAGGTCTGCATAGAGCCTGAGACGTAGATCTGTATCAATCCGGCAAACAAAATTTATGTTAGTTCTATTGCTGGTCATCAGTGTCCAGTGTATAATTCTTTTTTTTTTTTCATAATATTTTGGTGTTCTCACCGTGTTCTCTGGCTGTCTCTCACCATCCCAAAAATGTGCATGTTAGGTTAATCTGTGACTTTAAATTGATCATAAGTTTGAGTGTGCATAGATAACTATAATGTGTCTCTGTATGGCGTTGTCATGGACTGGTGACTGGTTTATTTGATAACTATTTTGTTTGTGTTTTTCCCTCTTCACAAACACATTTTGGAATATTACTGTGTACTTTCTGCAGATGTAATTCTTACATTTCACACAAGAGTTACTTATTTTACTGTCGTCTTGGGAGGGACAGACCTGGCATCAGGGCTTTGCATTTTCTTTTCACCTGTCCCCTGGATGTTGGTTGGGGAATCACTTTGATCAATGCAAAAACTGAAATGGGTCAAATTGACCTGTAACATAATATAAGTGTTAACACACACAATTTTAACACAATATTATGTACAGAGTTTAATTCAGTGTTTGCAAGATTAATTTCACTATTTTTAAATTAATGTCTATATCGCCATGAAGCAATTACGATAATGTATGTTTATTGCAACATTTTTATATTTGGGAAATTATTGTAATGGCTACTGTCACATGAACGAGGTTTTAAAAAAAAAAAAAAACGTCAGCGAAAATAACGTGATTGCAGATGTTATGCTGTATTTAAAACTTTCTAAAGTTTGCCCTTCATATTTTTACTTGCACCAAACTGCCCACGGGTCGGTGATATTTTATATTTTATATTTATTTATAATTATTTTTAGTAAACAGTATAGATAATTCAGTCACTACATGTCATTCTTAAAGAACTGGGGATAAAATAGCAAAACATTGGTTTTATGGTGGTTAAAAGGAAGTTGGATGTCAAGCTTGAATCTTTAAAAATATATGCAGGTATATGAAATGTCAGAACATTGCCTATTAGACATAATTTACTGAATTTACAGAAAACTTTTGCTAATCTTTTTGTGAGACAGCAGAGGCAAACTGGCCAATTCAACCTATGTACATTGAATGTAAGATTGTACCATCTATAGAAAGTAAATTAAGGACACATGGACACACTTTGTAAAGACAACCACAAGATTTGTTAACAACCCTCCAGCAGTCACATCAGGTCCCTATCGTTCTAAATGACAAGCAGGCCAGTTTAATTGGCTTCAGGTGAAATGTATTTCCATGAGGAACTACTAGATACGAAATTTGGCGTTGGCTTAGGAACCAAAAGAAAGAGGATGGGAAAGAGATGTATTAAATGATTATAAAGACTGATGATATTACCTATTTCTGCAAAAAATGACTTCAATACTGTAATGGTCAAATGCTGGGTAGGGATGACAGAATTATTAAAAGAGAAAGAATTGAGTAATTTCAACACATTTATCAGTCTGCACATCACAGTTTCACACTCGGTTAATATATATTGAAAAATTCACTGATCCCAAAGACGCTTTTTTTATGACTTTATATTTTTATCCTATTAAGTCATACACTCAGTGAGTAAGTTAATCTCTGATAAAGTGTTGGAGCTGAGATGCGAAATAGACACATGTGTATGCATATAAGTACTGGGGTTTATTTAGCCATATCAAAAACCTTTTAAATAAATAAATATGTTGTTTGATATTTGTTGTTTATCAAATAACAAACAAAAACAACTAAATATCCTTTTTGACACAAAATAAACAAAAAAAAAATCATATTTACACCTTCCTATCACCGAGTGCTTTATGTTGTACTCTTTTTTTTTTGCGTGAGCCCTCAATGTTTATCATTTGGAAATAATGAAATCCCCCTTGTTATAGTCAAATTTCAGCAAACTGGGTTTTCCTTAAGAAGTATCAATCCTAAATGACAACTTTTGTGTTCAGGAATGCAAATAGATATAATTCAACACCTTGTTTAGGAAATTTTACATTTCCTTAGTATTTTACATTGTACAAAACAGTATATATATCCATCCATCCATCCATTATCAATACCGCTTATTCCCTGTTGGGGTCGCGGGGGGAACTGGAGCCTATCCCAGTGGTCAACGGGCGAGAGGCAGGGTACACCCTGGACAGTCCGCCAGTCCATCGCAGGGCCACACAGAGACACACTAGGACAAACAACCACTCACACTCACATTCACTCCTAAGGGCAATTTCCCCAATCTCCAATCAGCCTAACATGCAGGATTTTGGACTATGGGAGGAAGCCGGAGAACCCGGAGAGAACCCACGCAGACACAGGGAGAACATGCAAACTCCACCCAGAAAGGTCCTGGTTCCCCCGGGATTCGAACCCAGAACCCTCTTGCTGGGAGGCGACAGTGCTAACCACCACACGACTGTGCTGCCCCAGTATATATAGTATATGTAAAAATGGATTGACAATAGAAATTATGTTTTAGTGTTTAAAAGTATAATTGTAAAGAGTATTTAGAGTGGTGTATTAACCACTACAGAAGCTTAAAAGTCTCTGTTTTTGTTATCATCAATACAGTTCAGTACAGTTAGGGTAGCAGTGGCATGCATTTCAAAATTGTCAAGATCTGTGTGTATATGTTAATGTTTTTTATCTCAATTCTACTTTATCTTTCTAATTTAGAGTTGGAAGGGGATTAATATACAATTCATTGTATTTGAAAATGCGTATTAAGAAACAGTTTCATGCAGTAGTGATTTATTACAAAACATTAATGCTATTAATTTAGATTTAAAATAGCTGATACCCCAAAGAAAAAATTCAATAGAAAAATACATACATCCAATCTAAAACTGTCAGCTCTGAATGTCTCCATCCAATTGATGTAATTTGTTGTAAGACACGTTATGGTATACGGAAAATCATGTAGCTTTCAATAAACATTTAATACATTTCACCAAATACTATTGAATCATTAAGCATCTAAGTTATTTCAAGCTTGAATAATTCCTTTCGAGTATTTTACAAATATGTTTAATGCACAACAAAGTGGTTCACTCTTGACATTGTTAAGATGAGAGTGGATTTACTGAAAAATACAGTTGTTTTAGTCCTATTTTACTGCTGTAGGTCAAGTCACTGACTTTGGATATCAGACACTCTCAGCAACTAACCATTATTTCACTATTTATAAGAAAGACGTGTAGAAAAGCCCTTTTGCTGGCCTTTTTTATTTTTACTATTGACCAAGCTATTAATGAAGCATAAGGCAAGTTTCACAACCCTCAAGTTAAAAATATTATAGCAGTATGCGTGCAAATGAGACCAATATCCATGCACCCTGGTTTGCTACGTAATTCAGATACGTTCTGTTATTCTTTTTGATTGTCCAATAGTTTGGGTTGTAATTTGAGTTCCCTGAGTTCCTTTAAAAAAAATGCTTCCAGATGAAAACTGTAGAAGCATTCATAGAAAATTCCATTTAGGTGCTCTTTAGAAACCATGTAACTTCATAGGAATAGATAATAGTCCATAAATAATTGTCACTATGCACACAGATATACACTCATTGCCATGAATGCAGTCAAAAGAAATATTAAAAAAGCAAAGTACCTCATGAACATTGTTTATGCTCATAGTTTTGTGTGGTGTGGCTTATCCACACATCAACTCATACTTACATTCTGAAAAGATTTGTATTTTTGTTTTATTTTGTAGAAGACCTTAGCTCCCTGTATTCTCTTTCTGGTTTTACTTTTTGTCCTTGTCTAATACCGAGTTCATCAATGCTAGGCACCGCATTTGTGAGGTTCCCCCTCATACTTGAGTCTTTATGTACCGTTTATTCCTTAAACTCCTGAGACCCTGCATCCTCATATGAGAACATTGCATTTTTGCATCTCTTTACCATGATAGTTCTTTTTTCTTTCGACTTTGACCTCTTGGCCCCATAGTTGACGCTACCAGACACTACTGTCTGAAATCTAAAGTAAAATGGTTTTATACATTTTCAACCAATCATATGATTAAAATTTTGTGAATTAGTAACATTTAATCAAATATATAAACAAACATTTATATATAAAGATAAACCCACTGAGCCTTTCTGAAAAACAAAACAAAACTGTACATGACAAAGTCTAGTTATAAAACGTATTAGTTCCTACTAATCCCATATATCTTGAAAAAAGCAAAAATGCATACTAAATAAAAACTTGGGTCTCGGGAGGCTAAAGTAATATTTGGAAAACCTTCTTTTCTTTCATGATCAGACTGCTTGTTGGTTTAGTAATCTGTTTTATTATTCCCTGCTCCTGCAGTGATTTAAGTCTATCCATCCATTACCTATACCACTTATTCCAGTAGGGTTGCGGGTTGACTGGAGCCTTTTTCAGCTGGCACTGGGTGAGATGCAGAGTACATCCTGAACCAGTCACCAATCCATTTTTTTGTCCACTACCTATGTTGTATCAGCACAAAACCCCATATTTGTCTCCCCCCCAACCCCCCTTTTGTGGATCACTAAAGTTAGAAAAAATATATTTTTCTTATTTCTTAATTTTAATTGACATTAGTACCAGGATCCTGATTAGTTTTACGGAAGACTAAAGGACTGCCCAAAGAAAACATATAGAAACAAAAGTCTACACGGCTAGCCTGAAAATAAATTAAACAGCCAATTAAAATATTTAAAGAAATAGATACATGAAAACAATGGTGATACATTTGTTGCTTGATGTTGATTTCACACAAGTGCTACCAAACTGACAGTTTATGACTTGGCTAGAGCAGAAAAACTTGAAACTGAACTGTTTGGGATGGTTCAGTGTCACCAACCACAGCCACTGATAGGCATTAAGTTCAATTGTGAGTAACACATTCAAATCAAGCATGATTACATTGAAGTTAAATTGAAACTCTGTTGAGCTGTTTTAGGAGAACATCAAATTTTTTTGCACTTTTCCCGAGCAGATCAATTTATTAATCATTGACAAGAAATTAGTGCTCTCTAAGTCCTATGCTGTTCCCAAAATAATATGTATATTTAATATTTGAAATTACTATTTGATGTTATTCAATATTAATATTTACATTTTCTGCACTGCAGCAGGGTGATACACAAAAGGTGAAACTGTGAAGGAAGAATTTAGCAGAACTAACATACAAACAAGACTTAGTCTCATGAGGTGGATGGATGATGCAAAAAGAAAAGATAGAACCATGTTTTACTAAAACTAAACTAAACTAAAACAAAAAATTATCTGAAAGGTTGTATTGTTTTGAATTTTTCAAATGTATTTAACATTTTTACACAGAAAATTGGGATGGTGTTACAGCACTTATTATTTTATAATACAGCTGTTAGTGAGTATTTTGTGTGATGGCAGTTACTTGTGCAAATCTCACATTAGTCTCAAATCATCCCCCTCATTAAAACCATTTGTCCCAGTCAGCCTGCTCCTGCATAGGTCAACTGATCTTTATGAATCTTCCTCAAAGTGTCTTATCGTCACTATCTGTTTTGTCTCCATGGTACTTAAGTGTTTCCTCAATCATCACACCAATTATCCATTCAAATTTCCCAAAGTCAGCATGCAATGTGTAACATCTCACCTGTAAAGAACTAGTCAAAGAAAGAACAGTTTTATGATTTTGTGAAATTCAGAACTGATTAAGATTGACTGAATACTTTTTGTTCTTCATAAACTTACTCACTGGTTTCACAAATAACCTGAAGCCTGTTGTAACCATGATGAGTTTCTTTTCATATTACAGTTCCAGTATTGAACAATCTTGTTCAGCTTTCAGCCTCTTAAAGGTTGTACCTGCATCAAGCCCTTTTTCATTGCAATTTTGGCAAAATAATATTTACTGAGTTTGAATCGGCATTTCTCACGGACAAGTTGAGAGATTTGACTTTGGCTAAATCCTATGTATTCTAGCTATGTTTTAGGCTTCAAAATGCCTTATTTGTAAGGTTTTAAGTGAATGGTTTTACGTTTCTAACCTAACAATGATGCTGGCCACATCTTCTAATACATTTCTTACCAGTTATTTGTACTTTAAACATGTATTTTGCTAGATGATGTTTATCTATAACGACACAATCAATAAAGCATGTTTATGTAAAGCTTGCAAGACCATCAGTTTGGGACTTTTTAAAAGAATGTACCAGTGCCTGCAATTTGCTACTGTAAGTGCAGTGGGATAGCACTAAATCATGAGACTTAAAGTTTTAGTGGAATGTTATGGGTAAAATGCCTTGTCAGCTGTCTGCCACCTCCTCTCCTAACAGCCATTTTTCCATGTTGCTTGAAGTCCTAAAGGAAAAACTGCATCACCGCCCAGAGACAACGACCACTTTTACAGCTCTGTTCCATAGAGAGAGTCGGTTCTCATGAATGCAAGAGAAAAAGACAACCTCAATAGAGTCACAGATGGACAATACACCTGCTAAGTCAGAGAGGTGAGGATAGTGTAAACCATGATGGTGTAACTGTATGGAAGAACGTCAGAAAGATATTAAACACCTACGAGAAGAGGATTAAATGCAGCCCTCGACAGATGTTAAGACAGTCACTAGTGATTACCAAGACCAAGGAAAGTCTGAATCTTTCCAAATATATTTATATATGAGTACACTTCACAAAAAAACAATTATATAGATAAATAATCATAACATTCCTCATACTCAGCAAATTGACAAAATATCCCTGATGAGTAATTACGTTTCAACCTGTAAAAAGTTGTAATATTTTATTGATGCAGTGAGTAGCTTCTCATCTTTGATTAATATTTTATCCAGTTAGTTATGCAGTTAATATTAAAATGTGGAAGAAGAGTGAAAAGTGATCATCATTTTCAAGATAGTAATGTGGTTCTGAGACAATTATTCAATGGAAAATAGTCACATGGATATCTTAAAAGTTCAGCTGTATAATGTTTTAACATAATGAACACATAAGACATGTTTCAGATGAAGCTTTACACCCATAATACCCATTTTCTCCAAACAAGCAAATGGGAATGTTGAATCACTCCTTGTGAGAAAGACTTCAAACTGCAGTCAGACCCTCATTGTCAATGGAACTTGAAAATAGGGTTATATTTTTTCTTAACAAGAGGGAAATTCACTTTTCTATAGCTACATATATCATATATTATCATGTGTGAAGTATAGCTCAATCAAACTGATGGTCATCCGACAGTTCGGTTATCACACTACCACTGAATTTGAAAAGGGCACTCAGAAGAAAGTGGCCCGTGATGACAATGGAGTAGCACAGCAGAGTTTGGGGAGCAACAGGAAAGCGGAAATTATGGGCTTGTAAACAAAAGAGGGGAGAGCGGGTGAATGGACTGGCCCAGCTAAAGACAAGAAGGCCGCCGATTCCGACTCTCTTTCTGGCCAACGTCCACTTACTGTATAACAAGGTGTACATGTTAAGTCTGAGGCTAAATGTCTGTACATAGATGAGAAGATGTGCTGTTCTTTGCCTCAGGGAAATCTTGGCTTAACAACAACATGACAGACTCAGCTTTCCAGATTGACGGCCTACTACTTTTCAAAACAGACCGCAACCAACGGCCATGGAAAATACAGGGAGGAGGATTCTGTTAATACATGATTGAGGGTTGGTGTACATACTGTGATACTGATAAAAAGCTACTGCTCTGGGGCAAATATTGGCTATACTATATATACTATCCTGCAAGGTGCTAACGCAAATTAAGCATAAAAGGAGCTACATGACACTATTAGCATGCCGCAGACAAAGCACCTGGAGGTGTCTAGATGTTTGCAGGGATTTCAGTTTTACTCCACGTAATACTGATGTACACTGTCCAGTTCTTACCAGCATGTCACCATCTCTACATGGGAAACAACACTCTGGACTGTGTGTGCACCAACATTCACTATGCATATGGAACTCTTCCTCAAACCTGTCTTGGTCTCTCCGACCACGTCTCCATTCTGTAGGCACCAGCATAGTGTCCCCTAATGAGATGGAACAGGTCAAGAAAGAAGGCAGGTACTGTGTGGCCCATTGATGTAGCCTTGGCGCTCAAGGACTGTTTCAGTGCACAGACCTTCAGAGAAAGCAAATATTCAGACAGGCTGCTACATATGATGAAGAGTTGGACCTAGAGGAATAAACCATCTCTATTTTCAGCTTTATTTCCTAATTTGTTGACAATGTCACCACCACCACCAGGACAGTAACCTGCAACCCAAACCAGAAACTGTGGCTGAATGCTGATGTGAGAGCTCTGCTGAAAGCTAGGGATGCTGCGTTCAGGGAAAGTGAGTCATCAACACTCAGAGAGGTGAGGAAAGGAAAGTCACATAGGCCCAAATTCAGGGTCACTTCACCACCAAGAACTCCAGGTACATGTGGAAGGGCATCCAGTCCACCGGAGATTAAAATACCAGGGATGCACAAGGGACCCCTCATTACCTGATGCACCTAACAGGTTCCATGCCTGTCTTGAAGACCCTGACAACCCCCCCAGCACCAGACTTTAACCATGACCCGGTGACACACCCCTCATTTTGATCACAGCGGATGTGAGGAAGATCCACCAGGGAATTAACCCCTGAAGGCTGCAGACATGGGTTGGGGCTGAGGTACTGTACGCATCAACTGTCTGAGGTGTTAGGGGATATCTTCAAAACTTCACTGTCACTGGCATCTGTCCCCACCTGATTAAAAACTACCACTATTGTTCCAGTCCCCTAATGCATTCACTTTGCATTCGGTAGCCTGAATGACTGTAGCCCCAACCCCAGTAGTCATAAGGTGTTTCAAGAGACTGTTCATTAGCCACATCAAAGACTAAATCAAAGTCACTGTGGACTTCCATCTGTACCCCCACAAAAAGAACGACTCCACTGATGAAGCCTTCTCATTGGTGATCCACACAGAACCTCACTCATTTGGAGAGCAGGAACTCCAACATCTGCCTCCTCTTCCTGGATTTTTCCTCAGCCTTCACCACCATCCTCCCACAGACCCTAGTGCTGAAGCTCTCCACTGGGTAATCCCACACTGGGGTTGGAGATCCTGGACTTCCTGACCAACAGACTTCAGACTCTCAGAATCTACAATACCATCTCCTTGTCCATCACCTCCAGCACAGGCTCACCGCAGGGCTGCATGTGCCCCACCACCAGTGACCTGGACACATCAGAGGGTACCAAAGGAGCAAGAGGGCCACTGGGTGCACATACTTACCCGCCCATCGTGGCATGCCCAGGGCACCCCAGCACCCCCAGACAAAGGGAAAGGGATCCTCCTCTCTGCCACGGTCATGAGAGTGTCCAGCTCCTCCCCTACGACATCACCGGCCCTCCTGATCATTTTGTTAAGTCTGTTGCTGTCTGTGACCTTCAGCCCACTTTCCCAGCATGTGAAAGCAAAGAAGATCGCACTGGCCACAACAGAGCATCGTCTGACAGATTTTAAAAGACCTCAGCCTCCTCAGGAAGAAGAGTCGGCTTTGGCCCTTTTTGTAAACTGCCTCAGTGCATCTTGTCGAGTCCAGTTTATTATTTAAATACACCCCCAGGTACTTTTACTACTCTACAGTGTCTACAGGGACCCCCTGGATTGAAACAGGGGTCACAGGTGTTTTTGCCCTCCTCCATCCATCATTAACTCCTTAGTCTTTGTCACATTAAGCTGTAGATGGTTCGGCTCACTCAAGTTACAAAGTTGCCCACCACAGTCATATATTCACCCTCATGACTCCTTTTCAATGCAGCCAACTATTGCTGAGTCGTCAGGAAACTTCTGAAGGTGGCAGGACTCAGTGCAATAGCTGAAGTCTGAGGTGAAGAGGGTGAAGAGGAATGGAGAGAGGACAGTCCCCTGAGCGGCCCCGGTATTGCTGACCACCCTGTCAGACACACAGTTCTGTCGGGATACATACTGTGGTCTGCTCGTCAGGTAATCAACAATCCCGGACACGATGGGGGCATCCACCTGCATCGCCGCCATCTTCTTACCCAGTAAAGCCGGACGGATGGTGTTGAAAGCACTGGAGAAATCAAAGAACATGATTCTTACAGTGTTCGCCGGCTTGTCCAGATTAGCGTAGACTCTGTTCAGCAGGTAGATGATGCTGTCCTCACCTCCCAGGCGGGGCTGGTAGGTGAACTGTTGTGGATCCGTGAAGGGCCTGACGATAGGCCTTAGCTGTTGCAGAACTAGCTTCTCAAAGGTCTTCATGATGTGGGACGTCAGTGCCACCGGCCTTAAGGCCTTAGGGCCATTAGGACGTGGCGTCTTTGGCACAGGAACGAGGCAGGACGTCTTCCACAGCACGGGGACTCTCTGGAGGTGCAGGCTCAGGCTGAAGACTAGGCTAAGTACGCCACACAGCTGGGCAGCACAAGCTTAAAGCACCCTAGGAAATACACCATCGGGGCCTGCAGGTTTGCCTGTGTGGAGTCTGGTCAGCTGTCTTCTAACCAGGTCAGGTGTGAGGGGCACTGAAGAGGTGACAGTTGGGGGAGGGACGATTATACTAAAACAAAGACAGTTATCGCCATGTTTAATACTGAAATTATCTAATTAAAGCAAATATCGAAGAAACTTGAGAGAAATTGGCGTTCGAACACAAAGGGGAACAATTATTGTTGAATTCGGCAAGATATTCTTAAAACTTATAGGAAGGCCATCCGTAATGCCAAAGCAGCATATTACTCGTCATTAATAGAGGAAAATAGGAACAATCCCAAGTATGTTTTCGGCACTGTAGCCTGGCCGTCAGAAAGACAGGACAAAAAAACCCCAGCTCAAAAGCTGGGGTTTTTTGTCCTGTCTCCATGTGGTTTCCTCATTTCCTGTTTTATTTTGATAAGTAACGCTCATCCCGTTTCAGGTCACGTGTACTTCCCAGCGTGTCATCTGTCCAATTGTCTTCCTGATCACCTATTGTGTTCACCTGGGGTTCCCTTTCCCTCGTGTTAAAAAGTCTGTGTTCCCCCTTGTCTCGTGCCAGTGTGGTTCGTCCCACGTCCGACTGAGCAACCAAAGTCATAGCTATTCCTTGCATTACGCCTTGATCCTCGTTATTCCTCGATAGTGATTTTGATTTCGATTCTCCTAGTTTTTGTTTTGACTCTGACAGACTAAAAAAATCCAATATTCTTCTTATTTGATCAATTTTGATGGATCATCTAACATATTACTGTGTCATATTATGCTCAGAAAGTTTAAAGGGTTCTAAAAGTCTTTCTTAAAAAATAAACTTTGCCTAGTTGATGTTGCATCAATTGGAAATAAAAACATGTTTCCTCTAAAAAAATAAATAAAAAAAAGTATACAGCTGTCCTTTATTTTCCAGACACATTCAAACGGAAAGTATTTTCAATGTTGTTACTCAATACCTTGTCTCAGAATTTCATTAAACTTCACGAGAGAAAGTGTGCAAATTGACAATGAAGTGCATGAATCTTTAATTGCCAACTTGGAAAAGTAAACAGTGACTCCTCCACTGTCGTCTCTTGTCCATTTCCAAATGTATTGTCCATCCTGCAAACCTGCTTGCAATCAAGATCATTTCACTAGTCCTTTTCCCTCAAGACTTAAAGTTTGTCCTTGGAACCACTAGTAGTCTTTGACCAATTGATCTTAAAGGATGTTGATACCTACAAGGTTAGCAGTGCACGGAGGGTTTTGACCTGGTCGGGCTTCGAATGTGAGAATTAAAACTAAACGATACTGTAACAGTTACTGTATTCACAGATAAATGCAGTGTATTCACTTCTCTCTAGCAGTGAATGTGCAAAGGTAGCAATGTATTTATGCAGAACTGTCCAAACATCTAGAATGTGCATAAATGCAGAAATCTACATACAAAAGAACTAAGCTAGTAAGGTCTTGCAATCGGGAGCAGAGCCGTTACCGAACCACTTTGTGATAAATCTGCTGAGTACAGACTCCATTTTATCTGTGTGAAACACAGTGAAAAGGAGTTGGTTAAGGTGAGCTGTTCTCAGTCTATGATTTCTCCATGGGCTCCTGGGCTTTCTTGACCATGGAGCTTTAAGGGTCCATGTTAGGTTGAAGGTGAACACCAAGTAAATTGTGCTATAGACAATTTCCACAGTGGATATGGTATCCAATTGGATCCAATTGGTACGTGGAAACATTACGCCCACTGACTGCTGGGTGACCCGTGACCATGACCCCTTTAGGGAATAAGAGGTTAAGATAATGGATGGATGAATGTCAGCCAAGACAGTTCACCAGTCCAACAAAAAGCCACACAGGTTCCAACAACTACACACCCAACCTCATGAGTGCTAATGACCACTCATAAATGTGATAGTTCAAATTTTAGGAAATTAAACAGAATTAATATCAGAAATGTGTTTTATTGTTTTACTAAGAGCAGAATTGTGTCCAAGTGTATTCTACCTTATTTTCTCTTACAAATATGTCTACAGCTTTTGGCATAGATCATACCTCAATTGATCTAAGTTTTTTTCATTTTTTCCCCATAATTCTCAGAATCTAGCACCTCCATTTTCCAAAAGGCACAGGTTAAAAAGGACAGTGAGTCTATGGCTATTTGACCTAACTTCTGTCCCTCTAACACCTTCGGCAGGGGTCCTACCTCAGGGCATGTGCTGCTATTACAGGTGAAATATCCTGTGTGAGTCCACAGACCTGGCACCGAATTATACATCAGTATCTCATCAAAATGCTCAGCAGGGGGCACATAAGACAACTCACAGTCAGGTGTTTCCTGCCGTGTAGTTGTATTAAACACCTTTAATTGAAACACTGGTTTTAGTCAATAAAATATTCCAACAGACAAACACAAATTTCACTGTTCTTTTTTTAATGGCTGGTGTTAAGTTTGCTGGTTCTGAAAAAAATATTGTTAAGAAGTTCATTGAGAGTTCCACAACACCTTTCTTGACTAATTATTTAAGAAGTCTCTTTCTTGAAAGTTTGTAATCTCAAATTCGAAGTTCATGCCTTCTTTTAAGTAATGGAAAAAATTTTTTTTCCATTTTGAATAAGGCAGCTGTTATAATAAAAACAAAGCATCTTGTGAAATCCAGTGTGCTCCACAACCAGCTTGTACATATATATGTTAAAAATCTAGGTTTGAATTTGTAATATACATTTATATCCAACATGTGCAGCAAGGGTTACAATCGAAAATAGCTTATAAAATATGTAAAGGGATATTATAAAGTACTTTGTTGTAATCATTGTACATTAATGAAATGTGATGTTTGGTGGGTATGTTTTCAGATCAGTGTAAGGTATGATTAAAAAAATTAGTATCATTCTATTCTTACAAGTTTATATAATAAGTTTTTATTTTACAAAAGTAAGCCAAAATGTAAAAGGAAAGTCTGAGCATCCAAATGATAAATTTTGTTCCATACTTTCAAGAGCATGCTCCACTGCTCCAACAGTGTTGGGGAGAATGTACCATTCAATAACCCTGTTTGAAATTAGTAGAAACAAACATTTTCTGTAATTTCACAGTTTTACCTCAAATATTACTTTTTGATAGCCAATTTATAGAGAATATTACTGGTACAACTTTGATCAACAGTAGACTGACCAACTTAAGTGTTAGGGTGATTGCCGTTGTAAGTGTGTAATACTAGAGACATATGAACAAATCTAGAAATGTTATGTCACACTGATATTTTATAATTAAAATAAAATGAATAAATGTAAATTATATTTTTAAAGATTCACTCTAGAAAGAAAAAGAAAAAAGCAAATGTAAAAAATAATTTGCTGGTGTGTATCTTATTGTTGTGTTTTGATCTCTGACCTAGTTTAAGATTGCATACAGATCTTTCCATCTTTGTAATCATGGATGCATGTTTGATTTCAGCGAAGATATCAGGGACACATTGTAATTTATGATTTCCATCTAGCTGCAGATGAAAAATAATCAAATCCAAATAAAATGCAAAGCGGAGAAAGTGATTATCTAAACGATGGCTGGCGGGTTCGGGGAGTTTCTTCTGACAGCTGAGCGCACTGTCTTTATGGACATCAGGAAGCGTGAGGGAGGAGGAGAAGGGAGGAGAAACAGGCACAAAGGAGTGGTTTAGGGGTAAAATGGTGAAGGAAATAAGGGTGGGTTGCTCTCACATTTGGACACTTTACAAGAGGAAAAGATCAATTTTGTGCGCATACATACACACACATACAGGCACTGCTGTGACAGCTTGTGATCGAGCATGACATTTAAAAGGAAAAAGCTGACATTGACTCCATCACTGTCAACCAGACTGCCATAAAGCAGCTGCAAATATTAAAACATTTTTCATCTGCGCTGCTCGGGGTTATTGGCACCAGAAATTGTTTTCCTCTCCGTCTGTTGCTGGCCTGCTCTGCTGCAGCCCTCCCCTGAGACCCCTGCCTGTTACCGCTGCCTCACAACATATTGGCACTTGATGTGAAGCTATCCGTGTACACTTGCCACTCACAGTCTTTATCGCTCTTTACACATTCACTGCAGCCCAACCCCCACCCTTCTTTGGCCACACATGCAGACATTGCAAAGACAAAAAGGTGCATTTACTATAAGTTTACACCAGAAGATATCTAGAATAAACAGTCATACAACAAGAAACATTCAATCACTTGGATGAGTGGATGATTTGTGTTGCTGGTATATATGTTGATAATAGTATCCCAAGCATTATGAGAGTTTTTACATATACTTAAGTTCCGTCACTGATTGTCTTTTATACAGAACTTATTACACACAGATGATGTTCTCATTTCTTATTCAGAATTTAAACTTGAATTTGCTCTATCTATTTGTGCATGCCATGCAATGTAGCTGGTATTGAGTTGCTGATTGCCAAGACTGGCTAATATATGTTGTATCTTCAAATATGTTCTCAAACCTTTTTGTTGTGTGCCAGAACCATTTTCCATGACACTTAAAATACTCGCCCATAAAACCTTGTTACTTGTCATAGGAGCCAAAAGCAACCCATCTTTCTGAATGTATTATAATAAATTTGGTTTGATTGGTCAACAAACAAAATGTCATAGCTTGTTTTCTTTAGAAATCATTTTGAGTATTTCATGGGAAATCTCACATATAACTATCTTTCTTTTTCCTTCCTTCTGTGTTTTTTTTATTCTATCATGACACAAACACAAATACAAAGGGACTTGTCCTTCATTTGCATTAAATGGATATTGTAATGGTGTGAGGACAAAATGGATTCTAGATGGGGGGTTTTTCTGCATAGCATCTAAAGTTGTCCAAGATTATCGCTGTTGTGGAGATTAATTTAAAATGAAAAACTAATTTAATTTTAGTACATTAACAAAATGAATCAATTAAAAGAAAATAATATTAATAAGCATATCAAAATGATGTCCGGACAACATGTGCCACCAAGAACACCATAATTGTACTTTGCATCAGAAAGTACCCAAATTACTCTTGCAGAAACCATTCCACGGCGTGAAAATGGCTTATCTCATTGTGAGTGCACAAAATTTAAGACACTTAACAATGTCTTGGTTTAGATTAGTTCAGAATATGTTAAAGTGACTGGCTAGGCATGATACCAAAAATGAGACAAAAGATGAGAGAATGATAGTGGGTTAATTTACGTTAGTTTAATACATGAATTACAAGATGAATTAGAAACTCTGCCTTTGTCCGTGACTCTATTAAGGAAGAGTATGGTTTGTAAATTTTCCTTTGAATCAAGTAAGGTATTGATTATTTCCAAGTGTGTAGTGACCAGGTTTGTGGCAAAACTAAGACTTGGAGTCCATCCATCCATCCATTATCAATACCGCTTATTCCCTCATGGGGTCGCAGGGGGAACTGGAGCCTATCCCAGTGGTCAACGGGCAAGAGGCAGGGTACACCCTGGACATTCCGCCAGTCCATCGCAGGGCCACACACAGGACATACAAGGACAAGCAACCACTCACACTCACATTCACTCCTAAGGGCAATTTCCCCAATCTCCAATCAGCCTAACATGCAGGTTTTTGGACTGTGGGAGGAAGCCGGAGAACCCGGAGAGAACCCACGCAGACACAGGGAGAACATGCAAACTCCACCCAGAAAGGTCCTGGTTCCCCCGGGATTCGAACCCAGAACCCTCTTGCTGGGAGGCGACAGTGCTAACCACCACACCACCGTGCCGCCCAAGACTTGGAGTGACTTTCCTAAACATCTCTGTCTAATAAAGGTTAGTTTCCCCGGCTGAAGTGGTGATGGATCATTTTCTCTGTGGTGAGTCATCGCTGGTTAAAAGCTCTATGTCTTCAGTTTTGCCAGAAGGCAAGAAAGATGCAGAAACAAGAACTCTGCGAGGCTTGATTTGACATGAGTAGAATTTAACTTAAGTTTAACTCCAAGTTATCTTACTGCCAGTGCACAAAATATCTGGTGTCAAAGAAAGTGAAAACTTGAGCTTATAGGCTGTTGTAGCCAGAATAACAACAGGTAGACATAATGATGGCTAGCAGTTCACTAACACCGCCAGTCTCATCGGGCATAGGCATATGGAACTAATCATTCGTGCACCTCCCGGCATGGCTGACATCAGCCTGCACGCTATGACTGAGTGAGACAACCACATAAAAAAAGACGCAATATTATCACAATTGAAGAGGATTGACCAAAAGAATGTGTCTTCAGATGAGCTACAAACTTCAACAAACTTTTTGGCATTCCATAGCGAGGTGGAATCAATGAATGGGCCACACAGAGCATTAAAGGGAGGTCGTAGCAACCAACCAAAAGTGGATATACATGATTCAGAAAAAGGTGCCCTTAATCACAAATACACAAACATACACACAAACAAATGTCCAAAACGTCCATATTATAATGGTCTTAATTCTTCAGAGTGGAAACAGATGGGATCAGTGCTTCATTAGACACAGTACATAATTTCTGCCATAACCATTTTTATTGCTATTATGATATGATAATTATATGTTTAATTATTTAAATAGGAAAGATTCAAGCTTTGGTTTTGGTTTCAATCACCTGCTCATAGACTACAGTGATAGGGTGCACAATACTGGGCTGCAGTATAAGTCATATACCCGTTATCAATTTTATCCGTTAGCAATTTTATTAAAATATATATATATACTTTTTTTTTCTGCTAATTCTGAAATGTTTCCTTTTTCCATATCTTCACAGAGGGCTGCATGGTTGCAGAGGCCCTTAGTGGGCCACTTTTTCTAGATAATTATTCTTACTATTATCCTGTAATTATTATTCTGCATAATTACAGTGCAAGCTGGAAATGTATGCATGCCTTTCTTTTCTTTTAGTAATTAGTATTTTAGAAAAAAGAAAATACATTATTTACATGTAAATATCCAATAGCAAAGAATCAGCATATATATTTATTATTTTAGTCAGAAAGTCAGAAAAAATACAAATCAAAACAGTCATAACCATGCCTGAGCACAAATATGGGAATGACTGATTTCTTTACCCCAACCTAAATACATTATACTTTTACAGTCTTTATTTGCTTTAAGCTGACTTATTTACAAAAGCTTATTTACCATGTTTCCAAAATTGGTATAAAGAAGTCTCATGCATATAATTGGCAATGCTTTTAATGTAAATAATGGTACTGTGCTGGGAAGCCCATCATTGCATGCACTGGACATAAATACTAGATCACTGTATTGTTACTGTACCTGCCTCTGAAAACATTTACACTGACACCAGTGCACATGGTAACCTACGTATTTTTTTCTATGAACAAGGACAGGTAAATAAAAAGATTTTAAAAAACAAGAAAAAATGCAACACTAATATCCACTTGACTGTAATTGAATGTGACTTCTGTATACTATCGATAGCTTGGGGATCATACCAGGTAATTGGAATATACAGCTCCCTAAACTGCTGATGAACTCCACAGAGGCTGGGTTGTCAGATGCGGATGGCCCAGCACAAGTTAAACTATGTTAGGTGGCATGAGATCTCATATGACATTCAAGCTGAAAGCTATCATTAGAAAAGCACTGATAATTCCATCACAATGATAGGTAGAGCAAAAAAAACAAAAGAAAATCAACATCAATGTTTTCCCAGGGAATAGTAGATTAATTAAAACAGTGTCTTATTGATGGGTGGTCATGCTTTTGTCAATTTCAAGTTTTCATAATTTTTAAAAAAGAAAATAGGGCAGAAAATCGACTAATTAACATTTCCTTTCTTCCTAAATACTATCTGGCATTACTGCAAATGGATTGTTGAAAATTTTTATTTCTGAATTGTACCATGTAGAGATTGAGAGAAAGAGCTAGACCACAAGTTCCATATACTGTTTTGGTGGAGTAAATCCACAATGTGTACAAGTCACTCTGTTAGATTAGTTATGGCCACTGTAAACTAGAGATGTGTTTGTTTTCTTAATAAAACTACATATATCGTTTTCAACCTGTTACACTGATAACAGTGTCCAAAGAGTATTATACAGATAATGCAATGTCTAGCACACTGCTAGAGATGCAATACATTCTGAACAGGTCACTAGTCATCGCAGGGTCACACAGATATAAACAACCATACACTCTCCAATTGAACTTCTCTTTGTCTCTGTGTTTTGGATTCTTCAGCCTGAAATATTATTTTTGTTATCAAGCCAGGATGTCATATTAAAGGGTGATTGGATTTACACCAGAGTGGATTCTGGCACTTTGAGTTGTTGTCCTTTTGTGCATGACAGGACTCAGACAAAATTGAAAGAAAAATCAAGGAGTGTGAGAAAACGTAGCCGTTTTCCCTGCCTATCACACACATGCACATCCATGCATTACACTTCCCTACGTTTCCCAGCATGCAACACAAACCGGCCGTCGTAGAATTAAGAAATGACATCCACACCTTTCATTCAACAAACTTTATTTACTAACCAGCTTAGCGAACAGTGAGGTACCCACTGCTTCAGCTTTGTTGTAAATTCCGTGGTTGGCAATAAAACTTCCCAGTCAAACATACACTTTCTCGCTCTTGGTCCGTCAGCATACTGGTCCGTGCGGGAACGCGTATCGCATTGGAGCCAGATTCTTATCCATTGTCCCGGGGCATTGGAAAGGACTATGTTGGGACAGGTGTGTTAATTGGGGCTGTAATGTTTGGAATAATTTTTTGCATTGTAGTTATTAAGTCAACTTAAATTGTTATCATGGTGATGCTATTGGCTGTATGATATTTATTACCATGTTATTTGTGCTTTGTGATTTGCTTTCCTGTTTAGTTGGGCTTGCCCAATTAGGTAGTTAGTGGTGGGCCTATTTAAGGGGCACACTCAAAATGGTTTGGGAGACTGCTTGGGAAGGCTGTATGCTATGTCAGCTTGCTGTGAGGCTGTAAGTGCGCTGCACTGCCTGCGATGGCAGTTTTTTTCGTTGTTTTTTTTTAAGTGTTTTTGTTTGCCTTTTTTTTTTCTTCACCTTCGTACTTGTAAATAAACGGCCACAAGCTCTTCACTGGAGTTCTGTCATCCGCTGGTTATTACAACATTACTACTAGTCCTCTGGTTACCCCTCTTTCTGACGTGAGACGGGGCTGGTAACCCTCTTTCTCACAGAGAGATTGTATGGTTGCTTACTTCAGATTATGCAATCCTTAATACATTAAGGAAAAATAAAGTCTCTTCCTGTTTTTATTGGTTATGTTATTTTTTCCCTGTTTCCAATCAAGAAAGTTCACTCAGTTGTTGTCGAGCTATAAACATTTAAATGTGTCCATAAAGCTCTCTGAAGATTTCAGCTTTGCCTATCTTTCTTCTATACTTCCAAATATCTAACACTTTGTTAAACTGATTTTTCAGTTAGTTACTCCTTTATTTATTTAAACTGACCAACTCTTGGAAAACTAGGCTATTATACTATATCAAACAGAATCTAAACCAATCATGCATTCCTATTCCACCTAATAATTCCAGCTTCTTTAACTTTGTTACAATGTTTAAATACAACATGATCAAATCTAATTAATTGTCAGTAATTTCCATAAACAATATGATCTTATGTTTAAAAGAGAACAGTGAGTGATACATTATAATCTATAATCAGTATCCAGTAAAGCAGTGCAAATACTTTAGGCAACGCAAGTTTATTTATATAGCACATTATGTAAAGCAACTTACTCATTACAGAAAATGACCATCCATCCATTATCGTTATTGCTTATTCCCCAATGGAGTCTCGGGGAGAACTGGAGCCTATCCCAGTGGTCAATGGGCGAGAGGCGGGGTACACCCTGGACAGTCCGCCAGTCCATCGCAGGGCCACATAGAACATTAACATTAGAATAAAAAATTACAGCCAATTCTAGCCAACACAAAATATGTGAAAAGATAAGTTACATGGGACATAGTTATTTTCTCAAACTTTATGAAACATATTTGTCAGCAGCATCTAATAAACATGTCAAATGTTGTATACATGCTGGTTTATCTAATATTAGATGACCAGCAGCTGGCCCATAGGGGGCGCTCGGGCGCTGCCCCCCCTAGATGTGGAGGGGGAAAGTCATAATATATATATAAAGTATTATCAATGTCAGTTTTACTTAATAGTATGTGGCTACATGTAATATGAATTATTAAAACAACACTTCCACCAATTGACTCTTGGTCAACAGTGCATTTCCACCCACAATACTTGTAATTTCTCTTCTGGGGCGCTCACCCGAAGCGCCCCTGAAGTGCAGCGAAGTGCAGCGAAATAAACAATTGAATAATGTTGCTAGGGAAGATTAATTAATATTTGGCCAATCAGCATCAACAAAATGAATGGCTTTGGGGTGCCTGGAACTGTCGCCCCTGCTACCATAGACATATAGCTAGTGGTCAGTCAGGCAACGACGTAGAGATGATAGCGACGACGACAGTTAAAGAGCAGCTTTCACACAATTCAGTGAGATCTTTACTGAGTTCCCCTTTCGTGAGAAGCACAATGGTGGAAAAAATCCACGTAAAGGAGCTGGGACCTGACAGCCCGAAATAAATTTAATGCAGCTAACCAATGAAAAAGCTAAGTCCTACAACCAGCCTTTTAGCTGGAATTCTTGCTGACTGCCTGTGGGACGGACAATGCACATTGTTGTTTTTCCCGCATCCTTTTTAAAAGTGACCGGAGTGATTTGACGTGGACACACTCTGGACAGACAGACGTAGAACACCTCTCTGAACCATTAAGAAACATGAAAGATCAAGAGTTCATATGGAAAACCGTGTTAAGCTAACCGTGTCAAGCTAACCACTTGTGGGCCTTCTTTGTGTGTTTTGTGACAAATAGTGAAATTGAGTTCTGTATTTCATACTGTTCCTTTCCAAAATAAGCCCTACTATAGCTTTAAATGGTTAACTGTACATGTAAATTGCTGATTCTGATAATGGAATTAAATGCTTATTGTGGAATTGTAGAAATGTTCCAACTTTTAACTTGAATGCATGTATTGGGATGATAGGTTTCACTAGTGTTACCATCCATAAAAAGCTCTGGGACATTCACTTGTTCAATGTTAGCCCTTTTTTAGAGTTTCAAGATACAGACACATCTTTCTTTTTGATTCTGTGTTTAAACTTGGACCAGAAAGAGTTTAATTCCCACGCCAATATTTCCTTTTTCCAATATGTTGATTTGATATACTCCAATAGAGCCCTTGTACCAGACAACATCAATTGTCTATAGATTTTCTTAGTTCTCTCCCAAAGACAAACAAAAGCAGAGCCTGAGAAACCTCAAGCCTGAGAGACTTTATTGATATCGATGTTGGGAGCATAACTCCCAGTTCTGCTTGGGAACACTCAGCCCAGTACTACTTGCTTTATGAGCTATGACCCCTCTTTTTTGAGACTTGCTGTAAGTGCGCAGTTGTGTGTTGATGTTTTCTTGAGTAATGTTCATCCACCTCAATTTAAATATGTATGAACTGTATTAAATTGGTTCTTATCCTGGTGATTGAACATGATTTTTGTAATACTGCCTTTTTTCCTTTTTCTTTGTTTGGTTCACAGGTAGAGAATTATATTGTATAAGCCGAACAAAAAAGTAACAAACTATCACTGTAAGAAGTTGCCATGTATGGAGAGTTAAAAGTGACAATATGGTCACAATGGTACTGCTTCAGAAAAGTTTTTACAAGAACACAGATAGTAGCCATCCAAACCTAGGAATCGTTGTAGTTCACGGCGAGTTTTAGGCACCAGAAAGGAAAGGATGGCATCTACCTTTGCACTGATGCCATCACTTTATGTTGTAAAAAATTATCAGGTGTAACAAAGGCCAATATTTCTGATGCTTTGTTGGTCAATGACACTTGCCAGTAACCTTTAAGAAGGTCCAGTTTACTCGCATAAGCTGCGGATCCAACACTGTCAACACAGTTTTCAAAACAGGGCAGTGAGAAGGAATCAGGCACCATAACTGCATTGAATTTACGGAAATCTGAGGAAGGGATGTGTGACAAGAAAAGTCTTGCCAAGAGAGGCAGAGGATCTGTTGACTCCAGGGTGGAATAAGAAGAATGCATGGCCGTTGTCAAGTGCTATGACAACAGATCTGTTACCTTGATCTCTTCCTACTGTGCAATTGAGCCTCAAGATAACGTACAATGCTTGAACAACATAGAAAAGGTATTTGTGGAGGTCAGCAGGCCACACATTGTGAAGGAATACAACACATTCATGGAGTGAGTAGATCTTTTTGATGCATGCATTGCAAGGTGCAAGTGCCACATTAGGTCATGGAGGTGGACATCTACTTGTTCCAGCATAGCATCATGTTAGGTCTGGTTAATGCATGGTTGATCTACCAACGTGATATCCATCCACAGACCACAGCAGTGGCTTTCCTGTCCACCCGGCGTTAGAAATACATCATGGTTGAATGTTTATTAATGACATAAATTGAATTGAATCTTAATTTCATTTTGTAATAATTGGGCAGTCTTAGTACGATGTGTTTAGTAAATAATGAAGGGTGGTCTTTCATAATGAGGATCAATTTAAGTGCTCAAACTATTGGTTACTGGTGATCAGATATTTAAAAATCCGTAAATATTTCTCTAGAACAGATTTTACCAAACAGCAGCAACATGAGGAGTCAGAAAATCAAATGTGTGCACTTTTTAAAAAAAATACTCAGATACAAGGGCTATTTCCCATTAAAGTAATGTATTTCTTTATTGTTCTTTTATTCTGTGTTCTCTTTTTATGTTTTTGGTATTTCTGTTTTTTTTTTTAGATGAGTTTTGAATCTTGCATATTGAATTAGAGGTTATGACAAACCCAATAAATTGCTATAGCTTTGCTTTGAGGATTGCATTGATTAGTTTATTGGGTCACTCGCTAAAGTTATTCTATGTCAACTTTCATTCTATATTTTTGCGGTATTTTCATATATTTTACATTGAGCATGGAGTAAAGCACTTAACCTTTTGTTTTCAGTGAGAGCAGTCTAGGTTCTTTTTTCATGATGCTATACAAATATATATAGGACCGAATTATCCTTTGCCATAAAATTGTATCTAAATAATAAAGTCACAAATGCATAGTTACTAAAGGTTTTATTTCTGCCTTTTTATAAGGTGAAATAAACTCAACTCAAGAGGAATTTTTGCAGGCTTGAGAAGAAGCGCATGACCCCCCCCCCATCTTCTATCCTTTTTTTCCTTCTCACCTCGTCTACTCTCAAGAGGGAGCCTGCCATTTCTAGGCAACAAAAGCAGGACATGGCCCCCTGTTTATTTTATTTTAGCAGGCCACCCCACCCCCTGCAGCCTGGCCTTCTTTTGTGTCCATCCAGAACCCCCGTCCCCCCCACCCACCATCCTGAAAGTCCTGTACATAAACCCTTCACCACAAACCCTGTCTTACCTCACATCCCCACCTTTCCGTTTTCGACAACTTGCTTTTGCTCTCCTGGTTTCCTCAACTTCAGACACACACACACACACATTTTCAAATATGTTGTAACTGTTCATTTGGGTCTTTGACTGTCTGTAGTTCAGACAGTTTGAATGTGGAATTAAATTCATGATTTCCTTATAGAGGATACTTGCCAGTACCATTAGATTGTTAACGTTTCACAAAATGTTAACCTTCTGGAGACAAAGTTGAAGGTCTCTCTTTTTTGTGTGTGTCATTGCAATGTATTTTTATAACTTCAGCAGCTCTGAGGCAAAATACTTGAGACATGGGGATAACTGTTGGGCTTGGACAGTCTGGTTTGGAGGGAGTGGGGGATTGGGGTTGGTGGTTGGGTTATGTTTCCTTTCACTGACTGCCAATCCATCAAGGCTCAGTCTACCGCTGTGCAAGCCGACAGGCAGCACAGAAAAGAACAAGGCCCAGCAACAGAGCCCCTTCTCTATGGCCATCACTCATATCCTGGCTGGCTTTGAACTTTATATGACCTTTTTCTAACTTTCACTCCTTAGCACTTTAATTGCCATTACATCATCACATTACATTACATCAATACTGTAGTTAAATTCTTTTGCATCTTTGACTTTAGGTTTGTTACACTGATAGAGCAGAAAAGCTATGTGTTCCTGTTTATGTCCGTTAAATAGAATAAATGTGAACATTCATGTTCAAAGTGGTTACATTTTTGCTGCCTTTCTCTCAGCACCAAACTGGCAGACAGCAGGGAGGAAATATACACAAGTTTATCATTGCTCTGGACGATGAAGAGAGCAGCAACATATTCAGCTCTATCCATTGTCTGAGAGCTCTGACATATTTTACGTAACATGCCATCTTTCGCCCTTGTGGGTTACCTGTTATTATGTATCTCATGAATGTAAAATAACTTTAGTTGCAAAACAGCAGTAAAACCAAATTTTTTTAAGAGAAAAGCTGCTTGAGCTCCAAACAACAGGATGTTCCAGCTTTGAACCGGCGCCAGAGGTACCGAGGCTGCCAAGCTAGTGCTGGGCTAAACAGCAAACGGGGCATTGGAGGTACAAGCCTGCGGGAACTCTTTGTCAAACAAGATCGATAAGCTAGCTGTCCTGGTAAGAAATTATGAGACCCACAGGTTGTGCAGCCTTCCGTATTTTACAGACAGGAGGATAACACAATTTCACCTGGTCAGACTGCTTTGCCTCTGACTGGAGTGTACTACAATGGCCACATGGTGAGCACATTTAGGGGTCACACACTGCATTAAAGACCACATGAACTTATGCAGGGACATAGTTTTCCCTATTAACACTGTGTGCTGTTTCCCATATAACTCGCCAAGAAATAGCCAACCTCTCCCCCACCACCACCACCAACACCCCAACCGCCATCAGCAGATCAGGAAGAAGATGAGGAGATTCCATCCAAACAAAGCTGCATGTCTAGGACAAGGTATGTCCCATGATGCTAAAAGCTTGTGCATTCGAGCTGGGGGTGTCCCTACAGCAGATCTTGGGAAATAGCTCTCCATCTGAAAGACATCCGGCCTGGTTCCAGTCCCTAAAACACCCCACTCAAGCCAGCCAGAGGACTTTAAACCGGTGGCCCAGACGTTGAATGTCATGAAGACCCTGGATGGCTCCTGTTTCAACACCTCAGGCCCCAGATCCAACACATCCAGGATCCCTTCCAGTTTGCCTATCAGGTACACAACGCCACCCTGTACCTGCTGTACAAGGCTTACTCTCACCTGGACAGGCAGATTTGCATGGTGAGGATCATTCTCATTGACTTCAGCTGCTGTGAAGGGAGTTATTTTTTGATAATTGAATGATAAACCATTAAACTGACCATATTTATGCAGGATTGTTATATATATATATATATATATATATATATATATATATATATATATAT
>CAJRST010000001.1:5031065-5055410 GCA_907169785.1 Menidia menidia
ATATATATATATATATATATATATATATATATATATATATATATATACATACCTCCATCCATCTATTATCGTAACTGCTTATTCACTTCTGGGGTCGCGGGTGGGAACTGAAGCCAATCCCAGTGGTCAATGGCGACCACTTATTATTATTAAACCACGTTTATCTGTGTTGTTTGTCTCATTCTGTTTCTGGTGGATGTCGGGCTTGGGGGTAAGTTAATTGCAACTGGCTTCTCCATGTAATTCATTTCTAGTCTTTGATTCTCTGATTGCCATTTTCTATTTACCAGTGATACATATTGGCCAAAGACTCGTTGTAGATCAAATTGATGTAATGTTTTTAAGGAACATATTTTATGGAACACTGTCATGATTTATTTTGCCAAGCAGTTATCTCAAAGACAAACCATTCTGCACCACCACTGCTTCAGTTACTAAACCCGCTTCAAAATATAATATTTTAATAGGAAGATGCTGAGGGCTCTTTAAAACATTTATGTCCATGACTCTTACCTTCCTTTCAGTGAGGAGTCACAGCTCCTTTTCCAGGACAAACAAGCTGTTTTTGATTTTCAAGCTACAATTCTTAGAGCTCACTGTAGTAACCGAGTGTCCAAGAATCGATCCATTCAATCCACACGGAGGCAGGGGACTTTAGTTGTCATTCTTTTACTTCAGGAAAATCATCCGGCAAAATACAACCGTTCCAACTGGAACGTCCCACACTGTAACTGGCCCCCGGAGGGGCAACCCCCAATTTGACTATAGTTCCGTCCCTAATATTTCCCAATATATAACACTTCTCCCCCTTTAACTATAAACATATTATGGCACACCTTAAAAACAGTTGTACCTCTCTGTCTAACTTTGGATTAACTTAAAGTGCCTTGGCTGTTGCCTGACTTCAACACAAACTTCATTTTTCATTAACATCAGGCGTTAGCAGGTCAGTCTGTCTGGAGGTCTACGCGGCCTCATTGATCTCCTCGGTTCTGGTGCTTCCCCGAGCTGGGTTGGCCTGGAGGCCAACAGAGTTCCCGGGGCTGCCGGTTGGGCCAACGGAGAGCCCGGAGCTGCTGGCTCTTCCGGTGTGACTTTGACTTCTTCTGGTGCCTGGGGCACGACAGCTGAGCCTGCGGGGCTGACTGCACTGTTCTTCTGTGCCTCCCATTGACGCTCCTTCTCTCCTGCTTCATGGCGATCATGGCGCACCTGCCTGCCGTCCAGCAAATCCACAACAAAGGACACAGGTCCTGTTTGGTGTTGAATAACTCCTGGCAGCCAGGGCGGACCCATAGAAAAGTTCTTAACATAAACATCGTCACCTGGCTGAAAGAGTCTGTCTTTTGCGTGCTGATCTCGCCTCATCTTTTGTGTGTCCTGCCCCCGGACCACTCTGCCTGCGATGTCTGGATGAAGGAGATCGAGGTGTGACTTTGGCCTCCTCCCCAAAAGCATCTCTGCTGGAGATACCCCTGTCGTGGTGTGTGGTGTGATCCGGTACTGGAAAAGGAAACGAGCGAGCTTGGTCTCCAGGGAATGTCCTGTCATTTTTCTTAATCCGTCCTTCAGCGTCTCCACAGCTCTCTCAGCTAGCCCATTTGAGGCGGGGTGATATGGGGCAGAGCAGACATGTCTGATCCCATTTTTAGCCATAAACTCTTTGAAAATGTCACTGGTGAACGTTGGACCATTGTCCGTCACCACTGTGTCTGGTAAGCCGTGTGTGGCAAAGATGCTTCTAAGCTTGTCCGCGGTGACGGCCGCTGTCATATTTGACATGATCTGGGCCTCCAGCCATTTTGAATGTGCATCCACCAGCACCAGGAACGTCTGACCCATAAACGGACCAGCAAAATCCATGTGCAGCCTGGACTAAGCACGGCTAGGCCACTGCCAAGGGTGCAGTGGGGCAGCCGGCGGCATCTTCTGGTTGCTTTGGCATTGTGAACATTTCTTGACCTTTTCTTCTAATGCATTGTCCATCCCCGGCCACCACACAAATGACCTAGCCAGGCTTTTCATTCGAGAGACACCCGGGTGGGCCTCGTGCAGGGCTTCCATCACCTGTGCCTGCCCTGGTAGGGGGACGATCACTCTGGAGCCCCAGAGGACACAGCCATCCAGAACACTCAGTTCTAACTTCCGCTTTGCATATGGCTTGAATCTCTCCTCCCGTACTGCAACCGGCCAGCCCTGCATCACCCACCTCTTTACTTGTGATAACACTGGGTCCCTCTCAGTCCATGTTTTAATCTGCTTTGCGGTCACTGGTGTGGTTGCCAGTCTGTCCATCAGAAAAACTGTCTCTGGTGGGAAAGCGGTGTGGCTCGGTGTGTCGGGCAGTGGTAGGCGGCTGAAAGCATCAGCATTTCCATTTTCACTACCTGCCCTATATACTATGTGGTACTGGTATGCTGACAGGGTCAGTGCCCACCGCTGGATTCTTGCAGATGCCATGGGGGGAATGCCTTTCAACTCACTGAACAGCCCCATTAAGGGCTTGTGGTCTGTGAAAATCGCAAAACGACGACCATACAAGTATTGGTGAAAACGTTTCACCGCAAATACTACAGCTAGTCCTTCTTTCTCCAATTGTGAGTACCCTTTTTCTGCTGTGGTCAGTGTCCGTGACACATAGCTAATGGGCTTCTCAGTTCCATTCTCCAGTCGGTGTGAAAGGACCGCCCCCAGGCCGTAAGGGGACGCGTCGCAGGATAGGACGACCTCCTTAGCAGGGTCAAAGTGCACCAGCAGTCGGTCTGAATGCAACAGTCTCTTTACTTGCTGGAATGCCTCTGCTTGGGCCTGCTGCCATTTCCACGGACTGTTTTTGTGCAGCAGCTGGTAGAGCGGGGCCAGCACAGTGGAGAGGTCAGGTAAGAATTTTCCATAATAGTTCACTAACCCCAAGAAGGACCTGAGCTCTGCTACATTCTTCGGGCTCGGAGCCTTCTTTATCGCCCTCACCTTCTCTTCCACTGGGGACAGACCCTGAGCCGAAATTCGGTGGCCCAGGTATGTGACACTCTGAGCATGGAAAACGCACTTACTACGCTTGAGGCGCAGTCCCGCCTCAGACAGCCTCTTCAGTACCTGGTCGAGGTTCCGCACATGCTCCTCCTCTGTACTTCCTGTGACCAAAATGTCATCCAGGTACACTGCTACATGTGGAAGGCTTTGAAACAGGTTGTCCATCGTGCGTTGGAAGATACCTGGGCTGGATGCGACACCAAATGCCAGGCGGTTGTACTTGAATAGCCCTTTATGCGTGTTAATAGTCACATATTGTTTTGACTCCTCATCTAGCAGAAGCTGTTGGTACGCGTGACTCATATCCAGCTTTGTGAATGTTTGGCCACCCGCTAACGTAGCAAACAAATCCTCCACTCGAGGTAGAGGGTATGTGTCGAGTTGGGAGGCCTGGTTAATTGTCAGTTTGTAATCTCCACAGATTCGCACTCCACCATCTTCCTTCATCACCGGTACTATGGGCGCGGCCCAGCTGGAGAATTCCACCGGCTCAATCACCCCTGCTTGCTGCAGCCGCTCTAACTCTGCCTCCACTTTAACCCTCATGGCATATGGCACAGGACGTGGTTTGTAAAACCGAGGCTGAACTTTGGGATCCACAGCCAATTTCACTGTAGTGCCACGGAGGGTTCCCAGCTCCTCCTTGAAAACATCTGAATACTTGGCAATGATGTCTTGCACTGCTGTCATGTGCTTCACTTCTCCCCAGATGTTCCCCCACTGTAAGCGGATTTTCTGCAGGATATCGCGACCCATCAGACTAGGCCCCTCCCCCTGGACCACTAACAGCTTTGCTGCCGCCTTCTGTCCTTCATAATCAATGTCAACCTCAATTGACCCAATTATGGGAATGCACTCACCCGTGTATGTTCTCAGTTTTATGTCTGACTTTTTTATAGCAGGTGCTTTTGTTGCTTTCCAAAGTCGGTGATATGCGTTTTCACTCAGCACAGACACAGAAGCCCCAGTGTCCACTTCCATTTTCAGATCAGCACCATTCACCTTCAGTGTAGCATAGATGGGCTCTGCCTTGGGCTGGTTGATGGCATGGAGATTGAGCATGTTATAAGAAGACTCTTCCCCTTCCTGAGGCTCCTCCTCCTCCTCCTGCAGGTGATGAGCAGACTTCCTTGGCTTTCCACCCCATTCCTTCTTTTGTTTGTTTTTGCCCCTGCACACTTTGGCTATGTGACCCCTCTTCTGACAGTTGTGACACAGAGAGTCTTTGAAACCACAGTCAATTGCAAAGTGTGGTCCCCCACAACGGTAGCACTCCACGGACTTTTGGTGCTTACCCGTCTTGTCTTTAGTCACGTGATGCACCGCGTCCGATTGCGTCGCTCCTCCACTTGCTTGTTGAATATCTTTTATGTTATTTGCCGCGGTTTCCATTGCCTGGGCGATCTCCAGTGCTCTTTTGTAAGTGAGCGTCGCTTCACTCAACAACCGCCGTTGAATACTGTCGTCATTAATTCCACATACTAATCTGTCGCGCAACATGTCATTTAGGACATCTCCAAACTCACAGTGCTCTGATAATGCTCTGAGTTCCGCCACAAATGCAGGCACTGACACTCCCTGCTTGCGAGAATGTGTGTGGAACTTGAAACGCTGCACAATCACTGATGGCTTGGGGTTATGGTGATCTTGCACCAGTTTAACTATGTCCTGGAAGCTTAAATCTCCCGGTTTCCGTGGTGACGCTAGGTTACGGATCAGTTTGTAAGTCTTGGCTCCACATACACTGAGAAGAACTGACAGTTGTTTTGACTGGTCATTAATGTCATTTGCCACGAAAAAGTGCTGCAATCTCTCGACATATTCCACCCAATCCCCGTCAGTCTCCACGTACTCACTGAGCGTCCCAACGGTTGCCATGGTTACGACTTTAAAGTGCGTTGCTCCGATTTAAATTGGAAGTCCGCTTCACAGTTTTAATCCTCGTCGCCAATGTAGTAACCGAGTGTCCAAGAATCGATCCATTCAATCCACACGGAGGCAGGGGACTTTAGTTGTCATTCTTTTACTTCAGGAAAATCATCCGGCAAAATACAACCGTTCCAACTGGAACGTCCCACACTGTAACTGGCCCCCGGAGGGGCAACCCCCAATTTGACTATAGTTCCGTCCCTAATATTTCCCAATATATAACACTCACCATGTAAATATGGTAGATATGGAGGTTGTACAGGCATACATGAGAGGCCAAAGAGTTGATTTAACATAGTTCCATCATAGAAAATTTAGAATCCTTGTCATTTTATATTGAGGCAGGTCAAGATTTTTGTATACATAGCGAATGGCTACTTTCCAGTTTAATTTTTACATGACATATGGCTGGATCCTGTTTGTAAGAGCGTATTGTGCGGCGTCACATACTGTCAGTGTGGGCTGATGTGCTAGATACACCGAATACGGAATCTGCTTGTCTGCAATGTGCTAAGGCTGTCTTTGACAGTGTAGCGCTGTCTGTGTCACACTCTAACAGACAGCCAAATAACCCCTTGGCAGTGTAAACAAAGAGAGATTACACCCTGGTGAGTGGAAGGAGTCTGTTTGTGTGCTTGCAGCATTGTGGGGAGAAACTAAGGATGGTTGGCTGCAACATATAGTGAATGAGAGAAAGAGAAAAAAACAAAGACAATGGTTTGATGCTAAAAATGGTGGATGGTTTAAACATAGTAACACACATGTACAAAGTTTTAAATCCACCGCCCTTTAAGTTTTAATAAGGAGGCTTTGATAGATACCCCAGTTAATTTAATAAAATACATGTTTTTGAATAAACTGCATTTGGAATTTTCCACTTCACGAGTTTCTCGCAAAGAAAAGTTGTTCCTGACAAACTTGTTCCTCAATACCTTTAGATTAGTCATCTGAAACATTGATTTAGTGAATCCATATTGGATTTTCTTTTATATATATATATTTTTTTTTAAACACAGATTTAATGGCCAACCATCTGATAATGGGGACGAGGCTTTAGAGTTTATGTTTATGCATTTAGCAGATGGTTTTATCCAAAGCGACTTCCAAAGAAGACACAAAAACATGTCTCTCCGTTGAGGAATCAAATTTAGCTTTAGGCTGTCTCCTTAATCCATCAAAAAAGATAAATAGAAGCAAGCCTGGACTTCAACCTTTTTAGTGTTTTGTATTTGTCTAATGGACATGTTTCTCATGCTGAGTAGCTAAACATAATTTGTGACATGATTTCAGTCATTTGGCCAGCTTTTTTTCACATATAAAACACACTTTGGCTTTGGATATCTTTACAAGTACAATGTGTGCTGTGCTGTTTAAACATCAACATAACTTACTGTATTCTAATAAAACTTGCTTATTAAAATAATAACATAACACTAAGTATTTTGTGCATATCCACAAATATTCTGGGAGAGACACTCCTGTGTCTAATCCTGCTTCAAGGTTTTACTCTATCTGTAACTAAACAGCTCTTTTTAGTTGGTCTACATGTGATTATTGTCACAGCCATGTAGCTTTCTTTTGTGTTACCTGATTCTCTTGAGAGTCCTTTGATTGATTTTTTTTTTAATTCCCTCAGGAGTACATTAATTAATTCATTCATTCATTAGGTTCCTGGGGTGGCTGGAGCTTATCCCATTGGGCAAGAGGTGGTGTACACCCTGTTTAGCAATGTTTTAGGGGATTAATGGGGACTTCCTCCTTGTGTATTTTGTGAAATTATACCTTACTGAAATATGTAGCTGATGCGTGATGTAACAACAGTAGGGTAAAGTCTCTGGTAACAAAAGCAATCCATGGGTTTATTTTTAATAAGTTCTTGAAGATAATGCACCCTGCTGAGGCTGTACCGTGCATCAACTCGGTCATCTACAACAATCCTGGTAGGAAACACTCTGTATCATGGAAAGAACTCCACCCACTCTATGAGGAAGATCCACCATCTGAACCTGCTATCAAAAAGAAATAATTGGGATTTTTGACGTGACCTCACTTAATACTTGCATTCAGATCGAGAGTGGCAATGGAGAGTCAAGAAACAGCTGCAGAAAGATGGTTCAATGAATGACAGAACCAATTTCTCTCCTAAGCAGATCTGTGTCCTCATGAGCCTCAGCTCTCCACCATATATTTCAGGCAAAAGTATGGTTTCTACAGACAGAAGCATTGGTGTGCCATTGTATCCCCAGTGTCTCAGATAGTGGCTCAGCTTTACATGGAGAAAGTAGAAAAGTAAAGAACTAAGCTCACACAAATGCACTTCATCCAGTCACTGCTTCAGATATTTGGATGTCTGGGCTAAGATCCAAATTCAACTTCACAAGCGAGGATGCAAACGACCAAAAGCTAACCTTTTTAGACTGAAAAGTGTACAATGTAGAGGACAGAGGTCTTGCAGTGGTATACAGGAAACCTAAACACACCATTTATATACTCAGTTTACTCTTAAGTAGGGAATATATATTGTATTGACATTAAACATTATCCCATTAAATATTTACTTGGAGAGACTAAAACTGTTCATACTCAAAGAAATAAAAATACTCTATTCATTAGACATAAAAATACTCTATTCATTAGTCATCAACAAAATATATGAACCATGGATAAAAGTGAGGCATGTAGGATTTACAACAACAATTGTGTGTTGTACATTAAAATGAAGAGGAAGTGTGCTAATTTGTTGCACTACTGACCAGATTTCTATGGCAACATGTAATGATTCAGTAATTTCTGAAAAAATACTAGTGAGCATAACAGTAATGAATAACCCATATTTTTGTAATATAAAAAAATCACTGCAAATAAGCATCTTATTAGACAGAATTTTTTAGATTTGATTAATATTGGAGTACTGTTTTCTCTTTTTTTGTTTATGGTAACTGGGTTATGTAGAACTGCATCCTCCCAGAAAGAATCTTTTGAAGCAATCACATTTTCGGTCATAGGTAAAGTTGTACTATCAACCATGCAGTGTGACTTTTTTCAAGAGTAAAAGAAGTCACACTGAAGACTACCAAAATATTTTTTTGCTTCATGTACTTTATTTCCATGTATGTTTTTTTTTATATTTCAACAGATTATGCTATTCATTGTGCTGTTTCTAATTTTTCTTCCGAAGAATTTATATGTATACACATTCATACAGCACTACGTAAAGGATTCTCTGTAAAGTCAACAAACATTTTCTTTCTTAAAGGGTTTTCATGTGTTCGCTGGTGTTGCCAACTCATAATTTCCCTCTCTACACAGAAAATAAGTCAGACAGGTATTACTACTAATCCTTTTCAACTTTTTGGAATACGTCTACAGCCTCTTGACAACAAGCTTACAGTGTATCTATTTTCTTATGTGTCTCCTCCTACTGTCCTGTCCTTTCAGGAGATTTCTGTGTCAACAGAAACCCTCCTCATCTCACCCTGTCATGGGCTATCAGTGTCAATACCCCCCTTTCCTACTAATAGGTCTGTCAACTCTGTGACATTGCCGGGTTGAACCATATCATGACACTGGACGTCATAGCCGTTGCCCATTAGTGAGCATGCATGCATTCACTGCCAGTAACCATGACATGCTTGATTTGTTCACTTACACACTGGCCATGATATCATATTAGTTTAGAGGTCAAGGAATGACCCTAATGAATCGTAACAGGAAACAATATATTGAGATTTTGGACAAAACATCAGTTTTGAAGTTGCTTGTTAAAATTTGAAATTGTCTACTGCTAATTGAGACTCGCTGGTGATAAGGAAAAGAGTGGCAATACATAAATTAAGAGTCAGCAATAAGATGATTAATTAGTTAACAATTCATATTAATGTTCACTGAAAAACCTCCATTTAGAGTGCAGTTAATTCTAATTAAAGAGTGACCATGGATATGATCAGAAAAAAGTAATATTAACAAAATAATTAAGTAGGGTTGGTCTGTAACCCTGCAGTCATGAATAATCGATGATGCCTGAAAATTGTGTAAGATTGATCCACAAATACATTAGCCTCTCAACATTTAAAAAGTACAAGAAATTACAGAAGCAGAACACAAGGAAAAATTAAAATACATATATGATCAAAAGCGTAGTCCATCGTTTTCAATTCCACAAAATTTTCACTATTTCTAGATCTTTGCTCTGGTTGTTTTTTAAAACCTTAATTCTAGAAAACATTGGAGACTGACAGCTCTTTAGTAGAGTTCAGATTGGGAAAACTAGTGTAATGGACTGGGCCCACCCAAAACTGTCAAACTAATAATCAGCCCTTCCTTTTAATAATGCAAGCTGAGACGCCACTATCGGTGTCACCGTGAATGGACCACGTCCTCTGTATGAGCATATATGTGTGTGAGAAAGAGATAAGGCCACTTACCTCCTCCTGACCTGATCCCTCTTTTCCATAACCCCTTTGTACTACTTCGTCATTGGGTTCATTACGCCAATCTTCCATACCTGATTGCTGCTGCACATAACACACAAATACTTGTGCATACAACACAAATGCTAATGCTAAAAAAAAAAACTTTGATAAAACTCCCTGTGCCAATCAACCTTCACTAGTTTTACTTACTGTGACAACCCTCTGTCCGTCAAATGCGACAACTGTCATGCTGCTGTCTCCTAACGTCTGATAGTGTTAGGTGTCACACACCAACTTAAGCTTGTCACATTCCATCTGTCTATCAGCCTGTTACTCCTCTCTGGTCCAAATTTCAATCTACCCTGTCAGTCAGCTTCTCCCTCCCCAAGTTGCCTTTCATTGTTCTCGTCCATCACCTGCCAGATTAATTTGTTCATCATTGCCTTCATTTCGCCTGGTCCCTCTCTATATAAGATGACCTCTTTGAAAACAACATTATATAGACACTTCCATAACAAGATGCTCAACTACGGGGTAACCTTAAGTATGACAATGTTGACTGACATTCCATGACTGACTGATATGTGCAGTAGTGATGTTTCCCAATCTGCCTTGATCTCATGGATGGGTTGGAAGTGGATGGGGGAAAAAAAATCAACTTCTCTTTCTCTATCCTCCAGTATTGCTCTCTCTGTATCATTTTTAATCTAACTTTGCATGTCAAAATGTCAATTCAACACCAAGGAGATATGACAAGCTCAAGGGCCTGGGGGGACAGCTTTGATTTGAGGGCCTTAGTGCAAATTGATTTAGATTTTCCTCCAAATCAGTCAAAGTGTTTAGCTTTAATGCAAGATGATCAGAGAGCCACTTGGAGCTCAACAGGACGAGTAGAGTAGCACACTATCTGAGAGATTAGCCCTGTCACTTTGGAGATCAGTTCCTATCACTGTAAGTCACAGACCCAGAGATCATACACACATTATTTTTCAAGATACCTCAAAATTTGCAAACACACATGGAACTCCCTGTCTGATTTAAATGCTTGTAAGGTTTTACATCACAAAACAAGTTACACTTGCATCAAACACTTGCTTCTCATTGTAACTCCTGCTATCAGTGAATTGCAAAAAATCTCATTATTTTGTATATTACTACTACAAACAGTCCTGCACAATCCAGCACATATAGAACTTAACTGCCCTACAGCCTATGCAAAACAATTTAGGGACAATATGTAAATACATTTTTGTTTTTTTCTTAGATTGCTCTAGGTTTCTCTATCTGATGATTAATACAAGCATGTGCTAATATTGTTAAAGTTAGGGTTAGATTGTGTCAAGAGTCCATTTTAACATTATCTTCAAGGTTTAAAAAGCTCTCTTACATTCTAATGTTAAATTACCTTCTGACAGAATATATTTAGTTATCATCAATTATGGTAAACAGTTACAGATTATAATCTTCTGCTGTGGGACATATAACATCATACGTATCAAATTTGATGCAAAGATTTCTGAGACCTATTGCATTTTCTTATCGAGAAAACTTTAGTCCAATGAGCTAACAAAATAATACATCTGAGTGTCAGGCTTTCACTTTAGCTCTTCGTTAATGTGTTTAGCTTGTCATAAACGCTTATTAGTTGTCTTTAAAGTACTAAATAGAGTTTGTGTAGCATGCTGTCGTTGCATATCAGTCAGAACTATTGTGTGATTTAAGTTTAAGGTGGTAAACTTCAATTTATTGATTTGGTTATTTCCAGTGATCCAGTTCACTTGGGCCAGTATTACTGGGCAATACATCTGATCATCACTATGATAACAATTGTAAAAAAATCTAATAATAATGATATCCACCAACCTTATTATGTCAAATCATCACCAACCAAATCATCTGACCCATGTTTCTGGTGAGATCCCTGAGTCCAGTCAGCAAACTGATTCAGCCGAATTATTCATTTTGCTTCCAGTGAGTCTACAAACTTTCATTTAACCATTCAGAGGACTTTGAGTTGAAAGAAACCTCAGACTTAAGAATCCTGATTCAGCAGTAGGATGCGGTCCGAAGAAAATAAAATCAAATGTGAGATTGCTGAAGCTGATGAAATGGCAGTAGCAGCAAGTATTTGACAAGGGGTGAGCTTTACCAGGGAGGATATATACTGAGGGGAACAGATTAGGTGGCTGCAGCTATAACTAACGGGAGACAAATGTAAACGTGGAGATGATCACAAATGGGATGTGAAGTAACTAACTCTATAATGCCAAATATATAATATTTGATACATACAGTTCTGAAATGGTTTGCATCCAAGACCTTTTGCATAATTTGATAGGGAACATTTTGTTCAAAACCATGATGTGAACTATGAAATATACCAGTAAACAGTGGGCAGAAGACAACATGACAATAATTTACACTTCTCACAAAGCAATAAATGCTGAATATTAAAAAATGATTTCTGATTTTTTTCCTTTTTGTTTAAGGGACAAATAAATACTTTTAGATAATTAGCTATATTTGTTTCTTAGATCAGGCTTTAAAGAGCTAGTATAATGATCACAAAAATGATCTAAAACATAATCTATAATGTTATTATATCAAACAAAAAATCCACTAAAAGAGAATCTACAAGGAACTATGAATAAATTTGATCAGAGACACACAGAGAAGTATACAAATAGTTAAACCACAACACAGAGTGCAAACAAAATATCTTCTATGAACAAAAAACTAAATTTAATTCAAAGGATAGAAAATAAATAAACCATGCAAAACAAAAATAATTAAAAGAAAGGAAAATAAAAACACAAATACCATAGATCATGACAGAGTATAAGAAGAATGTATACTGTATATATATATATACACATGTATGCATATGTAGTCTCAGTAAAAAAAAAGTGGTATTGATAAAAAGCTTTTAAAAAATCTGAACATGTCAATCACCTACAACAAATCAACATGAAACACTTTGGAACCTCTGAAATAGTCAAATTCCTTCAGGCTCCTTTATTTTTTTATCAGCATGTAAAGATTTTTAAAAATCTAATTTTCAAAAGTGACTTCACCAACAGGCAGCGGTTCAGGTCAGGAGCAATGTACACCTACATTAAACTCCAAAATATGTACACTCAGATGCCGTAACTAGGTATTATAAAGCATCATTTCAAACCACGAATAACTAATAAATTAAAAAAGTGGCTTTACAATTTTTTAAAAATGTTTTTCACCGCTAGATCACCCTGTAACTGATATAGTTGAGCTAATGCTGAGTCGGGCATAGAGTAAGACAATATACTCCCGGCAAAATCTTCAATTAATCACCTGTACCGATGTATGCTCATTTGATAGAGCTGGACAGCCTTAATCTTTCGAGGTGGTGGAAAACATGAGCAGAAACACTAAGACCTCACAGTCCTTTATGACAGACAGAAAATCCCACTTGGATATTCAGAAAAGTACATATGAAACATGGCAATAAAGAATAAGTTTTGATGGAAGCAAAATAATTTAGCCCCTCCTCATAGTGTTTCAGGTAATGCTCTCCCATTACTTTGGACTTTGCCAGCCTAGAGATCTTCAAACACTGCGAGGAAAAAAAAAATCTTTCCTGACATGAATACTGCTCTTTAGATTTGTACATACATATATACAGACATACATTTTTTTTTACACCACCCACTGATCACACTTTCATTCCAACACAAGTCGTGTTGAGTTTTTATGGACTTTAAAAGGCTGCAGAGAGGAGCAGAAGCTTGTTTCCCATGAGGTCAGCATTTTTTCTTGAGAGCCAGAAAGGGTCTTTGAGGTACCTTGTAATGTGCAAGGAGATGGGACCTAATAGATTGATACACAGGTTTTGACATGCTATTTGAGCGTGCAGGCCTGCTGTAATTGGTCACGTCATCATGCATTAAATTAACAATACATAGTGGAGTGCCCTGAGACAAATGTATTGGCCCGATCCGTCAGCCGTCACAGCAAAAGTGCATGTGACAGGCTTCTCTGAGAAGAGGAACAGGACAGGGGAGAGGTGAAATGGGGGTATTTTTTTTGTCTTGAAAGATTACTACCATAGCCTTTACACTAGTTATTTAGAAGCCATCAAGAGTTGAGACCGCAACCTGGTTCCTGAATTAAACAGCCCAAGAGGAGGCACATCAGGATTAAGGTAAACTAGAAAATAAAACTACAAGTTGGTCCCCACTTTGTTTGAAGAAACTTATACACCCACACACACACTCTCTCTCTCTATATATATATATATATATATATATATATTCAATTACTTAATATTAAAGGAAAAATAAAACAAACAAATAAAAAAGATCAAATCAATAATAATCACAATAATAAAATAAAATAAATAAAAAGCCTTATGGCTGTTGGAAGAAAGGCCTCCCTGGATCTTGCAGTCGCTGCAGTGAAATGAGCCTTTAACTACAACTGCTCTTCTTACCTGCTGGATGCTTTAAAAGGGAGAACTATTATACTCCTATACAGAATATTCCAGCCCTCTGCTCTTTTTCATGAGTTTGTCCAGACACCTAAAGTTTTTGTCTGTGGGCCCACTGGCCCAACAGGCAACAACATAGAAAAAGTGCGCTCCCACTGACAGTGTGAGAGAACATGGACAGCACGTCTTTGCAGGGATTGAAGGACCTGAGCCGTTTCAGGAATATTGTTTCTATGATGACAATTGTTTATAATGCAGCAACACCTCCACCTGCAAGAATAGCAGTAACTGGATAGACATGAATGCATGGCATGATTTAAAAAAACTGGAAACATCCAACATGTGATTTGCAAACAAGCAAATGCACATAAACAAGTCCATTCATTCATATTACCAATAAGCACTGTAAATATATAATATAAAATCCAACCTCTTAGCTTCCAACATTTTTTTACAAGCTTAATGGGCTTATAATACATTTGACAACACATACATATGACCTAGTCACATAATGTGCATTCCATTCAAATATCAAATAATGATCTAAACCACGCAATTGTGATAATAATATACCCATGAACTGTACATGACCAGCATCAAAATTATGACTGTTATTCTCAATAGACAACATCAAACTACTGTAACGCAAAAGCACAACAGCAACTTAATCTAAGATCCCTCTGGCATTGGGTATGAATTGTAAAAACAAGAAATCCAAAGAATCCAAGAAAAACAATATTGAAATAGTCTATTCTTCTTGCCTCCTGTAAAGCTTACTTTAGTGCCTTATGGTTTGTGTATCTTAAACTGTATCTAGTTCCCTGGGGGAAATTTCAGGGTGATGTTGTTGAATTTCCCAACTGTCTTAGGGATAGTTCTGCCACCTATCCCCTCGTCCCACAGCTTATTCAATTAGCTGACAAGCTTAGCCACACCATTCTTCCAACTGAAGCATGTGCTCTCAGTGTTTTTTTCCTATCAGAGGATTAAACTGTGCAGATTCAGCTAATTCATACAGTAGCAGCTTTGCATTAGATGAATGGGACTGTTATGAACATAAAAAATACAAATGGTTAACTGTGACATGAAGTAAATTTCCATTATTTCACAAATGCCTACTTTCATGTCCTGGAATCTGTAATGATAAGAAAAAAATGATAAAAAAATCGTGTCTGTGCATGGGTCCCTCGGTCATGTGTGATCAAAGAAATTCCATAAAACACATTGTACAAGTGTATGCATGTAAATGACAAAAAAACATAAAGGCCTAATAATAAAAACAGTTAAACTTGCATAATTTTTCTATGAATTCATGTGCATGCATACATAAAAAAGCACGTGTTAGATTAGAGTTGAAAAAATAACACTTAGTCTTAATCTGTAAATTACTTCCAAAGGATGAGAGCATTGACCTTTACACAGAAATTATATAAAGTTACATTTTACAAGCTTCTCCAACCATGATTTATTAACCTTATGTCTGAAGTGGAGCACAATACTTTTACTGCTACTCCTGTTCTTATTGTCTCTGAAAGACAAACAGCATTGTTAAGTGTTTTACGTCTTTGCTGTGCTAGTCCCACACTTGAAGGGTTGTACCAAGATTAACTTTAAACTGGTTTCCCACTCAATGACCAGACTGTTGTTCCATCTTTTCCTTTTATTTTTCTTCTTGTGTTATTTACAGTTAATCATTAATTATTAGTAGGTGAAAAACCTTAAAAGACCAAACCAAACAAAACAAACATTTACTATATTGCACATTGTTTGAGTCAGTTCTGATTAAACGCGAGCCTACCGGCTGTCTGTTCAATTCTTTGCTTTCCTAATACAAATACGCCCGGGTAGAACGGCAAACTTTGTATTTCACGCTGCAGTCCTTCAGCTCAAACTAGGAAGTTCTCTCACCTTATTGTGATTGATTTCACTTCGTACTCACGCTCAAACAGCTGACGTAAAGGGGGCGTTTGCCGCAATAAGCATCACATGGTAAACATTTTGACACACTTTCCAAGTTTGTGTTGGTGTGTGTGTTACATGTTATCTTTCTTTTTTGATTCAGAAATCAACATTAGCACTTTTATATTAGCTCAAGTAACAGGACAAAAATGACAGGGAGTCAAATGGAATCCTGAACAATGCCTGATACTTATTTACTATTTGTTCCATTAATGATTCCTTTATTCTCTTAAGTTTCTTAATTCATCCCTTTTGCCTCCTTTACCCCTCCTCCCTTAAAAGATTAAAAACTCTTGAGGTCAAAAGAGAAAGTTTATTTTTTTTGGACCAGAAAGAAGGCGTGGTAGTTGTTGAATTAAGTACGAAGGCTTCAGACAAACCTAAAAGACAAGGAAAACAATTGAGATGAGAGGTTGACTGACAGAGCAAGAGAGACCAAGATTTAGAGAAAAGCAGGATGGGAGGAGGGAGATCTTCACAGAACAGCCAGGCAGTGTTTGAAGCAGGAAGCTGGCTAGACAACAGAGGCAACAACAGAGGCAGCTTTATTCCATAGACACAATGAATGAACGCCACAATGGGAGTCATGCTGAGAGCAGGGCTGCACTACACTGAGCTTCACACACAGGATTAAAGCAAGCGCACACTTAAATATCCACCCCATGAAAGGTTTGTGAGGGGATGTGTCTTACACTTACAGCAGAAAAAACAAAACAAAAAATGCTTTTCGGTATAATGTTTTGATGAAGGCATTTTGGAGAAAAAAAAAGAAAAAAAAATTGAATGTTTGCCAATCCTTTTATAATAGCTGAAGGTATATTGAGACCACAGGGGATTTTTATTGTATGCTTTTTAAAAATTATACCTTAATTAGAATTAAATAAATGAATGGTACTTGGGGCAGGCAGTGGTGGTAGAAGTGGAGCAAATAGGAAAGTAGTACCTATAACAAGCCTCTTGTCTAAATTGTTTCCTTGCCACTTATGGTAGATTTATATAAATATATGTTTCATAACGCTTCCCTCAGTACACTTGGACCTTGAATTGTGCATCTAAAGCTGTCAAGACGCATTTACATAGAAAAACCGTTTGCATATCAAACAGCTGGGATGCAGAGCTCACATCATCTTTCATTGATTTACAGGGAGATATACGGTGGAGTGCATGTCCCTTCTACCTCCATATGCCCTTTGTGGGGATATCGTCAAACATTACCATCAGTGTGTATTTGATGTGTACATGTGCATATATTTGGATTTATATTCTGTCCTATAGAAAGGTATTTGAACCCACATAACAGAACCTCTCTGCCTCTCTGCTTTACACTCACTCAAACATGTACACACACACAGACACACACACACACACACACACACACACACAGACTCCTGGTCAGCCCTGTTCCTGACAGGGTGCAACGTGGGTGCTAATAAGGGTATTCGTCACGCCAGCAGCTCTCCATGACATCGCTCTTTGACCAACTGCCTCACAATTGTCCCTCAAATATGAACTTATCATATAATTACACTTGGGTAGAATTGGGAGGGGGTGATTGCCTTGTCAAGATGCACCTTAGTTAAGAGGAGAAGGATCAAGGCGACGACCTCTATGTCCTGACAAGCACTCAGCTCATCACAGGATAATCTGAGTTTCGAGCCCACCCTGAACTGAACTGTGATTCCTCCTCTGCTTCTGCGTCTTCTGCTCCACAGTCATTGCCTCTATATAGCAATATATTTTCTTGAATAAAAAAATAATTAGGATAAATTCAGAGCTTTATAGTTGAGTAATGTTGTTTTGTATTTGTTTTTGTATGTTGAAAATCTTTATTTTATCAGGCCTACATTATTATTATTTTTCTAGTGTCAGAGATAATGAAATCAGTCATGGAATTACAAGTAATTTGGCATTTCCTTTTATTTCCTGTGCACTGCCTGAGAATTCTCATGGGGGAAACTGAGCAATTCCAATGTAGCTCAAGCTGAGCCTTCACAAATGAAGACATATGTCACTAAAAGCGCAAGCTAGCACATAGCTTTCAGTTAAAAAACAATAAAAACTCACCATCACCTCAGCCTTATTATGCAGGACACAAGTACACGGATCATGTAGCTTTAAGTATTTTTTGGATGAATGCAGTAGTAAAAGTTTAATAATAAATCACATTTGTGCATTTGTACATGTGTGTTTGTATATCGGCGGCAAGGTGGTGTGTTGGTTAGCACCGTTGCCTTACAGCAAGAAGGTTCCGAGTCCCGGGGGTCCCAGGACCTTTCTGTGTGGAGTTTGCATGTTCTCCCTGTGTCTGCGTGGGTTCTCTCTGGGTTCTGCGGCTGCCTCCCACAGTCCAAAAACCTGCATGTTAGGTTGATTGGACATTCCAAATTGCCCTTAGGAGTGAATGTGAGTGTGTGTGGTTGTTTGTCCTTGTATGTCATGTGTGTGGCCCTGCGATGGAATAGCAGACAGACTCTAGCCCATTGACCACTGTCTCAAGTTCTCACCGCAACCCCATTAGGGAACAAGCAGTAACAATAATGGATGGATGTTTGTATATCAGTGTTTAACTTATATCTTTGATTTTTCCGCATGTATTTCTGTTGCAACAGACTGACGTTTAGTGCCTCCAAATTTAGATTTATGTCATTTAGAAATGTTGATTCTGCAGCTTCTAATATGTGACAAAGCAAATAAATAAACCAGCCGAAATGTCACAGTTGCAGACACACAATTAATTGGAAAGTAAGCAAGTCTATATAAATCGTCATGAATTAAAAGGGAAATTTCACAATTGAAAGGGTCTCACATAATGCAATCACTGAGACATAATTTAACACAGTAGCAATAACCTTATTTGTTTACATCTTTAACAATTTAACTTTGAATAATAATTCACTGTTAAGCTATATGTTTATGTTTATGTTTATGTTTATGTTTATGCATTTGGCAGACGCTTTTATCCAAAGCGACTTACAGAGTAGACACAATATTACATTTCTCATCACAATGACAATAAACTATATAGAACAGAAACACTGATCAGAGTCAGTGGTGAGATAGAGATAGAGGTAGAGGGGCTACAGAAGGAGCTGTGGGGGGGTAGAGGTACGGGTTAGGGTTAGGATAGGAGATGCTCTTTGAAGAGGTGGGTCTTCAAGAGTTTCTTGAAAACAGACAAACCTGTAAAGTGTTCCTTTGAAACCACACAGCAAGTATAATTGTTACACACAGACTTGGAATTTGTATTACATTAGGCACCTTGTGATCATATGATATGATAACACTATTATCACACTTAGGTCCACCAAAAAATAACTTACTCTATTTTGTCACGTTAATGCACATGAAACTATTTCTGTGTAGATGGCATTAGATAAAAACATTTTTTATATTTTCTTGTGGTCACTTTCAGCAGGTGACAACATTTTATTTGGAGGACAGAAGGATTGAAGATTGGAGCGACACATTGCCAGTTGAATTACATTATATTATCTGCAACATTCATTTTAAATTACTTTACGGTACAAAAGCTTACAAGAAAAGTTATCTCCCCATTCCTCCAAAAATGAAAATGTTGCTTTTGACCTTAATGATTTACAAAGTATTTTACAAAGTGTATCACTTAATATTAGTATTCGGTTTATTGATTGAATATACTTTATTGATCTCCAGGGAGAAATTGACTTCCAGTTATGTCAATTTTAAATCTATTGTAAAAATATCAGATCATACGAGCTTGAAAATTGTGGATTGTTTCTCTTTCAATTTATAAGGCCCATTAAACTAAATCAGAATAAATAGGCACAGAAAATGCATGGGTTTTTTAAAGTATGTGCAATACACAGGTAAAAGGCTTTTTGAAATGACAAGAAAATAATGCTGTAACAGTAGAGACTTGGAGAGAAAATTCACTCCAGGTGGAAATTCACGAAGATTTTAGCCAATGTTGTGACAAACCCTGACCTTGGAAAACTAAAAGGTGTCAGTTGCTAAAAAAGAATACAGCCACAACTGGAAACATGACTTTTGTTAAATTCCCACTTTTTTGTAAAAAAAAACAACTTCCAAAACTAATTAATGGCTCCAAAACATGACAGACTCTTTTTTTTGCGATTACTGCTTCACCTGCAAACACAGTAAGGGTCACATATTCATGGGGGCTACATCAGCATCTTAGCCTTAGTCCTGTTCAGAGTCATTTTGGATACAACAACTCGAAGAGGGGCAGTCCAACTTCAAGCAGAAGCACCGTAAGGAATGATACCGGGACTCAGCCTTCTCAATGTCTGCTCACTTCGAAACTGAACCCCAAGTTTCCTACCAGTGTATCCTATAGTGTATGAGTATGGGTGTGTGAATGACGTGGTGAAAAGCACTTTGAGCTGTCAATTGGACTGGTAAAACGCTACATAAATACAAGTCCATTTACCATTGATCAATATCCCTGGCAGCACCTTATCACCTCTTCCCATAGACCCCCAATGATCATACATCAGATTGAACCTCAAATCTAGCCACCTTCCCATCACTTTCCTTACCAACGTAGTGAAGGCCTTTAAGGGGTCCAAGGCCGACAACACCCCATCAGTGGCCGGGTTAACAGATACTATACATCAGTTAGGGAGTGTTATCCAGAACCTGTTTCAGCCCTCCATCAGCACTGGGGTATGTCCCCAAATATTGGAGAGACTCTCTTGTGTGTGGTTCTTTTTCTGTGTGGCCCTGTGATCAGAATCAGAATCAAGATACTTTAATAATTCCTAAGGGGCAATTCTTACATTACAGCTGTGCCCATTTAAAGAGGGAATAGAAGAGGAAATTTTGAATTATAAAACTAATCATATACATATATATATATATATATATATATAGATATATATATATACCAGATAGTTTAAGTCTAAGTGGAGTTTTAGCAATGAGTCCAACAAGTAAGGGCGAGAGAGAGAGGGCAAGTGAAAGAAAGAGAGAGGAGGACATATAGAGCAGAGGGAGGGAGCCTATATATTATACACAGAGAGGTACAGACAAGTAAAGGTAATATTGCTATAGACTGAATGAGAAATGGTACAGATATTGATAGTAATGTTAATGATAATAATAATAGTAATAATAGCAATAGGACTAGGAACAGGAGTTGTAATTGTAGCAGAGGGTGTCGAGTAGGAACACGAGGACAGCAGGATACTGTCAACGACAGATCCAGACTCCACAGCTCCAGAGCCAGGAACACCTGCAGGAAGTAACAGGAGGAGAGAGGAGAGGGATGAGCAAGCACACGACTACGGGAAGGGGAAGGAGTCAAGTTAGTAACATGCATTAATGGGATGAGGTTGCACTCAGAGGGAGAAAGAGAAGAGGAGAGGGGAGCTTGGTGCATCATGGTAAATCCCCCAACAGTCTGGGCCTATAGCATCATAATTAAGGGATGGTTCAATACTCACCTTAGCCAGCCCTAACTATAAGCTTTATCAAAAAGGAAAGTCTTAACCTACTCTTAAATGTAGAGACGGTGTCTGCCTCCTGAACCCAAACTGGAACCTGGTTCCACAAGAGAGGACTCTGATAGCTGAACGCTTTTAATCTCATTCTACTTTTGAAGACTTTAGGAACCTCAAATAACCTTGAATTCTGGGAGCGCGGTGCTCTGGTGGGGCGGTACTATGAGCTCTTTAAAATGAGTGCCTAACCATTGAGAGCTTTGTATGTAAGCAGAACGATTTTGAATTCTAATCTGGATTCTAAAGGAAACCAATGCAGAGAAGCTAAGACAGGAGAAATGTGATCTCTTTTACGGGTTCCTCTCAGAACACATGCTCCATTATTCTGGATCAGCTGAAGAGTCTTAATGGACTTTTTCGAAGAGCCTGATAATAAGGAATTTCAGTAAAAATGGCTGCCTAAAAGTAAGAAATGAATGGACTAGTTTTTCTGCATAATTTTTAGACAGGATGTTCCTGATTTTTTGCAATATTACGTAGGTAAAAAACGGCGGGGGTGAGAGTTGTGAGAGTTAACCGACATGTCCTCATCAAAGATAACTGCAAGATTTCTCACTGTGGTGCTGGAGGCCAGGGTGATGCCATCCAGGGAAAATACATATTTAGATAATATGTCATGGAAGTGCTTAGGTCCTAGCACAGCTTCAGTTTTATCTGAGTTTGACATTAGAAAATTACTTGTCATCCAGGCTTTAACATCCTGAAGACAGGTTTGAAGTTCAGCTCACTGATTAGTTTCATTTGGCTTGATCGATAGATATAACTGAGTATAACCTGCATAACAATGAAAGTTGATGGAGTGTTCCATGATAATATTGCCTAAAGGAAGCATATATAAAGTAAAGAGGATTGGTCCGAGCACAAATCCTTGTGGAACTCCATGACTAACTTTGGCATGCAAGGAGGACTCATCGTTAACATGTACAAATTCCCCAGTAACTGTAACAGGATCTGATGGACAATGGTATCAACTGCAGCACTAAGATCTAATAAAACCAATAGAGATACAAGTCATTAGTAATTTTCACCAGTGCTGATAAATGGGACCTAAACCAGCTTGGAGTGGCTCCTTTAATGCCAATTAAATGTTCCAGTCTCTGTAAAAGGATCTAACGGTCAATGGTATCAACTGCAGCACTAAGATCTAATAAAATCAATATGGAGACAGGTCCTTTGTCTGATTGGCCATTAGCAATTAGTCATTTTCAACAGTGCTGTATGCTATGATGAGGTCTAAATCCTGACTGAAAATGGTCACATAAGCTACTGCTATGTATAAAGTCACACAGCTGTTTGGCGACTGCTTTCTCCAGGACTTTAGAGATAAATGGAAGGTTAGATATAGGTCTTTAGTTGGCTAAAACATCTGGGTCCAGGTTGGGCTTTTTCAGAAGAGCTTTAATAACAGCTACTTTAAAGACAGACTGATCACATCTAGTAGAGAAGTGCTGAGTAAGGGTAAAACTTCTTTAAGCAGCCTGTTGGGATGGGGTCTAAGAGGCGGGTTGATGGTTTGGATGAAGAAATTATTGAAGTTAGTTGGCAAAGATTGAGGGAAGCAAAGCAGTCTAAACATATAACTGGTTTTACAGCTGCTTCTAAGGTTCCGGAGTTTAGAGATAAGTCGGTGGGAGTTGAGGGCAGTTGAGGTCTTGGTGGATTTTGTTTGTAATAGCTAGAATTTGATCATTAAAGAAGCTCTTGAAGTTTTAGGTAGTGAGAGCTATGGGAATACTTGGCTCAATAGAGCTGTGACTTTCTGTCAGCCTGGCTACAGTGCTATAAAGAAACCTGGGATTGTTCCTATTTCCCTCCATTAATGACGAGTAGTACTTTGCTTTGGCATTAAGGAGGGTCTTCCTATAAGTTTTAAGACTATCTTGCCAATAAAATGAGAATTTTCCAGTTTGGTGGAACACCAATTTCTTTCAAGTTTCTGTGATATTTGTTTAATTTGCGAGTTTCGGTATTATACCATGAAGCTAACCTTCTTTTTTTAGGGGCTACAGAGTCAAGTGTTGTTGGCAGCGAGCCTATCAACAAGATGATTAACTTGGGAGGAACTGAAATTAGCATGAGTCCTCTGTTACTTTGTGACCTGATAATGAATTTAGAGGAAATGGAATCACATCCTTAAATTTTGCTATGGCACTATCAGACAGACATCATGAATTGAAATCGTTTTCCAATGGAGGGTAATTCAGCAATGCTCAAAAGTTATCAAACAGTGGTCAGATAAAGAGGGATTTCTATGGGAACATTATTAAATGTCCAATTTCAATACCATATACCAGAACAAGGTCAAGGGTGTGGTTGAAACAGTGAGTCGGTTCATGAACACTCTTAGAGAAGCCAATTTAATCTAATAAAGAGATAAACGCAGTACTGAGGCTGTCAATCTCAACATCCACATGATTATTAAAATCCCCTACGATAAATGTTGCCTTTGTATCACAACCCAGAGTTGAGACTAGGAGGCACAGTTACAGTCTAACACTTTTTTGCTCCTCCATTCCAGGAGTTACTTAGTGAAAGACCCCATAGTGACGGTGTCTGTAATTTTGCCAGAGTTTCTAAGGTGTGCCCCACATCTCAGCCAATGATGAGATGGGCTCCAGCTCCCCCAACTTGGAATAAGTGATATTGACAATGGAATTCACAAAGGTGTCCATCATGCCAAGGCCTTCACCATCAATACCATCTACAAACATGTGAAGCTTCCCAACTCCTCTTAAGGCCCAAAAAGGAGAGTCCCCTCTTTTCCCAACACTATTACTTCTGAACTCTAATAATTTTACTATTTTATATTTTGGCAATACTTTCTAATGTGAAATATTACAATGTACTGTTGTCTGTACTAAGTACTGTACTGTGATGGACTGGCGGAACGTCCAGAGTGTACCCCGCCTCTCGCCCATTGACTATTGGCTTAGGCTCCTGTCCCCCCGCGTCCTCATTAGGGAATAAGCTGTTACAAAAATAAATGGATGGATGGATGGATGGATGGATGGATGGATGGATGGATGGATGGATGGATGGATGGATG
>CAJRST010000001.1:5055420-5168261 GCA_907169785.1 Menidia menidia
ATGGATGGATGGATGGATGGATGGATGGATGGATGGATGGATGGATGTGGCTCAGGAGAAAAGAGCAGTTGCCCACTGATGGAGGGTCAGTGGTTTAACTCCATGATCCTCCAGACCACATCTAGAAAAGTCCTTGGGGAAGGCTCTGTACCCGAAGTTGCCTACTGGTTGCAACTGGTGTGCCCAATTGTGCAATCAGTGTCTGAATGTGTGTGTGAATGGTGAATAACATGTAGTGTAAAGCGCTTTGAGTAGTCAGCTTGACTAGAAAAGTGCTGTGTAAGTGCTTGTACATTTGCTAGTACATGGATGGGTGGATCTTATCTGTACTACAAATGATTTATTTATTGTTGTACATAATCTGCTATTTTTAAGTTTCTATTACTATACATCTCACATCTTATGGAACTTTCTGCATTCTTAAATCCACAGCAACTACTCCTGTTACTGCACACAACCTGATGCTTTTTTCCACAACCAAATTTGTATTATTTCTTCCTCTTATTAATTGCCTGAAATTTGCCCTCATAATCGCCCCCTCTGGACATTTCTTTCTGATTCTGGAATAATCTGTGTTGCCCTGATTCACCCTAACCTGTTTTTGTACATTTAAATGTAGTCCTTCATTAATACTGTAGCAGTCACAAACATACAATAAACCAACTAGTCCTGTATTTCTTATTAACTTTCATTAGTTCTTTTTAGGAAAGAAGATAAAAAAACATCCTGCTTTTCCCATTCCCAGCCATGGGTGTGATAAACCTTCTAATATGCTGAATGTACCACACACACATTCCACATTGGCATCACATTCGGATGTGACAAGCGTAGAGGGGTAATTTATTACATTAATAGCTAATTGTTGGCTCATAATTGGATCTGACTCAATTAAAAAACCTCTGGGTGATAGTAATGAAATAGGGGGATGCGGCTGAGTGGCTCGTGGCACGACCATGCTCAATGCTGTGCCATAGGCAAAAAACATGAGGGAGAGGAGAGAGGAGGATCCTGATATACCTGCAATGCTAAATCATAAGTGCTTCACTAGATAGAGGCCAGCCTGGGAATGCTTTGTGCTGTTTTTGCAGTTCCTCAATGTGGATTTATATCTTTTGCATTGGGAAAGGTTGTAATATTTCACTGGGTGTGCGGCAGTGGGAGTGCACATGGGAGGATTCAGAGTGGGGGTTATGAAAGGGTTGGAGTTGTGGAAATATGGTATCAGCATATATTGTAATTTCAATTTGATAAGGCTATGCTTATAGCCTGGTAAGGTTCATCTTGAACAGAGTGGAGGGGGTGTTATTTTACATTTTCCCCTGCCTCGGGGACACTGAAGTGCCATCATTAGCAAGGCTGCGCTAAAAGTGGATAGGATCTGCAAATTAGGACAGGTGCTCTGCTACCATTGCTAACACAACACACTGGAAAGCCATGATAACACAAACTAACTTGCTGTTAGTTTGTTTCCTGAAATGCAAATGTGATGTATGTGATATTAGTCTCCATATGCGTGTTTAGTTTAGTCTGTATGAAAATAGGTGCACATTAAATTCCTGGGTAAAGTATTTATCGTGTCGATCTTCGCATTTATATAACATATGTATATGACTGCTTTTATGTACCCTGTCTGCCTGAATCTGGGTCTGTGTATGTGTGGATGATACATTCTGTAACACTGCTGCCTTGTCAAAATTTCCTCTCAAAGCCGCCTGATCGGGTCGAGCCTCATCAGCCTGTCACAGAGGCCGGCGTTTCATTAGGGCTGCCGTTCTCCGTCCGTCTGCCCTGCCGAGCACAAGAGCTCAAACACATGCGCAAATTAAATCGACATCCAAACTCACTCCCATACACAAAGCAATTTAAATGATATTCATTAGAGCGATGACAAGTCGTGATGAGCCTTTCAGTAGTGTAGAGAGGCTGGAGGAGAGAGAGTGAGAGACAAAGAGAGAGGATGGAGGACTCTATTTTTTACGATCACTCTTTTTCCAAGTCTGTTTCAAAGGCACTCAAGTGAAGCAAATATCAGTGCACCTCTTAGATAGAGAAAATAGATGAAATAATAAAAAAAAATCAAGAGTTTACATCGACTTAACGGATGCTTACCTGTCCTGGACTTCATTCCCTTTATGTCTGTCTCTTCATAATGCGTTGTTTTACCAAAATTAAAAAAGTTCTATAACTATATTAGCTTTGATATCTTTATATCTCATTAGTAGTAGCCATGAACATTGAGTTGGATTTGCAAAATCTTAGTTTCATGCAAAATATGCTGTGGTCTCAGGTAATGTTGTGTGCCTTAAAGGCAAAAAAACTATGTTATGCCTATAATGTTGCAGTCCACAACACAAAAAGGATTTTGGTTTGGTAGACAGTGAATTCTAATTTTAAGGATGGATTACTGTTCTTATAGAAGTTAAAACACAAAAAGCTGCTAGAAAAAAGCCTTTCACATTATTCAGTTTAAATTCCATATTTTTTCTGTCCCTAAAGTACTTCAAAAAAATAAACATGTTTGAGACGCTTTGAGAAAGTTATATAAAGATATGTGTGAAATAATAGAGACAATACTAAATCTTTAGTGTGAAAAAACAGTCTAAGCCAAGTTATCAAACATTAGTTGGAGCCATTTATATGTATCTGTTTCATGTATCTGGTTTTTATAAATTGGACAAATAGCTTTAGAGTGTTTTTTCACAATGCGTTTACCGGTTTTTAGTTTTTACATTCTATTTTTACATTCTATTATTCAGAAATTTAGTTTGAATGCACAGCTAAAAATGCACGATCACTCCATTTTTTTTTCAGAGGTGATAAAAATATCAGTGGGAGTGGGAGACAACTTATGCTCAGCCTAGGGGTGGGACGGTTCACAAAATCCACGGTTCGGTTCGTTTCACGGTTTCGTGGTCACGGTTTTCGGTTCGGTTCGGTATATGGTGATTGTTAGGAAAATCTATTCCGTCTTGTATAGTCAGGTTAAAACTAAGAATGGGGATCGTTAATATTTATTGATATCGATACTTTTATCGATACTCCTTATCGATCCGAGTCTTTATCGATACCACTATCGATAATTTTCTGTTATTTGGTGGAAAGACGATGCAACAATATTTAACAAATAAATAATTGTATTTTAAATTAAATGTAATTTTTAATAAATGTTGGCATCAGTAGTTTAATTATATATTCTAAAAATAATTAGAGCAATATACAACTGTATTACTCATGTTTCTCGCCAAAAGCTCAATTTCCCTTTTCTTTTCGTTACACTTGAACGCATCATGATAACCTAATTGTCGTTTTACTGAGCCAATCTGAACACATCATCACGCAGCACGTCTGAAACTTTATTTACTTTTCAAGCTAACTAGCTTGTATGCTGCCGATTACAACACAGATTTCACAATTACTATTGTAATAAAAAAAAACGACCAGACTCGATAGTGGTATCGATAAGCCCAAACGTTATTGATTTTTGGGTTTTGAAAAAAGTGGAACCAGGTCCTTGATAGAACCGGGTTTCGATCCCCATCCCTAGTAAAAACTGAAAGAAAAAAACAGTCTGACATTTGATACATTATTGTGACAGTGTTAGGTTAAAAGTAGGTGAGATTATGGCATTGCAAGAGAGGAAACGGAGCTAATTCCAACATGTGCTTCCCTCTAAATGCAAACTGGTCCATACAGCAGACCTATAAACTGCTTTTGGCGCGTCAGATGATTTTTATCGGCTACGCTGCTTCTCTTCTTCTTCTTGTTTACTACTGGTGGTTGACTTTGGGTGCAGTAGCGCCCCCTTCTGCTCTGGAGTGTAAACGCTTCCCTCTGAGAAAAAGGAGCAGTGCATGAACCGTGCGGTACACACGCGAACCGAACCGAGACAGTCGAACCGAACGGTTCAGACGGTTTTCAGAAACCGTCCCATCCCTAGCTCAGCCATATATTTGTTAAACTGTACCATAGGCATACATAAACACTATGTTATGCCAACAATGATTAAGTCATGACGCTTTATTTTGGGCATGGTGCACGGAATGTATGTCTGCCTGGTAGGGTGACTCTTTACTATCGGGCAGTTAAGAAGAATACAGCACATATAAAGCACTTAGAAAACAAGGCTTGCAACAGACTAGGTTCAATTCAGTATTAAATAGAGGCTTGGAGTATTGTTAGTATTGTTGTATGTTTTCTTTTCACATTCTATATGGTGTTCACGAGACTTACCTATATTTTCTGTAAAATAAGGAAAAAATTTGGGATTTGAACATCATACAGTAGATGTTTCTGTCTCTGTCTCAGTAATGAAGCTGTATGGAACTTGGGAAAAACAATTACCAAGGCAGGTCCTTGGTAATTCTTAGTTCCTAAGTTCGCAAACAATACTTGTCAGAGTGACCATTTCTTTGTTAGTCCAGCCCTCACTTCGCAGGAGGAAGATGAGGGGTTGAAAAAAATGGAAGAGAAATGCAGACAAAGTACAGGAGTTGCATGCATGGACAGCATGGACCATTGACCACTTCACAAACAGAACCCAATACGTGAAGCTTAAGAACTGTGTTTCTGATGTCATAGGCTCATTGTTATTTTACACACAATGGAAACTTTTGCATCATGTGACATGTATAATATGTTTCTTATGCAATTCGAAACCCTGTAGCCCTTACTATTGCCGTTTGTTCTTTTACCGGCCAACTGCACACATAAACACTGACTCTGATGTTGAAATCAATTTGTGTGGCCAGACATAGTGTAGACATGTGTGTTAATTAATGTTCTTGTGGGAGGAAATAATTTAACCGCGATAATGAGCTTGAAGAGATTCTGTGAGAGGGACCTGATCTCTGAAATATCAGGCTGACGTAATCTGATTAGGACGAGCTATTTAGAAAAACCTTTTTCTGTCTGTAAAAGGAAAACACAACAAATTCTGTTAAGCGCTATCATATATATGATCACATATGGTCTTGAGGTACTTGCTCTTGTACATGGACAGCCATTCAAAAATAAACACTTTTTTCATATCAGGATGTTTCCTTTCAGTTGCTATCATAGGTACAACACATCAGTATGGCTATTTTCCCCATCACATACCTGACGTTTTTTCAAGACGCCTGTCAAGGCTAATGAGACAACTGAAATTCATGGAGCCCCGTCCTCTGGATAGTCTCATTCTCTTAATCTTTTTTCACTTCAGCTTGCATTACCTTGCTTGCAGGATACCCTGTAAGGCGATGTAACTGTCCACCTGGAGGTGAGCTAGCCCACTGCCCAGTACGTCGCTCTCGTCCGGGGTGTTCCTGTCTGCTACAGTGTTCTGCTTCTTAACTTGCAGTTTTGTCCATGTTTATCCCAGCTAATGAAGACTCGATTTATTTTGTCACACCGCGGTGAGGTCAAGTTGGGGTTTTTGTCCTGTCTCCATGTTTGTCTTGTCAAATCCTGTTTTATTTTGAAACGTAACTCTCTGTTGAAATAGTCTGTTTCCCTTGTCTTTTGCCAGTGTGTTTCGTTATGTTGTCCTTCGAGCCTGAGCCTTTGATCATAGTCACAGTTTGCCTTGCCTTGTCGCCAAGAGAGTACCTTGTAAGAGTGATTTTGTTTTGGTTAGCCAAGTGTAGTTATGTCATCGCCTTTTGCTTTGAAATAACTACATTAAAACTTCTAATCTCTGCGTCTGAGTCCTGCCTTGAGCCCGTCCTGACATATTTCTGTTCGCTTAGCCCATTACCTCACTGTTGAAGTCCTTTCATTTATCGTTTAGTCCAGTTAATGACCCAGCCCATTTGTCTTGCTGTGGCTGTTCACCTTTCTAACTTACCAAACACAGCCAACTCGGATTTGTTAAGGCATGCTGATGAATAACGTCTTTGGCTCTTACCTGTGTATGTCTCTCTCTCATCTGACTACGGCTTAGACAAAAGAAGGCTTCTAGTGGGTCTGGCTAGGTCGGTAGAACGGGCAACTCTCGCTCATGTCCCAGTTCGTGCAGGTTTTTCCTCTCTGAGACTTATGACTTTTGCCTTTTGTGTCTTGGCATGTGGCACATTAAGGCTGCACCGGCTATCCTTGAGTGACATGGTAGGTTTTGGGTAACTCAGCCGCTGCCATGGACACCCTCCTTTCCAAGAACTTCAAGCCTCCTATTGATGCCAAACCTGAGGACATAGATGATTCCATGGTGGGTGAAGAAACTGTAGGGGATGCAGCGTGGTTGGTGGCAGGGAGTGTGGTGAACAGACAGAGTCCCTATCAGGTGACTTAGCATGAAGGACACGGACGAGAGAGGTCAGCCCAATGCTTGAGGCTTTTATGATTCTTTCAACAGGTAGTGGTCACAAGTAACCAGTTCACTGGATGTGTGCTGGGAGGACGAAGAAAAATGACATCATTAAACATAAAACAATAAAGGGTCCAAACAACTTCCAAACACACAATATACATCCAGTGGTTGGCCAAAGAAACAAGGAAGTAAATCAAAGAACTCAAACTCACGTTAACCAGAAGACACACACTGGAACTGGAAAGGTGGCAATGCAGTTTCAAAAGGGGTGAACCCTGGGCAAGCAGCAAACTTATAGCCTGCACAGGGCACAGGGTTTCCCGGCAGGGGCATGGGTGTGGTAGGCTAGCCCTGCCCACTGAAATGGGGACCCCATCTCTGCCACAAGAGGTAGCCAAAAGAGAGTCTTGACAGTGGGGCCTTCTTGGGACAGCTGAATGGACAAGCTCCTTCCTTTCTGTATCATGGAGGAGGGCTTGTTTAATTTCGACATGCAGCCTTGAGTGTACACCAATGACGAAAAGATATCAGTCGCCGCTTCTGGTGATTTTTCTGAGGTGGAGACTGGATCACACTTTTGTGGAAGAAACCACAATGTAAATTTGTGACTACTCAGTGGGATCTGGCTCTGGTTTTAGCCAATATTGAAGTGTTCTCATATGAGGAGGAACTGCTTCTGGCTTTATGTTCATGCAGAGTGATGGACTGAAGGCATGCGTTTTGCATGCTTTCAGTCCATCACTCATGTACTTCATTTGCATTGGATAGCTAAAGAGTGATATTACACCCTAATTGCTTTTTTGCTCCCCATTTTACGTTTAAAAGACAAAGGTCCCTGAATGCTCTTTGCCCCATGTACGCTTTGCACGGTTAAATAAAGCAGAGCTAACTCGAAACCTGACTGGGAGACATACTGCGGTAAGCGTGTTGACTCATTTATGTTTCTGGTGTTTGTGTGGCAGTAGTGTGTTTTTGCTGCTCTCACTAAATACCAGCACTCGCTAAATACCAAAGAAATTGTTAGATTGCAGCACCAACAGTTATTTGCATCTTTAGTGACTGCTGTACTCTTATATCTGTTTTAATAAAAAGTTGTGACCCTACTGTACTTTAGCTTAGCGATTAGCAGCTTTAGCTTAGCAGTTGGCAAAGGTTTCTCCTTCTCCTTATCCCTCTCGCTCTCCTGCTTTCTCTTCCTCGTTGTGTCAGATGTTCAGTTACTCCTCTGCCTCCTTTAGCCGTAATGGTTTGTGTAACAAATGTAGTTTGTACACATGGAGGCAAGGCTCACTGAGTTAGAAGCTTGGCTCCACATCTTAGTAGATCAGCCCTGAGCTAGTGTAACCAAGTGTAGCCAGTCATAGGTAGTCAGTGCGGACCGACCTGAGTTAGCCCCTGGATAGCAATCAACCCCCCCACTGGCATCTCCTTACCAGCCAGGAAAGGGTAGCTGAGAGCTATCTGAGGGAGGAATAGTTGTGCCCTGGGCGGCGGCCGGAGTCGGGTACTTGGCGAACCGATCCCCAGCTGCAGAAGCTGGCACTAGGGATGTGGAACGTCACCTCTCTGGTGGGGAAGGAGCCTGAGTTGGTGTGCGAGGCGGAGAGATTCCGACTGGATAAAATTGGTCTCACCTTGACACACAGCTCTTGCTCTGGAACCAGCCTTCTCGAGAGGGGTTGGACGCTCGGCTACTCTGGAGTTGTCCCCGGTTAGAGGCGCCGAGCAGGAGTGGGCATACTCATTGCCCCCATCTCCGTGCCTGTATGTTGGGGTTTACCCCAGTGAACGAGAGGGTAGCATCCCTTTGCCTTCAGGTGGGGGGGACGGGTCCTGACTGTCGTTTGTGCCTATGCGCCTAGCGGCAGTACAGAGTACCCACCCTTTTTGGAGTCCTTGGAGGGGGTACTGGAGGGTGCCCCGTCTGGGGACTCCCTCGTTTTGCTGGGGGACTTTAACGCTCACGTGGGCAATGACACAGTGAGACTGTGAGTGAGGCTGAAGTCACCGAGGCAGTCAAAAAGCTCCGCGGTGGCAAGGCTCCGGGGGTGGATGAGATTCGGCCGGAGTTGCTCAAGGCTTTGGATGTTGTGGGGCTGCGTTGGCTAACGCGACTCTGCAACATCGCGTGGACATCAGGGGCAGTTCCGCTGGATTGGCAGACTGGGGTGGTGGTCCCCCTATTTAAAAAGTGGGACCTAAGGGTGTGTTCCGACTACAGGGGGATCACACTCTTAAGCCTCCCTGGGAAGGTCTATTCAGCGGTTCTGGAGAGAAGGGTCCGTCGGATAGTCGAGCCTCGGATTGAGGAGGAACAGTGTGGTTTTCGTCCTGGCCGTGGAACGCTGGACCAGCTCTATACCCTCAGCGGGGTCCTGGAGGGTGCATGGGATTTCGATCAACCAGTCAACATGTATTTTGTGGACTTGGAGAAGGCGTTCGACCGTGTCCCTCGGGGTATCCTGTTGGGGGTGCTCCGGGAGTATGGGGTACTGGGCCCTTTGTTACATGCTGTTCGGTCCCTGTACGACCGGAGTCAGAACTTGGTTCACATTGCCGGTAGTAAGTCAGATCCGTTTCCGGTGGGAGTTGGAGTCTGCCAAGGTTGCCCTATGTCTCCGGTTCTGTTCATAACTTTTATGGACAGGATTTATAGGCGCAGCCGAGGTGTTGAGGGTGTCCTTCTTGATGGCCTTAGGATCGCATCTCTGCTTTTTGCAGATGATGTGGTCCTGTTGGCTTCATCAAGTCGTGACCTACAGCTCTCGCTCGAGAGGTTCGCAGCCGAGTGCGAAGCGGCTGGGATGAGTCCAAGTCCCAGACCATGGTCTCTCACCGTAAAAGGGTACAGTGCCTTCTCCGGTCAGTGGGACGTCCTTCCCCAAGTGGAGGAGTTCAAGTATCTCGGGGTATTGTTCGCGAATGGGGGTAGGGAGCGTGAGATCAATGGGCGGATCGGTGCGGCGTCTGCAGTAATGTGGGCACTTTACCGGTTGTCGTGATGAAGAGAGAGCTGAGCTTAAAGTCGAAGCTCTTGATTTATCAGTCGATTTACGTTCCCATCCTCATCTATGGCCACGAACTTTGGGTAGTGACCGAAAGAGCGAGATCCCGGATACAAGCGGCTGAAATGAGTTTCCTCCGCAGGGTGGCTGGGCTCTCCCTTAGAGATAGAGTGAGAAGCTCGGGCATCCGGGAGGGTCTTGGAGTAGAGCCGCTGCTCCTTTACATGGAGAGGACCCAGTTTAGGTGGCTGGGACATCTGATTAACATGCCTCCTGTTCGCATCCCTGATGAGGTGTTCCAGGCACGTCCCACCGGGAGGAGGCCCAGAGGAAGAACCAGGACGCGCTGGAGGGACTATGTGTTTCATCTGGCCTGGGAACGCCTCAGGATCCCCCCGGAAGAGCTGGCAGAAGTGGCAGGAGAGAGGGAAGTCCGGGTTTCCCTGCTTCGGCTGCTGCCCCAGCGACACGACCCTGGATAAGTGTTGGAAAATGGATGGATGGATAGATATTTTCATTGCATTTTATTTTAATCTTTATCTTTCCCTTTTAACATTGATAGCCAAGGATATTGGCTCCTTCTCTGCATGACTGGTGTGACCCTTATATTGCATTTCAGTTTTATTTTTTAAAACCCATCCATCCATCCATCCATCCATTGTCCACCGCTTTTCCGGGGTCGGGATTTTTAAAACCTTTGACCCAATTCGAACCAGAAGCTGCAGCGCTAATTGGGTTTCCCTACCCCATTCCCTTTGTGCATGAGTGGGTTTTATGGCAATTTTTATTCTGTTCTTTATTAAAAATCCGTTTTAACTGAAACCACGTCTTGGCAGTGTCAGATTTACCTGAGTGCCTTGTGTTTAGTGTAATTCTTTCTAGATCCCTGGGTGAAATTTCCATGCTGGCATTGTTACATTTCCCAATGTGTTTCTGGGCAAGTTCTGCCATCCACCACCTAATGCCACACTGGTAACAGCAGCGGATGAGTACTCAAGTAGGTTAGTCCTGAGATCCACAAGGATGATCCAACAGCGAGGATTTCACAGAGGGATGAATTGGAGTATTAAGACAATCTGGCAGTCTGTTTGTCCTGAAAGTCCTTATGAGGAAGCTACTGATGAGCGTAGATGGAAATTTGGTGTGCAAATTGGAGCATCAAGACTTTGCCCAGGAGGCCTGCTCTGACCAAATAAAAACACACCACTACTTGAAAAGCCAGCCCATGAGAAATGTTTTTCAAAACTCACATTCAAACCAGTTTTTCCTGTATGCAGGTTAACAAAGTATAGTTTAGCACCGGGTATTTGTCAGTGCTAAAAATATGTAAATATATATTTTTTAAAAATAAAAATACATTTGGAAAAAATAACAAAAACATAAACAAAACCAGTGTAATTTACTGTTGCTCGGATTGTCAATTAAACCCAAAGCGTCACTAAACAGAATCGCTAATCGTTAATCGCTAATCGTCACTAAACACTTGTCTTTTCAACTATCAAATGACACCATTCAAAATTAGTATTTGTGCAATCTGGCAAAATATTCTAATTTACCCTTTGCGGAACAAATAAAAGAACAACTTTTACTCACAGTCACTGTGAGTAAAAGGTATCTGTTAATATGCCAACATGTTTACGAGTAAGTATAGTAATTGTCAGTTACTTATCCATTTTTATTGTCTTTATACTTAATCTATGGTTCCAGAAAGAGCCATTTTGTTGGTGGCACTGTTTTTTTACTTTATTTTTTATTTCTATTTCAGTGGTCTGCTGGTTTCCTTCACTGGAACTCTCAACAAAAGTACTGCTGGGCCTTTTTTGCATCAGTTATGTCTTCTTTGTGCAAGGTTTAGGTTTTGTTTACTTGAAGAGAGTCAATATTATCTACAATTGTTAGGATTTGGTTATAAATACTCACTTAAGCATAGTATGCTAACACATGATCTATGTAGATTTCTAATTGTTTTATTTATTTTATTACTATATGAAGTCTCTGGCTGTAACCACAGATTGTCTTTGCTCTCTCTTTTCTTTCTCTCTTTTCTTTCTCTGTTGCACATCTTTAAGTAAACACACACACACATCATTTGGTACCACATTCCAATGTCATCAACATGAATTTACGACCTGGCTTGTTAGTCTTAGAGGTAACTGACCAATAGGACATGGTTGTGTCCAGTACTCTTTTTAAGGGGTGTGCCCAGCCCAGGAGACAAAGACCCATCACACCCAGATCTCGGAGCTCTTTGCCGACTGAGACCCTGAGAGAGAGGTTTCCTCTGTGAAGAGCCCAGCGCTGAAATACTTTACCTGTGACCCAATAAATGTCAATTTTTTACTCTTGATCGACTCTGGTTTATTCTCAGGTTTCCAACTAAAGAATCGGGTTAACACAATGTTAATGCAATCTTTATTGAAAATGGTCTGTAAATATGTTTAGGATATAATTCTGCTGAGTAAAGCATATATATATATATACACACACACATGCATATACGGAATATGTGTGTGTTTGTTGATGTATGTATACTATGACTAAGTTTTTCTTTCTGTAAACAGTATATATACACACACATATGACTTGTCTCATGTAAGTGTGTGTGTGTAAGAGCATACAACAGGGATTATGTGTGTGTCAGTAAAGTGGCTGAGCTGTGCTTGTAGCGTTTAGAGGAAATTACCCTGCAAGCAACGCCTCGGCCACAGCAGATAGCAGTTTGACACTCCAGGCTGCATGGCATATTGATTTCTTGTTGTGAGAAGTGCTGTTCAAGCCCCATTTAAGATTTCCATCCACCCCACAGCCCTGAATTTGGCAGTCAGCTGTAAATTAGGGAAAATGCACATTCATCAGGTGTGTTATTTTAAGATACTTTAGAAATGTGTGTTGTCAGAGCTAAGTACACTCCTCCAACTAACAAAAAAAAAATGACTGAAAAACTGAGGTATTAGAATTAGAATTTGTTGACTAAGAGTTTTTACAGCTTAAATATTTTTAAGTCCCGTCAGAATAAGGGAGGAAATATTGTATTGAATTGTTCTATTTCAAGTATGGGAAATATTCACAACTAAACAAAAGACGGATTCAGTGACTGATCCAACTTTTTTTTTTATCACAAAGTAAACAGACTTTAATATATTATCCAATATTTCCAGGGGACATATTGGCATATCATTTTCCGCATTGTATCATATATAACAGGCCCAAACAAAATTTTGTGCCTCCAGTAGTTCGAGGGATAGGAGGTTGGAAATGCATAATGCAGAAACAGGGGCCAATGATAAGTACCGACTGCTGACTTTCATTCATTTTAAAATCACTACAAACTCTGCTCATATTAGTCATCAAAAATAATGTTGTAGCTCTGAAAATTTTCAAAACATGTATTACATCACAACGAGGATCTGGCACAGAATGTGGTGACTGAGAAACTAGAGGAGCATAAGATTAGTGAATGAAGAGCAGTAGAGAAAGGAAACACATGTGCAGGTAGTTGAGTGATAACCACAAAAGGAGAGAACTGAAGTAACCTTAGAGACACAAGTGGAAGACTCAGGAGACTAAGAAAGATAACAGAATAAAACAGGAGGCTAAAGCATGGGAAAATAGAACTAACAAAAGCAAAATACTAAGTAAAACCCAGCTCACAAACATAGTGGATAGAATGACTAAACATTCTGCTCACAGACATAACTTTAAAATTCTTACCTGGGGAAGAAATGCAGATATAATTGTATTAGTTTAAATACAACATTATCACAATTATTAATATTTCACATCTTTTCAGAGAATAGCCTGAAAGAATCCAAAAAGAATACTACTTTGTATCATGTTGAAAGGCATATTCCTTACCTGTGCATGGAGTATGAGGGAATCCGGTTAAAAAAAGGCGCCAAAAAAGATTCAGAGCAGTACAAAATATCAAAGTTAACCCTTGTATGAATTCTTTAAATATTTTATTTAAAAGAGCAAATCATTGTCACAATTCTTCCTCTGATCTTCCTCTGATGTGTGACTTTGATGTATAACTTCCCAGTCTCTTGCCACACTCTTTTTAAGGACCCTATTGAGAACCCAAACCGAACGGAATTTACATATGTCATTCCTATGATCTCAGACATGAGTGGCTGTACAAATAAATAATTTTAACCAAATCAAGATATTAGCGATTCAATACTGCGATAATGTTTCAATAAGAATTTCTCAGGTGAATTCACAATGTAGAGATTGAAGACATTGATACACATTTTATGTTCTAAAAGCATTTATTTTATGTTACATCTTTATATGCTCAATCTAGCTTGTTACTGTGGTGTCTTGCCCTCACAAGATGCTGAACAAAATGTTATTACTTTACTTCTCAATCAACTATAATCACACAGCAGGTTTGCAAATGTAATTGTACTTACACAGCACTGAAACGCAACAATGGAACAGCTAGCACTTCTGTATCTCCTGTTTGAAAGCTTGTATTTAAACAATTTTAAATATGATCAGGCAAGCATCATGAACCATGTATGTATGTTATTAGTAATTCCATCCATTGTTTCTTGATTTTGTTTTGGTGACTCAGGCTCATAAGTGTGATACATGAGATCATTGCTTAATGTCCAAATTTTCCTTGCTAAGCTATTACATTGACATTTTTCATCATATACAAGTATAATACCATCCGATGCCCATAAGCAGTGATGACTTATCAAGTTGGGTGTGTCTCACATCACTGGTTTTCTCAAATCCTAGTTATAAATATGTCGGCCACAGGTTTGATTCTGCACAGGTAGTGATGTTGTTTTGTTTTTTTCCTTTTTGACTCGTACAACAATCTTCTTACTACTATGGACTTTGGACACTGTATTCTGACATTGCTTCATATTGATTCAGAAACTGCTGGCGAGATAATCTTAAATTAAATAGAATTGTGTTATGGTTGTGGGAGCTAAGGGTTCATATTTTTTTTTTGTGCTCTGCCTACTTCAGAAAAATTATTTACGTTAGTTATTGAGAATTTACAATGGATAAGAACAACAATTTTGTTTTATTAAAGTTCTCAATTTTAATTTCTCAAATTCTCAAATTGTGGTTTTCCTCATCATTTTTTTAATTTGTTTTTGCGATTGAAGAGTACATAGAGTTCTAATCTTAGAAAAGTGTGAATTAGTACTCAGTAACCCTAACCCAAGAACAAAAGTACTAAAAGTAGTAATGCCATTTTGGACATCATTTTGTCGTCATATTTCTTTGCCATTTGAACAATTTCCTGATGAACTTTAAGAATGAAGCATAAGCATTCTCCTAATTTAATTTTTCTATTTTAAGATTTGAGGATTTTCAATGAGGAGTAATGTTTGAGTGACACTAATTTAAATTTAGGAGAATAATAAAATCACTGTAAACTATCACCTCTGCAAGAATGTTCTTATTGCAAATACTCTTTTTAATCTTTGGCGTTCTACTGAGAACCTCTGATTCGTCTTTGAAGTGGAGGAGATCTTAAATGAAAGAACAATTGTCAGGACAATCTTGATATTTGCAACAAAGACATTATTATGTTCTGCACACAAATAAATAATTAGATCTGTGAGGCAGTTCCTTTTATGTCAATAGGTAGCAATGTTTCTCTTACTGCTGAATTGTGTTCTATATAAAGAAAATAATGGAAAAAAACAAACAAGAATGGAAAAGCAAATCAAGAGACACCAAAATGGATAGGGCATTCTCCCTCCGTGCTTGTGTTTGTGTAAAGAGTGTGCTTACTTGTACCTTAGCTTTATGCTTTGTGATTCCATTGTGAGGAGTAGATCCTCTGAGCTTGTATTCCCACCCTCCCACTAGTCCCCTTCTTCAGATACAGCTATCTGAATCAGCACCACACCTTCCACAAATGCATGTGAGCAGCTTACCGTGGTTAAGGCTCTGACGGTGTTACTGTGGGATCTTCTGATGGTTGCATTGTGTGAGCCACAATAAGGATGTGGTGTGCTTGCACAATGAATCGTCTTCTAAACCTGTGTTCAGACATTAATGTTTACCCCAACATTCAGCTTCAAGTAAGGAAGTTTGTTTGCATCTCAAGAAGCCTTTCTTTGATTTACATCCACACAATGGGACGATTCTGAAAAAACAGTAAAGACAACCAAGTTTCCAAAAACCATGTTCAGTTTACGATCTTAAAAGCTTTTCTACTCATTTGAAAATCAAAGATAACACATTTTTCTCTCTACATAATAGGGTTGTTTACACATTGTTTGTTATTGAAAATTTGGGGGAGAAGGATGTCTACAACTTTTTTTTTTTTTGTCCTTTAGTGAAAACTGTAAAGATTACAGTGAGGTAGTACACAATAACGTCACCATTGAACATTTCTGTATATCAAAGTTCTAAAAAACATCCACATCATAGTGTTGTTCACATCGTCTACACGACATGGATAGAGGAAATTAATTTTCTTTTTACTGCAATTCTCATATACTGGCCTACTATGTATGCCTGTATGTACAGTATGTATATTGAATCTTAAAGCAATCTTAAAATAGAAAAGAAATAGAAAACAAATGTTTGTGAAAATGTTTGTATTTGTACATTAGGAATTTTTTTGTATATGCTGAGAAAATTCCAAAATTATGCATTGGATATATATATATATATATATATATTTTTTTTTTTGAGAATACAAAAATGTTGGTGTTAGCTTTGATGTGTCGTGATCCATATTCATTCATGACTTCATTTATAATTTTCTGTTGTACTGTATGGGATTAGTGCAAAGCACACAAGCACAGTTTGCCTGCGTGTTTGCTTGCAAGCACAATCAAGTGGGGATATCCACTGATCTCTGGATGAAGGTTCAAATCCTTAATAAGCCCCTTAGCTCTTCTCTCTTGATGTGAGGAAAGACGAGAAAATGTTTTTTTTACACTTCAGTTTCATGCATATTTCCTTTAAGGCTAATGAGAACCTTAAATATGGTGCCAGACTTCAGCACTGTTGAAGGCTGACATTTTCACACACATTGCCACCTTGTCATTGTGGATGAAGTCCCTCTACCTGGCTGTTGAGAAGGGTGTGTGAGCGTGTGCCTCCTTTTGTCTCTTAAAAGCTCCAGGACATTTTTTTTTGTCCCAGTTTACTTATATTTATTTGCTACTTATGCACCACAGATTATATCGTTCTTAAATTGATAAACAGGGCAACATTTTTTCTCTATTTTCTGTCATCCTAATTTCCTCATTCAACTTGCATATCTGTGTACAGCAAATTATCAAATGTATTGTGATGCATTCTCATTTAATGTCAATGTAGTTCAGAATAAAATCACTAAAAAAGCACTGGAGGGGCCTTGCTCATTGTTGTCATCATTCATGAGGCCTGAATAAAAGCATCTGCCAGGGTTTTTCCTGTATCTAAAGAGCTCACAAACTGTACATCCAGGATGAATGTAGAGTGAGAGATATTAAAAGGAAACTTAATGGGTGCGTGGGTCATTACAAATCCTAGCTGGAGAATAATTTTGCGATAATAACTCTGTCTGGTATCAATTGTAGACAGTGAGTAAATGGATTGCTAAATGTTACAATCACAAAGTGAAACTGTTGAGTATGTCCCTGAGTAAATATTTTGTTTTTATAATACTTTGGTATAGTTAGTAGAGGAATTTAGATATTTTTCAAATTGCAGCTTTTACCTAAATCATTATAACATAAAAACCTTTTTTTGTTATTGTTTATGAGATTGAATGCTGCCAGCTCAGTTTTCAATGTGAAGTATATGCTTTAGTTTAAGGCACTAACACAACAGAGAAGGACACAGGAAAGGTAATAGTGTCTGTTTGCATGTCTGAAAATAAGTGCATGCATGTGTGTGTGTTCCCACACTGTCCTGCTGCCACTCACTGTAAACTAGTCTGCAACCCGTCATACATAGACGTTGACACACTCCCAGTCTAATGCGCTCATTAGGGACTGCATAGCACACACATAATTGATAGCCATGACACACAGAATGTACAGACACATATTTGCAAAAAAAAAACAGTTTTCTTTTTAATGCTCCAGTAGAAAACAAGGTTATACCAAGTCATATAATGGGGATCATTGTCAAGAAGAACAACAACAGTAACCAAAGAACAAAAATGAAAGACCAATGGGACAGAATGCATAACAGTGTCTGTGCTGTTTACATGCTGATATTTTACAAGTAAAGATTTTTTTCTATTATTATTTCTCTACACTGGCAGATGTCAGTTACTTGAGCAAATTAACTGCCAAAAATGTAGCAGAACTTGTCACTCAAGAGGTTAGTGTAACCATGGTTACCTTTCATATCCCCCCCCAAAAAAAGCTGCAGTGCAGAATCATGGTCGAGTAATTATACAGAAAAAAAAAAAACATTAGGATCAATCAAAAAGGCATTCAACAATATGAAACAACTAATAGTGCTTATAAATAACAATTTACACTTGAAATATCTCCATAAAGTAATATATTTTTTGTACAACCTTTAATATTATTTTAGAGTTCACACAGGAGCATGTGTAGAATAGATTCTGATAAAAACAAAAAAGTCCTTAACTCTTTGAGCATGAGGTGGGAATAAAAAGATTGAGCTGTTGTCAGTCTTTTGTTATCTTTTTGTGTCATATCTTTTGATTACATAGCACATTTACAAAACTATTGTGCAAAAACAAGTTAATGTCTTCATACACTGTGAACCAGCAAATAGTCAGTATCCCTTTACATTGAAAATATAAAAAGATGCATAATTTAAACAGGAATTAATCAATCTATTTTTCTATACATACTTGACACAGACCTGAACTAATACAGGTCCTTGATAAATCAAAGTAAAACATTTTCCTTAAAACAAAAATTAAAAAAGAAAGAAAATCCACACACAATGCTCATGTGAAGACTTATAAACAATTCAACAGACAAATGTGAAGCTCAGGATTCTTGAATCAAAAATCTCCTTTTAAAAATGTTTTAATGTTTACAATTAGAAACATGTGAAACAAGTAATGTGGACAAAATGTGCATCGAATTCTCACAATAGCTTCAATAATTCACACTTTTAAATATTGAGTCAATATTGAGTGTTGTTTGGATCTTCAGTGTAGAAATGCTTAGATGTGCTCAGAGGGTTAATTTTTAAATGCTGACCCCTGCATCAAAATGTTATAAAAAAAAGAAACCATGGAAAGTGCAGCAGATTTTGTTTTAAAATGTTGAACTCAAATGTTTTCATTTTTGCATGCAGATTAGCACATCATATCCATAATGCCAAAATATAAAATAACCTAATTTCTGTCACCACATTATTTAGAATATCTTTTAAACTTTTTATAGTAGTTCCTCTTAGTAATAAGAGCCTGAATTTGTATTAAAAAAAAGGCAAATTCCAGTCAAAAGAGAACACTAAAACCAAGTACATTGGCATTATAAGAGAAATAAAACACAGAATAAAAAATCTTGACACTCAGTAGTTTCATGGCATCTTTGTGCAGTTCCAACTTTTCAAATCCTTTCTTTTTCAACGTCCATGAAAGGTTTAAGGGAGATCGGGCAAGAAAGAGTGAGCCATAATGAAAGAGTGCTGCATTGTCCCTGGCCATTGCTACTGTTTTTCCAGCTCACATACATACATGAGATGATCTTCAGGTGATTTCCCATGAGTTTTGCTCAGGTGAAGCTTAACTGCATGCTTACTTGCAAAAGTCCGATTGCACAGCTTACACTGGTAGACAGCCCCATTGTCGTCGTCATCAGGAGAGTTAGGGGATTCAGTCAACGGCAAAGATGTTGTTAATGAAGAGGACAGGGAGATTGGTGAGGTGGAGGATAGAGATTTTGGTAGTGAAGAGGGTAAAGGGTGGCTGGAAGGGTGAAGATTAGAGAACAGTTTTTCAGACAGTCCTTTGGTTTGACGTTGGTGATGATGTTGTGATATCTGGCTGAGTAGCTGCTCTCCAGAAAGCTTAGCCAGGTCTCGAAGACGAAACCCTAAGTGGGATTCCAAATGGCTGACGTACGTGGATGGCGAGCGAATCTGAGAGGCGCAGTCACTGCAGAAGAACACTGGGTGACCTGAATCCAAGTTTTTCAAGAATTTGGTCCCACCTGTTCGTCTCAACTGGTACTTGACATTAGCCAACCAGTGGGATATCGTTGTCATGGAGAGACCAGTAAAACGGGAGATGTGCATCCTCTCCTGTGGGCTTAAATCTGACATCATATATTTTCCGTCATTTGTTTGTCTCAAACTGGACGCAAACTGGGCTTGTAGAATGAGTAGGTGTTGCGGGTTCCAGTTGGACTGACGACCTTTACGTTTTTGGGCTGGTGAAACTTCTTCTGTTTCCTCTTGTGTGGCGCCTTCAATATCTGAACGCTCTGACTGGCTGGTAGGTGTGGAGGACTTTGACACAGTCTGACTTTCTGTCAAGTTCCTCAACATGTCAGAGATATCTGAAAGGGCATTTTCTCTCAATGGGGATGTGGACATAAATGAAGCGACTGCAGCTGAGGCTTTTGTCATAGTAACAGCAGAGGAAGGGGAAATGGACGGTGTGGAGGTAATGGAAGAAATAGCCGTTGAACCTAAAGAACCACCATTAGTAGTTTTGGCAGCATTTTTACCTTTGGTGAGATCTATAGGCTGGTCATTGCTTTGATGTTGCTGGTAGAAATAACGGTCCAAAGGCTCATTACTGGTCTTTTTGGTGTGTGCTGGTGGGGTGGAAGACGCCACTGCTGCTTTTTCTGCCAGGCTGTTGCTCATTTTAAACAGCATGCTCATGGGGTCAAGAGAGGGCAGGGCAGGTTTAGCAGCCTTTCCAAGGTGAACGTTCATTACTGACTGCAGTGCACTCAGAGGGTTGACAAAAGGCTGTTCTGGAGGTGGATGGTCTGTGATGATAGCTGTACTGCCACACAGAGAGGCCGGCAGTGGTGATGTTCCACTGGCTGTCTCCACTCCATTCTCTGCTGAATCCATCATGGAGACATTACTATTTGAATCTCTGTGCGTGATTCCGATTCCTTCTCTGCCTGCTTTTTCCGTTTCACTGGTATGCTCAGGGGTTTTGCTCTCTCTATTTTCTCTAATTGTATTTTGTTCAGGTGTTTCTCCTCTGGCTGAGTCCTCAGCCTCACTGTTGCATGGTGAAGGTGTGGCTTGTCTCAAAGGAGACTCTCTCAAGAGTCTCTCACTACTGGGCTCTGTCATTTTCTCCTCAACTTTGGTGACTTTCTCTGTTACCTTTTTGACTAGTTCTTCCATAGCATGAAAGTTGTTTTTAGGCAGTGGGGAGGTTTGGCGGCTTGGAGGTGATATAAGTGGGTGGCTCTTACTTGTTGGGGAGATCATTTCACCTCCAGAGAACATATATTTAAGGGGAGAGCTCTTCCCAGAATTACCGATAGAGAGCTTCATTATGTTTGGCAGCTGGTAGGCAGCATGGATACTAGGATAGCCACCCCAACTTGGAGCTCCATTCTGAGCTTTGTTGATGGCTGAAGTCACTGTATTTTCCAAGGACTTGAGGATATCAAGACCCCCCTTTGGATTTTCATCCAGATCCTCCTCAGTCAGATACGTGTACTTTGAAGAAATATCAAACTTTTCCTCAGTGTCATCCTCCCCTCCTGTTTTCTTATCTTTGATGAGATTGTTGGCATTGCTGATGATGGTCTCTTTAGTGCATTCTTCTTCTTTTTCCTCTTTTTTTATTTCCACAACCATTGCAGTTGGTGAGATACTGGTTGGTGGAGGCACTGGAGCAGGAGGAGGGGAGAAAGTTGTAGCGGCCAGGGGAACAGACTGAACCTTCTCTTCAGCTGCTAAATTGGACATTGGGGCATGGGTGGATGACTCCATAATTGGTTTCCCTTTCTTAATGGCAGAGTTTGTTACTTTAATAAAGTGTCCTGTTACCATCATGTGAGCAGTTAGCTCTTGCAGTGTGTCATGAGAGCTTCCACACTCCATGCATTTCAGTATCTGTGACTTCCTGGATTCAAACTGCCAGGCGTAACTTGCACCGTTTTGGTGTCCATAGCGGTTGTTAGGCGTGATGTAGGGGTTGGTAACCTTTTGAAGTAGGTCATTAGTGTCATTGAGGGAAGGCGGCTTTGGTGTTGTACCTCCAGTAGAGTCAGGTGAGCTTGGTAAGTCAAGATCAATGGGGGCTCTTTTCCGAGCTGAGGAGATAATCTTAGCTGCCACTGGTGTAACAGGTTCTTTCAGAGGCACTTTTTGGTAATGTTTTGTCTTGATCATATGGACACTTAGGTCCTGAAGGGATTCAAAGGAGTGCCCACAGTACATACACTTAAGAACTTTTTGTGCATCCTCTTTCCCCTCCATCTCAAGTAAAGAACGTTTTCTTGGTTTTGACCAGCGTTTAGCACCCTCACCATCTGTTTCAAGGTTATCATCACGGTAATGGCCTGTCTCATTCATATGCACTGTGAGCTCTACCAAAGTGTCATAAGCAGCACTGCAGTCTTTACAACGAAACTTACTGGCTCCTGTGAATATGGAGCCATAGAGCTTGGAGCTCTGCCGGTAAAGCTGGACAGTGCTAAAAAGGTTGTGCTCTGTAGAAGCGGTGGATACAGCCACTGTAGGATGTTGAACCATACTCATCCTGTTGTGGTGGTTCTGTGAGGCCTGCTGGAGAGTCTTAGCCATAGCTGTCTGATGCCAGTCATAACCTCCACTTCCACAGCTACTGCTGCTGCTGCTACTACTGCTGCTACTATGACTACGAGGGGGTTTTTCTGCTGCAGTTTGACTCAGGTTCAGATTTAGTGTAGACCAATAAGAACTGGTAAGAAAAGAGTTGTAAATAGCCTTCATTTTTTCAAGGCTATCAGCCACTGAACCTGTTGCAGCCAATATGGCCTCATCTCCACTTACTGAGGCAGCAACATTGGCTGCTGCCATTATGGCAGAGGAAGAGGATATGGACAGTGCATTGGGGTCTTTAGAAAGTAGGACATCATCCTCATTTTTAAGTGAAGAGCTCTCAAAATCTGACAGTCTGTCACTGGATTCACTTAAGTGAGACTCACTGTCCAGCTCCTGACCAGAAAAGTCAGCATTGGGGGAGTCACGAATGCCAGTGGATCCAGGTCTGTCCTTAAGAAGGAAATCCTTGTCCTGACATATGAGTTTGGCAGCAGGCTCGTCCCCTTCCTGGGCTGAGTCTTCCTCATCCAGGTCCTCATCCAAGAGGGCTGCTTCCTTCTCATCCTCAGGGACATATGCTGCTTAGATAGACAGGATTAAAAAAAGAATGAAATGTAGGTTAGAATCAACTGACAACATATCTAATGACATCGTAAAAGTATTTAGTATATTTAACGGTTGTTCTGTTAGAATTGTATATTTTACTTTTACTTTGCCTTACAATTTGTATCAATACACACACAACCCCTCCCAAACTCTTTCCATTTCCACCAGGTCTTTGTTCCGTATTGCAGAAAATCAAAGGTGCCAGGGAGAGGGAGAGAGGCAGAGAGAGAAACAGAAATAAATAAGTGAGAGAGAGGGAAAAATGTCTCTTCAAACAAAACTTGCCACCTTATTCTTCTCAAGGGGCAACAGCTTGAAATTAAAACTAAATTTGAAATTAATGAAGCACATTCTGGCGGTGGCATTTGTTTCTGAAGTAATAAATTACTTGTATCAACCTCGGAGACAGTGGTTCCTGTCTGTCAATTAATATGTCTTACGCTTCTTCTGCAGACTTTAATGCATTTCCTAACAGACACATTCACCATTTAAATTAAGCACGCATTTTCACTCATTACACTTCTCAGCTCTCGCCTCTTCGTAAATAAAAAAAAAATGTATGTATGTTTGCCAGTGACAAATCTTTCCCTGCAAAACCCATTTGCCTTAATTACCAAAGATTAGAAAAAAAGTGTAGTTATTATTTACTGTTTAGCTTCAGGGAGAAAGCTTGCATCTTTCAATTTATATTCAAATCCTTCTAGTTTAAGAATAAAACCATGAATTCACACAGAGACAAGATATTTTAAGACAAATCACCACCCTTCTTTGTTCTGAATCTGTACATGTATCTTTTTGTCAGTTGAGGAATTATTAATACTCACTTTTTAAGAAAGCGATTAATGAATCACAACCACAGCTCAAAAATATGGATTCACAAACATCTGCATGTTTTAGTGACTTGAATGATGTCTGTTAAGATGTTTGTGGCCTTAGACTGAGCATTCCTTTCTATTATAAACCATCACTCATATCACCTGGTATGTAAACATAGAATAGAATGTACGATAGGCCACAGTACACACTTTCACAATTCCATCACGTAGGACAACCACATTTACTCTATGGACAATTTAGAATAATCAACCGTGAGAGTACCCTGAGAGAACCCACCTGGGAGAACATGCAAACTCCAAACAGAAAGGCCCCTGCCCCATAATGTTTATGAAACAGAAAGACAGAACTTTTTTATTTAAAAAAGAAAGGTTGAAAGTTACGGTGTAACAAGTAATAGCTATATGCTACCACTGTTATACCACACACTTAAGTTGCTGCCAACTCCAATCTGTCATCGAGCAATGCAAGTTGTATATGTGTGAATTTGAGCATGTGGTAGTACTGCTTCAGCAGCAATCCTGAGAGGAGTGTTTGTCATTCTCAGAGGCCCTTTCATAGCCATCGGTGACGATACAACACAGACAGAAATACCTCTCAATCGCTAACACATCACCCACCCATCCAGCCCACGTGTACAAACACACACAGAAATCAGCTTTACTGTAAGTGTTGCAGTGTAACATTTGTTTGCCCTATGGCAAACTCGAGTTGCTGTCCCAGCACTCACTGTAACAAAGGAATCCATCTAAAACACATCAAATTGGATTGACAGAAATATTCAGCACTGCATACAATTTGGCAATTTTTCATTTATTGCTTAATAAATCCTGTACATTTACCATAGGAGAAACTTATACACACTGAATAACACATGCCGTTCATTTTCTTTCAGAGCTCCCTTATCTCTCCTTGTCTCTGCTCTCCATCTTTCTCTCTTTCCTTCTGTCTCACAGACACATATACAGCCTGCACATACGTGCAGCTGAGGATGCCCGCATGTACGTGCCATCTGTTCTGCATCAGCCAAAACAGCAGCTGTTTAAGAGAACAAAGGTCTGTCTGAAAAGTAGTTTAACACAGCAGCCGAGAGCTCTCATCAGCACAAAACATCCACGTAAAATCACCTTTTAAAATACGAGTGAAAATTCAAATTAGCTACATTTGACGTTTGATATCTAAATTGATATGTGAAGAGGCATAATAGAATTTGCAAGTATTGTAGTTGTGTGCGAACTAAAATCTTTTGTCTGTTAAGTGTCTGTTAATATCTACCTTGCCACACTGCACAAATATGGCTTCATAAAGTTTATTGTCAACTTGCACTGTCAGAACAAATAAAAAATATATAATTTACTTATTGAATCTGTGTCTGTTCTGTCTCAAGGAAGGGAACAATGGTGTTGATCATATTCATTAGGAGGTTGCTCCTTTCATCGTTAGAAAGATTTACTGTTTACTCACTGGCCCACCTCAAATTTTTTGAAGCCTAAAACTAAGAATATTTTCCACTGTGTTTACAGTGGGTCTAGTATTTTATGTTGATGGCAAGATGGGGAAGGGTGGCACCATCTTTTTCTTCTTTTCCAAAATCATATCTATTTCGAATGCTATTTCATTAACTAATCAAATAAATTTGCAACAACATTTTCTGTTTATAAAAGAAGAAAAAGGAAAGACACGTGGATAAATATGATACAGACAGAGAACTGTAACAAGGAGGAGTGGAAAGCACGATGAGAGAATGAGGTCTTGGAAAAGAGCCAAGAATGGGGCCACACATGCATACACAGAGAGAGACAAGCAGAGATGATCCCCAAGGCCGCTGGCTTAGGCCCAGACTGAATGGTTCACAACACTATGACCCAAAATACTAAGATAAATGTGGGAAAAAAATGTTTTTATTAAAAAAATATAATCATAATTTTAAAAAGCTCAAGTGAAAACCTAGGCTAAATACACAATGTATACAGTTACTCGTTTAATTAGTCGAGAGAGAGTACCAGATGAACTGTCAGCAGGGTGAAACGGGAGGTTTGATCTCATGCTCAGGAGGTTCAGGCTGAGTGAGACTGCAAATTTGGCAAAACCAAAAAGAAATCTCAGAAAATTTAAAGGGTTTGAAAATATTCTTAATAACTCTCAATAACTCTTAATAACTATGTACCCAATTGTAACAAAGGAGAAAACTAAGAATTTCGCTAATGTAAAAATCTTAGAAAGTTTATGAAGCCAAACAAAATCTTTGAATGAATTTCTGAGCAGAAAGTGACAAAATCTGTTATTACACTGCTGATGTTATGTTGTTAGAAAAACAGTTTATCATGCTTATATAACCACTTAACAGCCCTATAAGCCACATAGGCACGTTAGCAGTGTCTGTTTATACTTCAGCTTAGATTATGCCATTTTGCTCTGTATGTGTGTGTGATGGGACAGATGATGACAGGCATTCTTGTCTGCTTCAGTCTTAAGCTTTAAATTTAGACAAAGCTGAAAGCACACCGATTTGATTCAGTTAAATCGTATTCCCATCGGACCAAATCCCGAACAAATATCATCTCTAGGCGCATCAAAAACACACTCCAATTCATGTAAAGGAGACTCCAATGCAACCATTATCCAATCAATCACCGTGTTCCAAATTTGGACAATTCCAAGAGCCAATTAAAACCAAAAATTCCCAGTCAAGGAAAACTAATGGACTCCTGTGAATGTACTTGGAGACCTGATATGAAAACAATCATCTCCCATTTTTCCAAGATATTATCTTTGTGCCTGTCTAGTTCCAAAAGTTTATATTTTACATGCATGTTATCTTCTGCCCCCTACTTATTGATGAGGATCTATAATTCCCACGATTACCTCCTTTTCTCATTTCTTTCTGCATCCAAACACTTGTGAAAGTCACTTTAATGAAGTTAATTGAATCTAAGATCGATAGTGCTTAATTATTGTGATTTGACATGCACAGACAAATTAGTTAGATTACTCCTGTGTGTGTGTCTGTGTGTGTGGCATAGCTATACACTTACTGAGTTCTATGGGACTGGCGAGGCATGCCATTGATCTCAAGAGGTGTTTGATCGACCCAGAAGCTTGATGAATGGGGCTGTATCTTCAACTGGCTTCTTTTCTGTGACATAGTTACGGCAGGCTAAGAATTTGGCACACTAATTCCTTGTCTATTAGACATCCAAGCAGCAAGGAATGTCACCCACATACTGTATTGTTATCCAAAAACCATTATTATAGTGCTGTATGAATCACAGTGACTTCAAACACCAATGTTTGCAAAATTCAGTTTGTATTATAAATCTGTGATAATTATAAAAACCGAAGAAAATTTGTTCTTTGTGTTTTATGTGTGTTAACCATGTTAACCTGGCAAAATCATCTTCCTGTGCCACTTATCTTGGGACCTCCTGACAAAGCATTCAACCGTTGATGCTACATTGCCAACAAAAATATCCCCTTTCTGAATTGAAGAGATAATGACACACTAACAGATATGTGTTTGTATTCATATATGTAGAGTATTGATTATTTGTAAAATAAAAAGCTATGTTTTAACTGATCACAGACGTCTGAAAAAACAAACAAACAAGTCAGTTTTTCCATTGCCTTGCAAACAATTTGGAATGGAATGGTGCAGTATGGCGTGCTGTTTTGTTTTTTCGATTTATTTTCATATTCATTGTCTGTTCTTTGATATATCATTATAGTACTACCTCAGCGATATTAACTGATCATTTTATATGGTATTACCTCGGCCGAGATTCCAAGCAAACAAGGTAAATGCTGCGTAGTGATGTGATAATAATACAAACTACTGACCTTTAATAACAACAGTGTACAAAAAATGCATTTTCTTATTCATCCATCTATTCATCCATCAATTCATCCATCCATTATCGTTACCGCTTATTCCCTAATGGAGTTGCAGGGAAAACTGGAGCCTATCCCAGTGGTCAATGGGCGAGAGGCGGGGTACACCCTGGAGAGTCCGCCAGTCCATTGCAAGGCCACGCACACAAGACATACAAGGACAAACAACCACGCACACTCACACTCACCCCTAAGGGCAATTTGGAATGTCCAATCAACCTAACATGCAGGTTTTTGGACTGCAGGAGGAAGCCGCAGAATCCGGAGAGAACCCATTCAGACACATGGAGAACATGCAAACTCCACAAAGAAAGGCCCTGGCCCCCCAGGACTCGAACCCAGAACCTTCTTGCTGTGAGGCGATGGTGCTAACCACCACACCAACGTGCCGCCCACTTTCTTATTCAAAGTAATTCTAATAGGGGAACACAATTTACACCACAAATCTAGGCTATGTCATTTATTTAAATTGTACTTACTTTACTTATTTGTATAGTAAATCTATTATGTGGTAGCCTGAAATGACAGATAGAATTGATCTTTTTTTTCTGATCGACTATAAGCTCTGAAGCTCTCACACTCTCTATATTTAAATAGCAAGCAGGTGACAGCTATCTCTCATCTTGCTGTAAAACCCTCGCTCTTCTACTCTCTTGGGTAAGTCACTTGGGATAAAAAAATGCTAAAACAACATCATCTAGTTAGTGCAAACACACCTACAGTTGTGCTTTTCTTCTTTGTGATGCACAGTTGCACACACTGCAGTGATAATCAATAGATCCAGCCAACTATGAGGGAAGGCTATTTGTAAGCAAAGTTAAGTTTAGTGGTATGGAGCATGCTAAGTTGACCCATGCAGTACCACACCGTATCGTGCATGACCATTTAAGAAAAATACACTGTTCAGGGCTACACCCTCCTAATACCAATGTTATAGTACAAACAAGTGGATAAACCAATGTTGCTTTCACTTTTAAATAGACAAAGAGAGACAGTAATTATCTCAATGCAGCTAATATTGCAGCAATATTAGCCTATATATTGGCCAATGTTGCCATGCCTGCAGCTTTCCTGTGTAATTGACCTACTCTTATTTTTTAGCACAGCCTAAAATATTTTGTGTGCTGGTCTGGCACTACTTTACTTTACTGTAATTCATGTACATGTTTTCCAGTTATTGTATGTGTCTCTGTTTCTTTCTGTTTCCGTTTTCCTTTGATCGTCTACCCCTTGGCTTTTTCCTACCGACCTCTCATTCTGTGTGGTCAAGCAAGACATCACAAGTTAACGTTCTTTTGTCATTATTTTTTTAGAGTCCCAGTTGGTGTAGCAAGCTCAGATATTTTGTTAAGCAGGCCCGGTAGTGCATCAAATATTCCCCCTTCTGTGCTTTGAATAGCTATATGAAAACTATATTGGTCACTACTAAAAGTATGTGCTGTTGTTGCTTTATAAGAAAAGTACGACATTGTTCAATACTTTTTGCCAAATGGGCTATATATATATATATATATATATATATATATATATATATATACATACATAAATACATACATATTTACATATATTCCAATAGTCTGCATTTGGAGCAATTGCACTCTCAAAGCCAAGAGGGCAACCCAGGGTCATGAGAATGCTTCCCAGGGGATAAATAAATGTGTGAGTGAGTGTGTGTGTGTGTGTGTGTGTTTGTGTGTGTGTTTGTGTATGTGCAGGGAGGAAAAAAAACACAGAATTGTGCAGAATCAACCAAGCAAAGCCAAGTAAGTTCCATAATTTTCACTATCACCCAATTGTTTTTTCTCATCGCTAAAGCCATGCTCTGCCTCTTTCTCTATAATTCCCTCTGCTTCTGCCTCAATTGTCCTGAATCACATAGGCTTGCTCTTCTTTCCCTTGACATATCATCTTGATGTTTTTCTTTAATTCTCAATAGTCCAGCAGATAGCACATACGACTTGCCTCAAGAGTAAAGAAAGAACATGCAAATGGCGGTCATTGCTGTGCACATAAAATAAGAATATCCAATGCCACAGAATATGAGAAAAACAGAGTAGAAATGTTCTGTTTACTTCTTCTACATACACTAGTACATGTGCACACCAACAGATATATCCACACTCCCACACTCTTTGCGGTGCAGTTTGGTTAGTTGCTGGATATCTATTACCTGCCAGTCCGCTCTGATCTCTTTGGACAGCTCTGATCTCAGGATGTCATCAAACCTTCTAAACCAGGCTCACAAGGAAAGTTAGAAATGGGAAACGCTTGTATATTCGTGTACATGTGTGTGTGTTTCAGAGTAAATCACACTGTGGCTTGGGTGTAAACAAAATGACAGGATCACTTTAAGGTCCTGTCAAGTAGGCTGCAGGTGATTATGATAACGCCTGGCCTCTTCCAACGCAAACGGACACCCTTAAATTTACTGGCCGGAGGATAATATACATGATAGAGCTCTTTTTCCTGTCTCTTCCTGCTGCATGCCACTGTGTCTTAAATTCCCAGGGCTTTATTTTATCCCACAATTTCAGTTTTTTTTAACAGGGCTTTTGTTTTTGTTTTTTAAACAGGCACAATTTGCACAATTTATTAAAACCATGATCATAGCTTGATCTAAGCATTTGATTAAAAATACTCTCCTTCTCAGAATACAAATATTGTTTAATATATATCTATGTAACAATGTTTATTTAGTGACTAGAGCATGTTTGTTTATGCTATTCTAGGCTGAACTCTTCCCTCCACTTTTTGTTTTAATATTAGGCATCTCATGATTGGCATATTACATCATAGATCAAAGCAACTGAAAAGTTTCAACATTTGAATACAGTTTAACTTAAATTAATATTTGTGCATATGGTTTAGAAGCCTTATTTAAGAAAACCGTTAGATTTTCTTTAAATTCATGTGAATATGGAGACCAAAAGCCCCTTTTTCGATTATATCTGCAGGTAAAGAAACACATGCGTGTACACTGATCGATCATACAGGCACAATTATACATACACACACACACACACACACACACACACACACACACACACACACACACACATGCACACACACACGCACACACACAAACCTCAAGCATCTAAACAAAGCAATATCTGCTCTGTAACTAAATAAAAAGAATAACAAAACTGCCAAAAACAAAGAGAAGAAAACAAAGTGTAAAAGATCTGAAAGAGCGCTAGCAAAAATCCATCTAAGCAATAAAAGGTGTAAAATGTGTGCGGTTTTGAAAGAAAGAAAAACGGTTCGCAATAAAGCCGGAAAACAGCACTGCTCCAAGGCAATTTAGACTGCAAAACACAAACCATTAAGTTTCAGCATTATCTTTTAATTTAATCTTGAATGATTTATAATCCATCACGCAAGGCTTCAACCATATCCAATTATTCTCTGCTGGTTGATTGACAACAAAGGTGATTTATTAAGCTAATAAAAACTGATGTGCTCTCTTCTTGCTCTGAAAATAACCAGCTGGACGAAGAGCTTAAAGACACACTCACCCACAGACAAACATATGCACATTCATCCTAAGGGGAATGACATAAATATTTTATCTATGAATCTGTGTCTACTTTGAAGTGTGCATTTCATTTAAAGGACCAAAAAAATGTGTTTAAACACTTAAAGAGAATAATTTAAGCAGAATCTTTTAATTTAAAAGAGAAAGCACTTTCCATCTGTCCAGCTAGTTCTCTTGCTGAGCAAGAAACATTGGAAATCAAAACGTTGGCCACAGTGAGTGTTTTTTCCCCATATGCAAGACTGAGTGATTAAATTAGGTTTTAATTCCTGCATCTTTGGCATATCTGTCATCTTAGTCTCGGCTTTATCAGCTAATGTTATGCTCAATCACTTAATATTAATGGAGAGCCAGAGAGCCCTCAAATGTTGATGCCGTTGGGTGCATGTGTATGTACCTCTATGCTGGTGATCAGCAGGGTGGAATGTAGGAGGTTAACAGTCAAGAGTTCACATGCACATCAATACAGGAGAGTGACATAAAGTATTAACTGTTTAGAGCACCAATCCATGTGTTAGGGTTACAGTGAAAGTCATAAATGTTACTTTGTACATACCAACATACATGCATATACCATATATATATATATATATATATAGTATGTAAAACCACAAAGCAAACCACAAAGAATTTAAGTCAAAAGATTGGCACACACACACTCACATGACCCATTTTGTATCCATGGTGTTGGAGACTCATAAATGTGATTTGTGCCAGCTGTGTGCAGGTCATCGTGTGACAGCTGTGCACATATGCACAAACTTGAACACACTCACGGACACTGACTCACACATCCCTCAATGTAAAACAGACTGCTCTCCATGTCTAGCATGCCCTGACACAGGCCACAACTGATTAGTGCGATTTACAACATAACTCCCAGACACACAAAACTATTCACACACACACACAGAATACATGCACGTGCAGACATTCGGTTTGATTGTGTGTGTATGCATGTGTGCACATGTGCTGAACTTCATTTGTTTTAGGTCTGTGGAATCCATAAACAGTGGGTCTTGTCTGTCTCTGTCTATCACATACACAAACAAGGTCACTCTTATTGTGATAGCTCTTGTCAATGCTCAATAATCTTTTAATACTTAATAGTATATCTAAATAGGAAAAAAAAAAGAAATATAAAATTTGTGTTCAATTTAAAAAAGACATGTAGAGATTTGAGTAGGAGAGGAGATATATTTTAATTATACATCCATGCATGACATCCATTAGATGTTAGTAAATAAATTCATTTTGAAATTATATTTAATAATGACAACATTTGCTTGACATTGCCTATATGGTTTTGATGTTTTGGAAGCTGATGAATGAAACATTCAATTAAAAAGTTTATCTAAACTTAGCAACACAGGGAGAGGGAAGGTGCTGACATAGACTTATTATTTCATAACTCCTAAAAGTGTTTTATATTTTATGCTAAAACTGCAAAACTGTAGTTTTTCACGTCCTATGCTCATCAACTTGAAAGTACAAACATTTATTTGTGGCTAACAAGCCTTGAACTGCTCTTTAATCGTGAAAGAAATGTAAGAATGTTTTGGTTTAAACCATGGGGTGACGATTCATGTGAGTGTAGCCAAGTGAAATGAAGCCCACATGAAAGAGAGGAGGTATGTAACACACATTATTGATTTATTTTTTTTGTTGACAACTTGACTGATAAGCGTTTTGGAATGCTCAATAATATTGGACTTCCGAGAAACATCCATTTATTTTTATTTCAAGATCTTGGGTTTAATAAAGCCAAATTATATTTCATTGAGGGCTCAACCGCTGGAGAAAGATTTTTCAGAGAAAAAAAAAGGGAAAAAAACAAAGAAATGTATTTAACCACCATGCCTGTAATTATAAGTTAAATATTTGAAAAGATACAGTGGTAGCTTCGACTACGTATCAGAGGACATACTGCTTATAATGGACAATGAATCAATAGGTACATGTTAACCAATCAACTGCCAATTGACTGGGTCCTAAAGCATACCACGAACACAAACTCCCACACACATTACCCTAGCCACCTCCAGTTTTCACTGTCTGTGCCTCCATTTGTGGATTGATTGTAATCATATACACCTTTAAACACACTCCATGTCTATGTCACTGGATTCATAATGGCTTCAAGAGAGTGTGTGTGTGTCTTTGTAGATGTGTGCGCGCACACGCGTATGAATGGATTTCTGTGTGAGTTGGGTGGTGGGAGCCATTCAGTAAGACTGAATATAACCCAAGGCAGGGCTTGAGGCTAAATCATTCCTGGAAGAGTGACAGAAAAACGTAGAAAGCAAAATGTTAAATGTTGACTGATGCTCTGTCTGCTGCATCCATCTCCACTGCTCTCTGTCTCTCTTCCCGTGCTCTGAGTATTGTATAGTTGGGCCCAATTCCTTTCTCCTCCTAACTTCATGAGGAAATCTCTGTCAGTCGTCTGTTGAGCCTTCATATATGCTCATATTTCTTTATATCTAGTTCATGGTTGTATCTGTACTGGAATATATCAGTATGCAACATCATATCACATAAATCTGTCTACTTCTCTTAAATCTATTGTGAAAAACATAACTCTTCAAGTTCACCAGTATGAATACAACGCTTTGTGTGTGAGTATTTTGAGTTTACTCTGACAATGCTGAATATGAGCAATAGTGAAACCATAATATTCACTTTTGGTCTGGTGTAAAAAACAAATACTGTTACCAGTTATCAAGATGTTTCACAGAGACAATAATGCATTTCCCATGTTTTAAATTGGAACCAAATATAATAAATGGCATTAATAATTACTGGTGGATTGATAATAGCAGCAGCATATGTTGAGGCAGCTGTAGCTCAGGAGGAAAAGCAGTCATAGGTTGGTGATTGGCTGTGACTTGAGTTATTATTGTCTTTGGACAAGACACTGAGCCCCATTGAACTGCAACCTATGTTTCAGTTAGTATCATAATGTATCCTGTAAAAAAGGTTTATTTCAAGACATAGATGAAGACAGTGTATGTGGTTTGAGTACACTCCTAAAGTATTTGTATATAGGTTGTAGTTACACCTGTTTACATTAATCTTTTTCTTTGTTTGTTTCATTCACTTCATTTTTACGAATTCAGTTAAAAAACAAATTTGTTGCCCTGAGTTAGATTTGTTCTGTCTACAGTCCAATAATGAGGTTTAGGCTTTTATATCCTATATCTGACATAATGGCATAATGCCATGCTTTTTGAAAATCTATAAACACAGAGTGCCAATGAGATTTGAATAAAACTGTGTACGGTACTTTAATAGCAAATAAAGTATTCAAGCATCCCACTGTCATCCCAGTGTCACTGCCAGGCTGTGTTGTCCAGCATGCTTTGCAAAATTAATTGTTTTTTTAAATTTGTACTACAAATCATGCAGCTGCAATGTAATTTTATGTTACCAAGGTGTTGAGTTTTTGCCACTGTGCTTTTCAGTTTGTTATATTTTTGTCAATTAGCAATAAAAATAATGCATTTTGGCTTGTTAGTTAGTTTTGTGTGTGTAACAATAACCACCCCTGCGTGTTCATCAAAAAGTTGGTTACTTCATTACACTGACAGACATCTTGTTGAAGAAATATAATAAGCTTACAATGCAATGGGTTGCTCTGGTTACGGCTTCTCTGTCTTCCTCCAAGTGTGTTTTTATTGTCTTTTAAGGTGTGTTCCTTGATTTTTTATACTTCTAGGATTTGGTTTTACTAAGTTTAATATGTGTTTGTATCCAGCTTTGGCTGCGCTTTTTGTTATCTTATGAAAATAAATCTCAGTTTTTTTCCTGAGTAACTCTTTTCTCCTCGTTTTCCTGCCCTGGCCCTTGCATTTGGATCCATCCCCCCACCATGCAAAGGGCAAATCGTGAAAATTTCAAGGCATACTATTCAAAGAGTTATTGTCAATACGATGCATTCATTTTTATTTTTGTTTTTAGAATCATTCAATAAAAAAATTAATCAACAATCCCAAAGTCTGAAAACTTTTAAATAACATAAGGGGTCAGATTGTGATAACTGTAGGTAATATGCAATCAATTAAGGCATTTAGTTTTAAACTTTGAAGCACAGCTTAGAAACCTTGATTAACCTGATGTGACATCAGACTTTTGAGTGGCTTTTCAATTAGAATACATATTGAAATTAGACATGATTATTTTAAGTAAAGGGTATACTTCCGGACAGTTACTACTCAATGAGAGTGGTGCAGCTTTGTAATCTTTCCAAAAAGTGACTGAAGTATCAGAGTTGACGATAAAAAGAGTTAACATAGGAAACACAAATCGTACCCACTGTCATCTAAAGGTTGTGATCCTGAAGCAGCTCTTACAATGCACATGGATGTATTTGAGGTTTAAAAGGCTGGGACCATATTTCAAATACTTTAGATTATCTTGTCCGCTCATATACTATAATCATTTTCACCTATATGTCTAACCTGTCAAAGAACACTTTGCACAACCAAAAAGCCAGCCGATTTGACACTGCATGGTCTCTACATGTCTGCAAAAGTGAAACAGAGGGTGAGGAGTGAATCCACTTCAGGTTGATAAGCTCTTTCAGAAATCTTTCACAAATCCTTAACCTCTTTTATTCCCCCGATCACATATCCTTGTATTGCCACTGCCTAAAAAGAGAGCTATTTTTTTCCGCACCGACTCATTTCACTTATGTTTCTCTTTTAGGTTGGAAAAGATGGGTTCTAAATAAAAAACGCTTAAGACAGAGAAATGTCTCACAGACATCATGTCAAATTTGACTACATAATACCACACAGACGCAGAGCTTTTTTTCACTTTTAATGTTTTTTGACTCCTCTCCCCTCCCTCTTTCTACGGGGAAACCCAGTATCAGTAAGGGTCATATCTTTTTAATTATCTTTCCCACCTTTGATTAATTATTCTGCGTGACAACAGCATGTTGGTAATGCTTTTCACCTGCCGCCACTGACTGACGGCCCCTCTGTTGAACTCAAAAGCAAACAGCTGCTGCCATGATTGCCTAGCAACCGGCCAGTGATGGATGAGTGGAAGAGATGGATGGCCACAATAAATCACCATGTCTGCCTTGGTCCTATAGAAATCTAGGAAAAGTGATGAGGATGGAAGGGGGCAATGAAGGGAAGATAGAGGCTAATCCCAAAAGGTTTATATTTCAAATTATTACATATTGACACAACATGAGTTTTGAAAAGCTGCCATAGAGGTTGTTGTGCAAATCAAACTTATTTTGGCATGAATTTGTTCCCCACAAATGGCTCAAAAGCTATCTGTGACTATCAATATGGTATTTTCAGAAAAGTCTAATACACATTCGAAATGATTGTTCACCAGTATCTAATATAACAGGGTAAGTTACTAAACAAATATTAGCAAAATCCCTAGCATAACCCAAACCCTAACCTTCCCATCTGCCAAAAAAAATACAGTGTATAAAATCAAAAGGCATTTTATAGTGCGTGTCAAGAGCATAAGAGTAAGCATTACTATTGCCTGCAAAGTACTTTATAATAACGGAAAGAAAAACAAACTATAAAAGATCAAAGTTATTTCAGCATCAGAACTGGAGGTGCCACCCTGCTTTCGTGTTAGTTGTCCAAACTCATGTTTGGCCTAACTCATACTTCCACTACATAAGCTCATACATTCAGTTAGAGGTTTGTGTGTGTCATAAAAGTATTAGATAATATTGCCTCTCTTGAGTTAAGCAGGGATGCACTACAGAATTTTGGAGGGGTAACTTCAAAAACTTTAGCGTTGCCTTCTGTTTTGCAATCAACAATTCCAAGAAATGCTGACTCAAAAGTCATGACACTAAAACATTGCGGAACTTTCTCTGGAACACCTACATTTAGTGTATATTACCACAATATTTCTAAAATCAAAATGCTTAATAGAATTTCAGTCATTCTGTAACATGTATATTTCACAATTGATTCCCTCTGGTAATCCGAATATTGATATTTTTAAGTACATAGAGCAGGTAAAAGAGAAATATGCTAATTAAAAAGCTGAAAAGAAGTGTTTGTTTAGTGGCCTTAAATATCTTATCTTATGTTATATCTTCTTCCTCTTCTTACAGCCCTTTAATTCTTCTTTCCATCCATTGAGACCCCAACTGTCCACCCTGCTACATCTTCTACCCTTGCCATGTATTCACACACGCGCTCATTGATGTAGCTCAAGTTACAGTTATGTAGCTTTCCAGTCTAAATAAAATAGCAGTGAAGGATGGCAGGGCCAGATTCATATCCATCAACAGGCTGTTTTTTTTAAGGAACATCTATCTTCTATAAGGTCTCCTTTTCAATCTGGGAAAAGTGAAGAGAGAGTGAGAGACTACACTACCAAAACCCAGGGGAGACACTTGCGAGCACTTGTGATTTTGTGTCTGTGTTAGATAAGACATCATGACTGATACATGCCTGGAAGCAACTCCCAAGACGTACGAGCACGGATGTGAGCTAAACGTAGATTGTTATTGACACAAAACCACAAATGAATACCTTCACACGAATCAAGTTGATTAATGGATGTATAGTTTATAATCTATACTTATTTATTATGTGACATGTGAGTAATTGGGTGTAAAATACTACTTAAAGTTGCAATATCAATATCAAACACTCACGCAATTAAACACACATCCATTTCACTACCTCTTTCCAAGAGGGAAGAGGATAAGTAGACAGAATGAAAGATTTGTGAAAATAGTGCGGCATGATCGTTCCCACTCACACTCATTCATTCAACCAATAATCAACATATTCCTTTTAATTTCGCTGTCTTCCTCACACTTAATCTCTCTGCCTCTCCTACCTCCCCTGCAGGACCTCGAAAGAAGAAAGGAAGACTGACCTACACACTGAGGCACACATACGGCTTATGTGCAAACACAAATGTGCATAACACACCACTATGCAGTCCCACACACACATGTGAGGCCCTGGCAATGCCCCGTTTGATAAATGACACACGTCATTGTGTCAGAAGAGAAGGGTGGGTCTGTGATGTATGGTGTGGACGATGAGAGGGGGAAATCGACTGTTTGGCAGTGAGACGGTGCTCGTCTATGAGCTGCTCCCCATCCTTGGGGTTTATGAAAAACTCTGAATACATGAAACAACATGCAGGCACCCAGAAAGACATGTAAGACACCAAATCGTTGAACGGTTCCTAAGCGTGTGCATATGTGTGCCCAATAATGCATTAGATTTCAGGAGAAATTTTCTAAAGTCAGGGTGGCTTTTTTCTCAGTGAGTTTCTCCTTTTTCTTTCTACCATCTATGCCTTTGCAAGCCTCTTCATTTTTATTTCAAGACCTTTGCATTCCCTGGCTGAGTTACAGAAATGAGAAGTTCATAGAGGAAATATAAAAAGGGAAGAAAAAGAGAGTAAAGAGACTGGATGAGGGCAGGCAATCGGTGAGTGGGACACAGAGATATCAATCAAAGTCCTGTTTGGCAACAGAGATACTAGTATTTCAAATAAAACAGCCAAACCTAGACAAATAGCCCTAGCAAGGGGCTGTAACCTGAGCACACCTCCTCCCTCCCCTCCGACACCAAACAGAAACTTCTCATAAAGTGGAGAAACAGAGCACGGCTTCGCCCCACCACCTCTTTTCCTCTCCGCGACTATCTTTCTCTTGCTTCTTTTTCTCTCTTTGTCGCTACCAGGCGAGGTGGCTGACATCTGCAGAGTGCATTTACAGGGAAAAAATGTGTCAGAGGAGTGTGATGCACTCTTCTGCGCACACACACACACACACACACACACACATGGCCCCCCTTGCTCGGTTTCATTAGCTCACTGGCAGGGTGGCACTTCTCAAGCTCATTACTGAGGAAGGATTTATGGCGCAGCAGCCAGTGGCGGAGAAAAGGCATCTGTCAATAATTGCAGGGAGCAGCAACTCCCATCTCCACCAGCTTTGAAATCTCATTAGGTATGCAGTTATCAGGCATAAAGATCAAAAACATTACTCAGCTCAGACAGAAACCGACCAAGAAACATTAATTAGCAACAGGCCCTCACAGTATAAAATAAAACAGCCTTCTTCCCCACTACTCTCATCTCTCACACTTTTTTTTTCTCTTTTCAGCATGGTCGACTCACTCACTCTCTTGCGGTATCACCTACCTCTTTGCTCTTAACCATTTTTCAGAACACAAAACAGGCAGAAACACACACACAGAAGTGAGTATGCTGGCTTGAACACACATATTACACTACACCGTCGCAAGGCTACCCCATATAAACCCTGGTTGACTTATAAACCTTGAGCACATGCATGTATATCTGCGAAGAGAATAATCCCCAAATCTGAAACTGATCAGAAAATAAAATGGCAAAAACAGGAATGTATGTGTGTACGGTGCATGTGTGGATGTGTGTATGGTGCATGTGTGATTGAGTCGTGACAATGTTGCCAAGCTTTCATACATGTTTTTGTTTTCAGTATGTATACGTGCATCTGTGTATGTGTGTGTATGCCTGCCGTCAAGAAGAGGAAGGCGCTGTCAACCAAAGAAGGATGTCAGCCTGGGCTGGCCCTGATTACCGGGGCCTCAGACGGGCCCTTGCTGGCTCTCCTGTCTTTCATCACAGCCACTGTTACTCACTTACACATGCATCCATACACAAAAGACTGATGGCTGCCAGTCTTGTCTTGGCAGAGCCAAGGCCTCCATGGGGGGAATGGAAGAAAGGGGTACTGATTGTTTGAAACACACACAAGGTGTGCACAAACACACATGCATGGACATTTTACAGACATAAAGACCACCCCCCACTGAGGGTAAGACAAAATCTAGGCCTGGAGTCAAGCCACAGTGAAACTCAAAAAATGTGCACACGCAGGTACACACACACACACAAACATTTGACACAAACTCATCCTCCCAGTGGGTCTGTAGTTTTTTTACTTGTGTGTCCGCGCACAGACACACATTTTATCCCCGTTGCCTGAACACGACAGAAAGTATACGGAACAGAGCGGATTTGCAATGAAAAATATAGCTAACCATAAACAGAAGCCATTAGTCTTGTCAAAAGGTGTGTTGGCTACTTGGCAGACCACTGAAATATATCTCATTTTCTGAAGAAAAAAAAAAAGACTGAAACATAAATTAGCCCATATTAGATTATGTCTGTAACCTGTTTCGTTTTAAGGCACTACATTTCAAATTTTCACAATAAACCAAGTGTGGTCCGTGGCCTATGGTAGAAGTGTTGCAGTCAATTCACATATATCAGTTTCTTGTCAGCACAGGAAGTGTTTGTGTGTGAGTGTGTATGTGAGTGTGTGAGAGAGGGAGAGAGAGAGAGGCAGAGTGTGCATTCATAGATCCCCCTCCATTCACTGAATTTTATATTTGCCGGGATGCCTCTGTATGGAACCATCAGCCAATTAGACCTAAAATAGACCAATATAAATAACAGCCATAACCTAAATGTATTCTATTGTCAAGGTAAGAAGTTTGTCTCACAAATGTGGATATTTATGAATGAATAGCTACAGAATTAAAATAAACGCACAATAAATTTGCTTTAATCATCAAGCTTTATGTTCATTGCAGTATATTGTTTTGAGCTGTTTTTTCAAAGGTATATTAATTTTCCTGAGAGCTCTTTGTCTGATTCTTGTCTTACGCATTCTCTTGCTACGGCATACAAGCTTTTTAAATAATGCTTTCAAGCCTACCTTTTGCTTTAGATGTACTATGTTTAGTATTATCAGTTGTGCTTGAAAAGATACCAGTTTTGTTGAAGATACTAACTACGCTGTGAAAGATGAATAATAAAGTCGGTTGTGTCTTCACTTACAGGTATTGTATCATACAATAGCCCATAACAAGATGACAAAAAGATTTATCACTGGTCAAATTCTATTTTTTCCTTCATACAGTTTTTTAATGTTTCTTCTTAGCCATTTACTAAGCACAGCTGGACTGAATGTTTTTTCCGTGCCGTAAACGGTGGTGTTCAGACCTTTCACATTATTTGAGCAACAACAGATCTTGAAATGCTTGAATATGAACTTGCAGTTCTCTTTTTAGTTGAAATTAAGCTTTTCCTATTACATTTTAAAATAATCTGTAGTTCATCGCTATATTATCTTTTTTTACTTTCCTTTAAAGCATTGGTACCCTATAAATAGCTTTAGAAAACAGTTTATTTATAGTTTCACATAATACCTTAATAACTTTCACATAATAACTTAACTTTATTTGGAGCTGTATTATTTTTTTTTATATGCAAGAGGTCAGCTATTTCATTTGGATCTCTTTCATTCTTAGCAGAGATGAGTGTGGAGAATAATGACCCACTGAGCCTGCTAGGAGGATGAGAAGGTCACTTTGTCATCATAGATAAGAGGTGATAACACCCTTTCGAAACAGGTTAATATAATGCTTGTAGAGGATCTGGGCATGATCATGATGATGGCAAGACTAGTTGGTCTTTTAAGGTTTGATTTCAGTCTCAGCAAGAAGACTCCCATTCAACTCCCTTGCTCTTCTTACATCTTTGTCCGAGTCACTGGTATGGAAGTACAAACAGGTCCTCAACTGATCCCCTTCCACCATGTCTGGACACAGATTTTTTTTCTTTTAAACCATGCCCCACAAAAGTACAGATGCCTGATAACCAAAATACCCAAATGTGCTTCAATGTATGTATTCTACCCACTAATTTTGTTTAATGTTTCATCATGTTCAAGTAAACATAGTTCATATGTCTGCAACTAACAAAAATGTCAATCTGTTGATCAGAATCTCTTCTTACTTTGCCTACAGAGTTATTGAGGCACATTTTGAGACCATATAGAAAAGTTTTTACAGCACACATGAAACTGAAATCACAGCCAAACTGCCTGTTTTGAAAATTGACTTCATTTACTTAGTCGTTCATGATCATCCTAATTCATCACTACCACCAAAATATGTGTAGTTGTGCCTCGCATTAGAACATTATTCTGAGTAAAATACCAAAGAATCTTTGCATTTATTCTCAACAAGCACAATGTAGCTATTGCCTCAATAAAAATAATATTTTTGGAGGAAAAGAAGAACAGGGAGGCAATAGACAGAGCAGTGAATTTGAGATAGAGGGGTGGGGGGAGGCTGAGGAAAAAAAGATGCAGCCTTGTGAGCCAATTTAAGAAATAACTGCTGATGCATCAGCTATTGACTGTTTGGGTGCTCGTGATAACGCTCAAGGCGAAACTGGGAGCAAAATGACAGCATCAACTGCCTGCAATAAAGTGCAGTGCGCCAGACCAAGGGGGCTCTAATTGACAGCTGTCAACTTAATGGGAGCCATGACGGAAGATTCTGGGAGAGGGAGGAGAAGAAACACTGTTTATAAACCATCAGCCACTTATCCTCAAGGAATGGAAGGGAGGGGTAAGATATGAGGGGGTTCTGGAGCCTTTCCTCCTCCTCCATCCCTCCCTCCCTCGTGCTGTGTCTCGATGATTGTCGTTTGTCTACTTGCTTGCCGTTTCATTCACTCCTACTTTTTCTTGCCCATGTACATAATCTTTCCTACAATCTCATTCCCTGTCTTTCGCTATGATAGAATATTTAACTATGCTAGACTTCTCCCACTTCACTCTCCCTCTCTTGTTTCATTGTGGTGTAGCCAGGCTGGGGCACTGAAAAAAAAAAAAAAAAAGCAGAAGGCCATAACAAATCACAGTGTCAGTTAGCTTCCTGGGAAAAACTCACTCTGCACAAAGTGGTGCAGGGAGAGAAACATATACTGGCACTCAGAAACTGAACGGAAAGAGTTTAATCTGAGCATATACGGAACATTTTCATTAAATGACTGAAACTTTGGTCATAGACTAGTTTGTGAGGAACGATTTTTTTGTTTGCCTGTGTTGGATTTAGGAGTGGAATATATCTTCTTGGCTAACTTTAACTTATACAAATGGCTACACTGAATATGGCAGCCTTTTGTTTCCCAACCTTCTCAGCTGGAGGCTAAATATCAGGCGGCATATTTCTCTTTTCAAATAACTCGCCACATTTTACATAGTTAAATGCAATGAACTGTTCAAATGTATCAAATTATGTTATTTTGATGACAAAGTGGTATAATTTGATTTTAGTTATTTTAAGTGCTTAACAATCAAACAATGGAACCTCTGTTGAATGATGTGGTGTTTAGTGTAGTTTTTTTATTTTTTAATGTCCCTCTCAATTAATCTTAATCTTTCTTAATGTGATTTAATTGACAGTTAATGTAAACATTCTCATCAAATAGTTTTTTTAAATGTCCCTCTGAACATCAGTCTAGTAATAAAAAGGATATCGATTTTAAGCATTGCTCATATCTTTATAAATAGACGTCTAAATATCACCAAAGAGCTAATGCAATGAATTCGCCTGAGCTGCATAACGGGATTATCAAAGATATAAAGACTAAAGTTTAAGGCTGTGACATTTTTTTCTACTTCCAGTTCAGCTTTGCTTTTGAGGCTCACCAAATGTATCCACTTCATTAGAAACTGGAGAACATGGCTTTTACTTCAAGGATGAGTAACCACTGAATTTCATTCCTCTATGAAAGACTTCTTCTGCCATGACTTAAAGGTCATTTCCGGGTGACAAGCCACAGAATGATGTGGAGTGCTAGCAGGGCACAAAAGACACAGATCAAAGCTGGTAAATACTTTTGGACTGTATCCAAAAGTATCCTAAATGTATCCTAACTACAACTGAATATTTTTTCAAAACACATCATGATAAATTAACAAATATATTTAAATGCTCTCTACAACCTTACATGACATTTACTGTAAAATGATCACTGATACTGGATACAAAAGAAATCATTGTATTGGAAAAATAATCTGTGACTTATCAACCTATTAATAATAAAAGTTAAGATTTTAGCTAAACTTTACACGCGTGTTTTGTCATATGTTGTATGGAAAGGCAAACTTCACTACAGTTTATCCTAAGTTAATTTCATGTGTGATTATTTTTAGTAAGTGTCTCTCACATAAAAAGCATTTCTTTAGTGGATCTCTGTTAGAAAAGTGTCCTACTCAGTGCTGAACAAGGTGAAAATACGCCTGTCTGAGTGTCTGCAAGAGCGCCCGCTCCCCCCTGTGAATCTGTGTGAGTGAGTATATTTAAATGGGCCACTGCATCTCGACTTAGATCCACCGCGAGTGCAACGTTAACACACATCAAGCATGATTAATCTCCTGCTCTCATCTACAATCAATCACACACACTTGCAAATGTATGCACACACACACACACACACATGCTCAGAGGCAGAGAAATCACAGAAATCAGCTGGTTTTCCCCTCGCAGCTGCCATCTATCTCCTGTAGGACAGAGGTAGATCTGTCTTGATGTTAATATTTACATAAATCATGCTTAGCCTTTTTGGACACCATGCTGATGATTGGTGTTTCTGCAAAAATCATCACGGGTGAAAAATCCTCTCACTTGGGTAAAGTGTCATTGAATGGCTAATAATGACCCATGTCAATGCCATCAATCTGTTGTAGGCACTTTGAAGGACATTTCAGTTTCACACCATGAAGGTCCAGCTTCAAAATAAGAATCTACACGGCTTTAAAAAATGGATTTAAAAATTTACATGCAACAATTTGTCATGTGAAATATAGAGGTAAAACAAAATGGGCGTTTGATGTTCAAGTATCCTCCCCAGTAACAATATGTGTGATCTCGCCTGGCTTTGAAGTTCAAAAGCCCAGCAGTTGACTGAACCTTTTCCGTCCACAGAAAAAATAAATACTTCTTCTCTGTGAAGGCATGGTGTATACATGTGTCAATGGACGAACTGGAATAAATTGCACGGAGAAGGTTTTGCAAACTTTGTCAGCAATTCAACAAGCACCAAGCAGCAGAAATGTCCCTCTTTTAAATCAAATTCCTTCTAAGGGACACCATTCATAGCTGCATCGTATGGTCGAAGCCATCACCTGTGGCTGGTGAGGTGGAAAGGTGAGGAGGGGGCTGCAGTAGGGGCCAAATGAAAATGATATAAGATCAAGCTGATTACATCTAGCAATGCCGCAGACCTAATTGCCGAGCGTGACAGTGTGCGGAGCTTGTCATCTCCAATCATTAGGTCTGTCAGAGATCCATCAGATGTTCAGTTAATTAGATGAACACTAATGAAGCTGGCAAAACAACTCCTCTTTTTAGTTGGTTGAGTGCGCTCCGACACCGGGGAAGAGTGTGTATGACGGGGGAGACATTTCTGGAAAAGAGAGAGAAACAGTGCAGAGGATGCCGGAAAAAGCGCCAACCAGATTTGTACGAAGAACAGTTTAAAGAGTGAAGCGGTACCATGTTCAGGTGGATCTGCATACGGTTCGCTGGGTGAAAAACCGACAGAGAAAAAGCAGTAAGATCCTGATCTGCACACTATTTTCTCTTTTGACAAACACTAACTGAATAACATAGAAGAGTAAAATGGAAAAAAAGGAAGGGATTTTGCCCCGAAAAAAAAGTCTCATCTTCATAACCTTCTTCCAACTCCCAAAAATTCCTATTCAAAACGTATCACTTGCAATCCTTATATAAGTCTTGCCTATACAGCAATCAGTTTGTCAATACTTCTTTCTATGCCACACAGTTCATCTAAACCTCACAACTTGCAGCTGGAGGGAAGATGAAGGAAGAGGAGGAGCAGTCAAGGGTAGAAAAAAGGCACTTGCCAATAGTTTAAAATGAAACCCCTCCTTTGCCTTGTATTTGTTCTCATCCTCTCATCAGAGAAATAAATGCCTCATTTTCTTTTTCGCTCTTACTGACGCCAGGCTCACTCCTTCATTCCAGCGGCATGAAAGGTTTCGATCCATCCAGCCATCCGTCCATTCATCCTTTCACCCCCACCCAGTGTGTCCATTAGATCAAGTAAGGATGTGGAATGAGAATACAAGACTTTTTTCTATGCGTCTCTCTGTGAGCCAACCTCTGATTGACCATTAAGGCCACTGATAAATGTGTCTGTCAGGAGACAATTAAATCAGATATAAAACAAAGTCTTTCTGATGGCCCCTCAAGAGGAGCAAAGCAGTCATCTGCCTCTCAGTGAAGGTAATATTTAATTTTTTAATACCAGCGGGTGCTGGTATATAAACAATGAGTATCATGTTCTTTAACTGTAAAATCTTGGAGCAACGGACTGTGGTGGAGTCCGGAAGCAAATGAAATATTTTAAAAACTAAACGCAAAAATAAAACTATGATGCAATAAAACGATGCATTCAAGGCTAGATGTTTGAGGCCAGACACAACCTCAGCAGGCCCTGCTTTCCGACTGGAGGGTTGATTTATTGACACTTATTGGGAATGAACAGATCAAAGGCTCAGCAGAATGACGGGAGATCAATCAAGCATCAAATCAAAGATGGCAATTGTCCATTAAATCTCTCTTCCACCATACGCTCACACCCTAGGCTCTGAAATAATCTTTAGAGGAAAAGTATTTCCCAGAAACTGAGATTTAGCATAAACAGTAAAAAGACCAAACACATTCTGATCAAACCAAACATGTTTGTTCCTCACTTAGAACTTTTGGAGTTTAAGAATAATAAAGGCAATATGTTGTTGATGAAATATTTTGTAATATCAATGACATCACTCAAAGTATTAAAAGTGACGGGATTTTATCTCACTTTAAACAGCACTATGTAATAACACTATCAAGTAAAATTACAGTAACCTGTAAAACGCTATACCGAAAGAGATAGTGAAACATCAAAAGTGTGCGTGACTATGTGTTGATCCTGGAGAGTAGACAAACCTCTCCATTATAGATCCTTAATCCCATAGTCAATATCAATAAGCAGATAAGAATGAGGGCCCATAAAGGGGAAGACAATTATTTGATTCACACCTGTGAAGGATTTTTAAACTGATGGGTAGAAGAGAAAAATATGGGGGAAAAAATTAAGAAAACGTTCATATTGAGACCTTTTTAAGGACGCATTGCAGATGACCCGTGACCTTTTCTGAGAAACAGGTTTATATCTAATTACCGAATCAGTTTTTGTCAATATCCCGCGTTTTCAAAGCAGACATGTATTAAACTAACCATAATCCACACACTGTTTTCAAGGATCGATTATCCTGACAGGTCCTTTCTTGATACTTTTGCTCTTTAAATGTAAGAAACTTTTTTTTAATTCCCTAAGCCCTCAAGTGACATAGAGGAAGGCATTTTTGTCCAACTCAAAACCAACAGAGAAGCTAATTGAAATGAGTTGAAACAAACAAACGCAAAAACAAAAAGATCAACATCATTCTAAGTTGCAAATAATTACAACAAGCTTGAGCTTGCGGCTGAATATTTTCTTTTCTTCCTTGCAACAAAAAGTTTTTATTCATTTATTCATATCTTAGAAAAGTAGTCCCATTTCATTTTACTGGATTCTAGTTGACATGATTAGAAATTTGCAGTGAAATTAGCTGTGTTTAGTCTAAAGGAGAAAAATATTTGAATATCGTTGGAGTGAATACTGGTTTCTTCTTAAAGTGGCATGTGCCCTAATAAGATCCTAAAATGCTCATAATTACAACGGAAATAAAGACATTTCTGCTCAGAGGGAGGACGTTTGGACCAGGAGATGCATTGCTGCAGTTTCCTAACCACATCACTTTGTTTTCATGTGGCTGACAGCGATATCAGTGAAAAGTAACTGAAGTGAGAAGGGGTCGCGACGACTGAAAAGGAAGAAAAGGAAGAAGGGGGGGGGGGGTGAAAGGCGTGCAAACTAAAAGCGGAGCTTACCTACGGCGCGCCGCGGCGCTTGCTGCTTTCTCCGCGGCATGATGTTGGCTTTGGGAGGCCGGGGGACGGAGTTTGTCTCTGGCCACGGTGATCCGAGGCTGCGTGGGGGATCCTGCGGAGCTTTGATACACACTTTCCCCCCCAGACTGCTCTCTCTCTCTCTCTCTCTCAAAGCCCCCACATAAATCGAGGTATAGGACTATGAGAGCGACGCAAAAACGCAACAACGCAAAAAAAAAGAAAGGAAATCAGGAGGAAAAACGATGCCAAGAGAACCAGCGTGGTTCCTCTGCAGTTGACTTGGAGCTCTCTGTCGGCTGCTCGATCTCTCTCTCTCTCTCTCTCTCAGCCTGCTCCGACTTGGATGGACGTGATGGGAGCTGGAACAGCGAGCTCCGCGGCAGAAAAAGAGAACGCAGGAAAGCGTTGTGTGTCTTTTTTTTTTTGTGATCCTCTAGGGCTGCTTGGTCTCGGAGGCTGCAACAGGCAAGCTTGAGGGGATAAAAACCAAATGATGGCGTCAGTCAAAAGTCCGCAAACAAGGGGAACACACATCAAGAGCTGACACAACTGAAACCCTGCGCCTCTTCTTACGGTTCAACCTCTCCGCTGCTGATAGGCGTCACGTAGCTCCCCTGTCTCTCTCTCTCTCTCACTCCCTCTATCTCTCTCTCTTTCCTCGCCGTCTTTAGAAGCCCCTCTCACTCTCTTTCTGACATCCACTGTCTTTATTCTAGCCCTGTTTATTTCAAAGAAGGGAGCCTCGTCAGACGCTTCTGGACATGGTTTCGAAATGTGCGTAACGTGAGGCGTTATAGGCGTAACGCAGGCAAATCTGTAGTCTTAACAAAAAAACACAGTAAGATTCACAAAACACGCAACGGGATGACAGGGATACTTACTTGACTTTCTTATCTTCTGCCTCGCTATCCGTGGACATTTCGCGTTTGCCTCTGGGTCATCATTCACAGTTCAAAAGCAAGGAGATGAATCAGCTGAAAACATGCCCGAAACAATCCCAGAATGATCCATTTAGGCATCTGCCCGGTCGGTGTTTAAAAAAAAAAAACACAGATGCACTCGCCCTTGTTAATTCTTTGGCGGAAGAAAAATGAGGAGGAGGAGGAGGACGAGGAAGAGGCTGGTTTGCCCGCACGCTGGCTCTCTACCTGACGCGGATACGTTATTTCGTCTGAGAAGTCTCTGAAAAAATCCGCCGAGGGCAATTCATTCGGTCAGCAAGTTGCGTTCACGCAAGTGTGAGTGTGCCGTGCGTGTTGATACTACAAGTGTGTGTCCGTGTGTGTGTGTGCGAGAATCGATGAGATACGTGCTTGATTGGGTCTCCCTTGTTGTAATAATGTACATGAGGAGGAGGAGGTGGAGGAGGAGGAAGAGGAGGAGGAGGAGGTGACGGGATCAGGCTGCTCCCATGCAGGCAGGAGCGCACGGATCAGCCAAACAGTCTTTTTTTGGCTGCCGAAAGTATTTTTCTCCGCTTTTTTTTCTTTTTTCTTCGCTCGGTCCGATAGGAGCTACTTAAATCAGCCACGCAGTGAATCAGACGCGTTACCCAACGTTGTGCTCAGGTCTCCTTTCCTGCTCCTTAAGTTGACCGGACAAGCGCAAAAAACCTTCTCGACACCGAATGGAACAGGAGAAAGTTATTATAACGTTTCCTTACAGGTAAGCTAAAAAAAACAAAAACAAAAGTATTATTCAATTCAGGTTAAGTCAATGAGATTCTTTCTGGGAGCGCGTAAGCTCTCGTTTCCACGTTGGTTAGGGAGAAAAAGTTTTGGGATTCAACCGAGTTTGTGAAGAGTATAGAAAAAAAATCTCTTGTACTTTTCAGGCAATCCTCAGAGTTGAACGCGTGCTTCACGGTAGCGAAACAATGGATCAAAGGTTCTCGAGAGGAACACCGGGGATCAAGAGAGGTAAGGATGTGTTGCCAAAGGCTTTCTCTCTCTCTCTCTTTCCCACCTCCTTTCTTCCTCTGAACCAGATGTGCTGCCGCGACGCGCCTCTCGCATCCGTCAATAGCCACCAAAACAGTTCTTTCCGTGGGATCAGTCGGATGAATCAAATAACCCCTCTGATCGTTCCTGGACTGAGTGGAAGCAGTCTGCCCGTTGTTCTATCCTCTCGCCGGGCTGGTCGCAGAGTATACGTTGCTTGGTATCTCTCCCACAGATCGAGGGTGTTTTTTCGTTCCAATCTCGAAGCGAGTGTTTGAGAGTGTGTGAGTGTGTGTGTGTGTGAGTGAGTGAGAGCCACTCCACCACCGCCCGCCGTTAGATCCGCCCAGGCATCTGTCCGTCTTTCCATTGGTGCATCCATCAGTGTCACACACAAACATGCAGGAACACAACTGTCGTGCGCACAAGTCCTCGCCATACCTTAACACCCCTCCCCACAGCTCACACACTCCCTCAAAGCACAGCAGACACCAGCTCGCACGCGCTCAACGGGCGACGAACGACGTTCATCCGCTTTGTCTGACCATATTCTTTAAAAAGAAAAACACTTCCATAAAGTAAATAAGCGCTCCTTGAATCCTTTTTACGCACACTTTTACAGTTTGATTCTGATTTTCCAACACACCCAAAAAACTGAGGAACAGATCGGACTTTTCGTTTCAGGCTGATCAGTGTTTAGTTACGGAAACACACTGACATGCAAGACAACTTCTGCAACACCCAGATGCAACGATGCAACTATTTTTAAATCTGTGCGCAAAGGCTGCATTTCTGCGTAAGACAAAAGAATTAACACAAGCATGACAGCAATTAATGTTTACTCGGAACGTTTTTGCTATCTGCAATTGGCCTATAGTATGTTTTCTGAGTTTTATGGAAGGAGGCTAAAGGTGATGTGAAAGAAGAATTAGATCTATTTTGTAATATTGAATGTACACCTTTTCTATAGTCATTACATATCCATAGAACACGACAAAGATGAGTTTATATACAAATATTTATTTTGGAAAAAACTACTTTTAATATGTGTCTGTGTTTTTTGCACACCCTGAGAGACTTGACATCATTTCCATTTTTTCTCAAAATCAAACTCCTGCAACGGTTCACAAATCTTGCTCGACAACGTCTGCATAGACACTTTGCGTCCATTACCACGGATCTCTAAACAGTAGCCAATTGCTCTATTTATCATGTATCTGTTCATTTAATTGCTCATTGTATGATTGTATTTAAAGTCGTGAAAGTCATGCAGTGAAAGCCGTTATAGTCGTCTCGATAGATCTACACATATGTGCCAATAACAAAGTAAAAACTTAATTGTGTGGCAGATAATGTTTCACAAAGTGTGCAAAAACATGACTTTAAACGTGCAGGGGACGTTACACCCTGACAGCTGTACATTTATTGTGTACATCCTCCCTTTTCTCTTCAGCCAACAATGTTGTATAAAATAAAATCAGTGCGCTCAAAAGTGCAGTTTTGATACCGCAAAAAGCCGTGTTAATACGAAGCACAACACAGGATGCTTCATGCAAATGATTGATATCATCTTTTTGTCGTGATGCGGTTTCAAATTAGTTTAGAATAACGACAGAATAAAGAGGACATCAGTTTATAACTGAGCATTTATTTCCTTTTCGAGTGAGTGTTTCAAAACTTTGTGAGTGTCCACACGTGATTCATAGATCATTTTCAAGAAGCAAAACAATATCTATCCACTTTTAACAATATCAAGTAGTTTAAGTTTAACTTGAAAAAAAGTTATTAAAGGACGTAGAAATCATGCATTTATCAGTCAAAATTATACAAAATGTTCTATTGAAGGAAAAACTCTAAACTAAAAATAAATAAAAATAAATAAATTGATTCAAAATCAGCTCCTTTGTTAAGTTTATTTAAACTCTTTTCTTGTCTTTCACTCCATTCATTGACTAATGTATTATGTGAAGTGTTCTTTATTTATGTCATTGTTGTTCATGTAGATGAAAAGAGAATGACATTAGCTCAAACCTTTTTTTTTTTTTACGAAAACACCTTTTTTTTCTGTCTGCAGAGCGTTATCTCCAGTAGACCTAACTTAACTCATCTCTACTAGTACCTTACAAGACTCACCCAGCACTCAATGGTGTGTCAAATTTAGACAGTCACAGGATACAAGGAGACCTGAGCATAAACATCATGCTGGTATGGTGGCTGTTCAGGTGTCAATTACAATTTAATGTGTAATTTGTCGCTTAGAATTTCGATATTCAATTCACGTTGGTGCGTGAATGAATTCCCCTTTTTGTTCGAGTCGTTCGTAAAATGAGATTGTAATCGACGTTATAAAACGTACGTTAAGCCTCAATCGAATCCATTTCTGTTTTTGAAGTTGGACATAAGTGTGTGGGGAGAAGTGTCGGAGAGTAACTAAGTAAATCATGAACTGCCTTCACGCTGATTCCACCGAAAACTGAAGAGGAGCGCAGTTTGAGCGCATCAGTGAGCGCGCAGACTTAGTCGCGTGTGCGCGTGCGGTGCAGGGAATCGGCGCACGTCGTCGGGGAAGATCGTATTGCCCAGTCTTACCTACTAGTGAAATTCCAGGCTTCTTGTCTGTCGACGCACAACATCGTGCAGTTTTGGGATTCGGAATCGAGGTGTAAAGAATGAAAAAGAAGAATAAGTTCCTCAGTGATGAGGCACAGGCTGCTCATGAACACAGCCGAACTTTTAAGGGGCATTTCGCATAATACTCCTGGTTTATTTGTGCATTTATTAGTGGAGATGATCAGAAATCATGATATATTTTTTTCCCTTCTACTGTAACCATATTGCGCAAAAGATCCGCCGAGGTATAAACAACCTTTTACAGCACACGGAGTTCTAAAGAGTCTGCTTTAGACTAAAGAAATAAGAATAGTTTAAAGTAGGCTTTACACTGTGGCCAATCTGTGTTAATCTGAAGTAGCCTCGACCGAAGCTGAAAAAAAGACCTGTCTGGCGTTTCTGAAATATCCCTTAAAAACACGAACTTGCTGACTGTGAGAATGAGCGAAAAACAAAACACAACTGTTAACCCGTTTACCTGTTCGCGTGGAATATCTCAAAAACATTTTGCGGCAACCTAAATGTGTGTCCAAATAAAATTCATGACAGCACTGTCAGGGTCAGAGTTGGGGGGGAAGGTTTCAAACACGAAACTCAGCTGTTTCAAACTGTCTTTAAAAATCTTTTTTTTTTTTCTCATTTGGTTCTATTAATCCAATTTAAAGGCGCGGCTGGTGACTGTAAAAAAGGCTGTCGTAATACAAAGAGTTAATGGTTCAACTAATATTCAATCGACCTCTTAAACTTGACATCACGACAGAGTTGGGGAAAATATATAATTTGCACTAAGAGGGAGAAAGGGAGGGCAGGGGTTTGGCTCTCATCAGCCTTAAAAGTTACAAATTCCCACCCAAAACTAAATAACGCTTTCAAAAGAGAAATCGCTTTCGCAATAGACGCTGAAAACAGGACTAGATGCAACTACCCCCCCCACCCCACCCCCCATCCCACCCTCTTGCACTCCCTCCTTCCCTCCCTCTTTGGATGTGCTGCGGAGCAAGCAGGGTTATGAGGGCAAGTGCTGACCAGCCCTCTTTCTTTCTCTGTCTGCTCTTAGTAGGTCACCACACACACACACACACACACACACACACACACACACACACACACACACACACACACACACACACATGCGCCCGCACCTCTCCTTGTGGTCAGTGTAGCCACCAGGGAGAGGGGTAATTTAAGCCCTCCTTGATGTAGCCTATTCATCACTGTCCTGCGGTCCGTGCTTCAAAATTAAAGTCTGATCTACAAAGTTGGACTGAAATGAGATAAAAAAATTGGCAGAGGTCAGAGAGGGAAGGGCGAGTCAAAACACTGAAGTTCGACTCAGCTGGTAAAGGAAGTGGCTCATTTAGTTTATTATTATTTTTTTTTCTGCATTGAAGGTTGCACTTTTTATTTTACCTGGAAAAATGTAATTAGTAAAGTATCTTCAGGGAGCCTTTTGGGTTGATGCCAGTACACTGGAAGCCATTGGAAGGACTGGCCTGTGGTCACGACTGATCCTTCACTACAAAACCTGGATTAGAGGAACCAGTAGCTTTTATCAGTGAGACGCTATGCCGATAGATTCATATGAGATTAACAGTAGGGGATTTCCCACAATGTCAGGATAATATGGCACTATTGATGGCAAAACCGAAGCAGAAGAGGCATAAAGTAGTCCCTCAATGGTCTTAATTGGTAATTGAGATAAAACATTAAACAACCCCGACGTGTCTCCTTAATTTATTGAAATCTTAAATAGATCATTACAAAAGTAAGCTTTCACTAAGAAGCAGGTTTAAATGGGTTGAAACAAACTAGTTTTGTGTCTATTTCAATCAGGAAATTGCATATTGTCATTGTCTGTGATACCCACAGACAATGACACATAGTGTGATACCCACACTATGTGGTTAAAACATATTAAAACTGAGCCCCTTTTCCTTTTTTTGTGACCAAAGTGACTTTTAAGTGCTCAAATGAACAAGAGTAATTTTTGTTTTTGTTTTGTTTTTGTTTTCCTTTACTTAGCAAATGTTTTTTGGGTCATCCCATGCAGTATTTGGAATTCAGGAGGTTAAGTTCTTTGAAGGGAACGACTCAACTCCAATCCTATTCACAGAGCCCAAGAAAGTGTCTTGAGTTGAACCTGATTTTACAGTTCGGTGCCTAAGACACAAACAGGGGAGATGTCTTTCAGACATTCTGATACATATAATCAGCTCAATCTGTGTTTATAAACAATTCAAAATTAGCAAAAAACATCTGCAGTTTTATGTTTTTTTTTCAAGTTTCAAGCGAAATGAAAATCCTTCCTTCACCAGTTAACTGAGAAGGGGAAAAGTGAAGAAGAAATGACTAAATCTAAGAGCAATCATGCATGATTAAGTAATAAAGTTTTTCTTGACGGCTAAACATTAACATGGGAAATCGATCCCTGTCGCTACTTACAACCCAAGTAAAACAAAAGAAAGAAAACATGTAAAGTTAATTCACACAGACCTGGATATATTTTTCGAAAGCATTGGGTATTTCTAAAGTTAAGGTTTGCGTGTCATGTCAGTTAAAAAAAAAAAGTCTGATGACTGTTACACTGTTTATCAGCATACAGTATGACGACGCACTGTTGAGTGAGTCACTGCTTCCTCCTTATTGTGAACGTGTGTGTGTGTGTTTTTTATGTGAATGTGTGTGCGGAAACCACGCTGACAGCTGCAGCTCATTACAGGCACTATTACTGATGGGGACTGCTGGGGGAAATTCCTTCTTCGACTGAGCAAACCACCCTGTTTACCGCACACGTACACCAACACACAAACAGGCAGGTCTTGCTTGTTCTCGAACGTGTGCAGCAACATCTGTATGCAAAGCAAAAATTAAATAAACATTTACCGAGTATTTACTCTTTCATAAAGAGTAGTAAGGAAAACAGAAGCTTCCATTAAAAGGGGACGAAACAGATGACATCCTTCCAGTTGCTGGAGGATGAAAGACATCCTGTGGGTTCTACATATAGTAGACATAGGTCCTGTACGTGGGTGTGTAAACACAGTCCCCATCCACAGCCAAAGGGTGAGCACTCTTAAGAGGAGATGAGATCACTGGAAGTCTCTAAGCCCCGCTGTACTGGCAAACAGCAGTGTCTCTTTTTCTCCCTCTTTGTAACATACACACACAAACACAGAGACGCACATACACAAACACATGCACGCACACAGACACACACAAGCACACAGAGCCAAAAAGTATACAGTGTCCAGTGACGTTAAAGGTGGGGGGGGGGGGCGGGGGGGGGCTGAAAGCCAGACACACATGTGCTGGAATCATTAGGGAAGACTTAAAGGCTGCACTTCAGGCCACTACACTCCATTACTGTACTTCATTGGTTACACTTTTCGAAAATGGTAGTTTCTCAAAGTCAGGTTCAGGGACCACCAGGACTCCTTGAGTTCTTTGAACTGAATAAAAAGTTCCTTGATTTAAAGTATTATCTTATCTTGTGGGAACATCAGGGCTGCCTGTTTTAAAAGCTTACTTGTGTTATCAAAAACAGGGTTGAAATCCACCACCGTAAGCACGAATTCGGCAAATTAATATTGTCACCGTTGTTGGTTTGACTCCGTGATTTGGCAATCCATGTACCAATATAAGTGAGATTCATATATCTTTAACTATGCTGTGATGCCTTGTACATAAATGGCAATTATGTGACTGGGACTCAATATCTGGTCTCAATATTTGAGTATGAAATGTATGATGAGGTACTGCACAGATGCACATACCGGATACATCATCACCAATTTAATTGGGTGAAAGCCCAGACGATCCCATCTATTCCTTGTGTTAAGGAATGAACACAAGGAATAGATATAGGCTGATATTGAAAAAATGAACAATCCCCTAAATATACAGTAAGTACTTTATAATAATCTGCAAGAGGTTGTTCAGCATATCAACAGAATATGACCCAGGGTAACTCAAGTTACTAACATGAACGCTCTCAGTCACATCATTAGTAGGAGAGCCTTTTGAGACCAATTCCAGCGTGGACCGATCAGAATCAACTTTATGACAGGACTGTGCGAGACACTGATTCAGGGCCTCACCGATACTGCTCACATGCATATAGAGCAAGGTCATCAGGATGCTATTTGGACTAAATGAATGCCGCTAAATTATACCCAAGACAGGAGATATTATCCCAACTGAGAAGATTGAACTACCAGAGGGCACCATAGCAGACTTTAAGGACTATGGGAACTCACAGGCAAATTGCAACGTCCACCACAAGCAGTGATATACAAAGAGTAAGGTAGGTCTCGAAGAGTCAGCCAAATGGAAAAAAAACTCCTTATCATCAGCACATACGCCCTCTAGGCATGACAGCCTTGACAAACTAGGAAAAAGAAGCTACTGATATCCAGAAACCTGGTTTGTTTACGGTAAAAATATCATTTTCACTTTGGACATCACAGTAGAATCCTCTGCCTGAATAAATGCTATTTTTTAAATTACATTTATTTTCACATTTTGCCTTGGATTTGGTAATAAAATTGACTGAATTTAGGTATCAACATTATATTAATCTGGTCCCAAAGAAATTAACATTTTCGGGTGAAAAATCTTAATGTTTCTTACAAAGCATCATGCGATAAAGCAATAATAACCAATTTTCTTGTTTAATTTGTTCTTTCTTTTAATTTTAATTGCAGCAGAAAATGATTTCAGACTCTAAAAACATGTATGAAAGTTAAAACAGACCTCTGTGCCTCATTTATTGAGGGGTTTGCTTTCCATATGTCACAGATTAATAACAAATTCAACATTTACTGATATACATAATCCATTTTTAGAGAAACAAGAAGCAGAAGAAACTATTATAATATATATGTACATATATATATATATAATATAAATAAATTAATTTTGGATATAACGACACGAGTTGACGTTTTTTTTTTCTGTTACAAAAGTGTTTGTCATCGACTGAACTTTATGTTAATACATATTATTTATCTTGTTTATACCTTTGCCTCCCCAAGCACCCCAGTTCCACCTTCTCAAAAATAAACCCATAGCGTCCAAACATTGAACTAATATCTATGTCCATGCCTTTGCACACAAAAAAGGATACAGTGTTAAATGCAAGCACCCCAGGGTGCAGTGGCCACAGTTTCTCCCTCACAAACTGGCTAAACACCCTTTAGCCCTGCAAAGATGCAAGCTGAGTTGACATTCATGTTAGAACCATGTCTGTTCCATGCCTCTCTGAATTAGAGCTTTGCTGCCAGGAATACAACAACCAACAATCTGCCCTACCTCGAGGAAGGCAAGACGAGAGGTCAATATGCTCAAATGATTTCCCACTTGCGCAGAGAGTGAGTAGTTGTAGCTTCAGGACACAGATGATTGTTTGTTGGCAGGATTTTTTTTTTCAATATGATTCCTGCTATTCAAATACTGACATGGATTTTAATCTGTGCAGGAGATGACTGATGGGAAAGGAAAGAGGAAGTGGTTAGCTTGACAGTAAACAGATGCTGACCAGCAGATCACCACGATCGAGCCTCCGAGGTTTTGGACTCTCATCGGGATCAGCTCTATGCGTTTGTACATGTGTGAGTGTGTGTATGCATGTGCAGTACAAAGGCATTTTGCAAAGGCTTTCCTTCTGAAGTGTCAACCTCCCGGAGAGAGGATCAAGTGCTAAGCTGCGGACTCAGAAGCTCAGTGTTAAGTGTGTGTGTGTGTGTGTGTGTGTTTATCGGTGCGTGTGTCCAGCAACCCATATGTGGGATTTTAGGGATTGAAAAAGTGATATATCCTTTTATCTTTAACTCTGGTTGACCACAAGCCTGACCAGAGTAACCCTTCAAAGCTAAATCCACACACTCAAAGGATGGATCAGTGTATGTGTGTGTGTGTGTTGAGATGTCCAAAGGCACATGGTTTCCCTATAGGAGAGAGAGGCAGAGTTGAGAGGTCAAACACACATGTCGGGGGTCAGTGAGCAGCATGGCAAGCGGAACAGAAACCTCTTACACACAGCAAAACATGGGTCTGTGTCTTCTGGAAAGCGTGCATGGGTCAGTTTATGTGTACTGTATAAATTAAGTTCAGTATCAATTGTGTATTTTTGCCCAAATTAACAGCAGCAGTAATTTCATGGAACTTTTTAAACAAAATAAATAAGTTCAACACAAGTCCAATTACACACAGTCCATTTAAATGGAGTTAGAATCGATTGCAATCCAATTATTTCAATCCAATTAAACTCAGTTCATTAAAATCCAGTCCGGTACAGTTAATAAGAAGTTTAGTCTTCTTATGCCAATTAAAAAAAATTGCTATGTATGATTTTTGGACTATTAGAGTAGCTGATAGATCATAATTTAGATAATAATTTATAGCTTGATTCTAAGGCTATGTGTTTTGGTCTTAACTGACCAACATATAAAGTGTCATTAGGACAGAGGACCATTTTACTGTAAAATCAAATTTCTAAAAATTTGTTTAATTTATGCATAGATCATCAGTTAAATTTCCATACATAGGACAAGTATGACATTTTATGACAGACATGCAATGTTATTTATCTGTAGGAATCAGCCATACTTCGTAATGATTTGATTGTAAGTACAATAGGAAGCTGGTTATAGTTTTGTCTTGATACAAAGTGCACAGCAGTAACATAAAACATATATCTGCTGTAAGGAGGCCTATGGCTAATGGAAAATAAAAGTTCTTGTACATTATTGACTGAAAGATACTTTTGAAAATATCCACTTCAAGGTAACAACTACTTTAAGATCCTGGTTATATGCCAAATTATTATATTTTCTACACACCAACATATTCTCCGAAATGATTAAAAGCTTTATCATATAAATACAATGTTTTTTTCTTTTCAATTTTCTTTTATGGCTGTGGAACTTGTAATAGAATTCTAAATGTGTTAGTATTAATTTCCATTTTCAAATAAAGGATGCAAACAAAGAATAAAAAGTACAAAAAAGAGATGATGATGTTGTAGGTGCATCACTTGGGCCGCATAAGAATAATGTAGAAATGATGACGCAAAACATATGACGGTGCAGTGAACAGGAAAGTGAAATATTAACATTACATTATTATTTGATTATTTGGCTATTATACTTATTGAATTAATGAATTCAAATTGACTGGGAATTTGTCCCAGGTATGCTCTATCTCTTGCCCAATGGTTGGATGAACTGATGTAATTTAAAATCTTAACATAGTGTTTTATGCTTTTTTTCCCTTTATTGGAAGTGGGCACAGAACTGTCATTATTTTGGATGTTGCACCTGCCACCCATCAGATGTATTGACCTTAAGAGATTCCTGCATTAGCTTCATATCTCACAGCAGAGGTGTGGCTGTGGATCAGGGGGAAGACTGGTTGCCTGCCAATGAGCAGGTAGGTGGTTTGATCCCAGGCTATATGCTGATGTCTTCGGGCAAAACTTTGAAAGCATAGTTGCCCTGCAGCCTTAAATTTCCAAGCCCAGATAAATGTGAGCGATGCACCAGGATGGGCACTTAGCATAAAAACTCTTGCCAAACCTACCATACAAATCAAGGCAACAGGACAGAGAAAGGCAACAATAACTTTATCTCATATCACATATGATTAGGTTTTTTTGTTTTTTAGATTAAAAGGTAACTGCAAAGTCTTAAGAAAAGTATACAGTTTAAACAGCAACAGTATTTTCTATTAATAGTAATTCTATGGGCATGCACTTATTTAAGTGCTTCTAATCTTATAATCCTCTCCCTTTCTCCTTCATGTATCTGTGTTCTCTCTATCTATAAAACACACAAAGCCAGCCCAATCAAGCTACACAGCGGTGGCAGAAGCATGACTTGCATTTATATGTTTGCACCAAAAAAAGAGAGAGCTACTGATTTGATTTTGCCATCACAAATGTATTCTGCCATGATTTGTGATGTTGTACCAGGAAGCGCTGCATAACAGATGGCCCGAAAAACCTGACAGTTCAGGAAGAAATCTGCTAAAAGGAAAATTGTGTTTGTCATCGTGTTTTTACGTTACAGTGTGTACTATAAGACTCAGTTTGGCGCTTTTGTGCTCGTATCCTCACCTCGTGCTTTATCCTTCTTCATCTGTCTTTTACAGATTGATGCAGATAAAGATCAGACCCTGACCTAGGACAGCCAACTTCAGCTGGAACAACCATGCTACCATGGTAAAGGATACAATATGTAAACACATATAGAATAAAAGAACAAACACACTCACCTTTTGATTGAGGCAAACTCATTACTTCAGATTAAGTATATGTTTCACTCATACCTTCCTGTCATCACTTGCTGCTCCACTTTCACATCCCCTTTCAGTCAGTTGCACAAACACACACTCACACATCACTCTACATCAGCCATCACTTTGTCTGACACCTAAGTGTACATCTTCACATTCATGCAGAGACCAACTGTCTTAGATCTCACATCAGATTACCCCAGATTCAGACACATCCGCACACACACAAGTCATCACACATCAGTTATGTGTTTTAAGCTGAAGGAGAGAGGGGCCTGTTGGCAGTGGGATGGGTTGACAGGGTAGAAGAAGAAGTACACAGGAAGTACATTAGTTATCACTCCTCTGTCTCCTCCACCTTTTCACTTCTTATCATCAACAGACGTCTCAGGCCCTGGACGAGCTACTTCTCCTTCTCAACCCACCCCTGCTTTCCTCTCTTTATGTGTCTCTATCTCCTCTGAAAATGACTTCCATGCTCCATTTCAACATCAAGCTCTAGGATGTAGAAGATACTTAGCAAGCTGCAAAAGCTGCAAGACGACCAAATGAAATATTTAAATGAAATATGGCGGGTAGAAGAGGTGAAAAAAAGAACAAGGATAAATGATGGAAGAAAGGGAATACAAGACAGAGTACTAGGGTAAGAGAATTATATGACATTATTCATAGGATAAGCAAAAAGCAAAGAATCTTTCTTCTTGGTTTAAAGTAAGCTAGATGACAGGAAATTCAGATGGGCTGGATTTCACCGAAATGTATACGGAGGAGATAATTTGTAAACCAATATGCAAGTGCACTATGATTTCACTCAGCAGATTATGAGAATTCAATGAAAAGAAGGACAGCTACCACAAATCTACTAAATCAATGATAAGTGATTTAGAATTTTTATCAAATAATTTTGTTTAAACCAGGCAATGTAAGAAACAGATACAAATGTTTAAGTAGAAGCCTTGGAAATGTACGTTGGGTTTAATTGGAAAATGTGTAATATATGCAATATGTAACATATGTAACCATGACAAAATGCTCTTTTACAAATGTGATTTTAAAATTCCAAACAGACAAGAAAAATGAATAGATTAAAACAAAAAGAAAAATGGCCGCCCAAAAGAAACTTCCAACTCATCACCTATAACAAGAAAACCTTACATTATATAGAATAAATTAGTTTAATTTTACCACACAATAAAAACTACACAATAAATTGTTCTACTTCTTCTCCCAGAGACCTTTAAGTTGTGAAATCAGCTTAAACTTTGATAAATAATGTATATTGTAATTTAGATATTATTATATATGCAATAAGACTGCAGTTCACATGTGGAAAAATGTATGTATTTAATCAAACTGTTTACATTTGCTGTGTAAGCTGAAATAATTTTCTTTGGAAGCATTTTCCTATGTAGTATGTGCTTGTGTGCGTGTGTAGGTGTGTGTACTGTAAGCCTTTGCATTTTTTTCTGAACGTACAATATTGCCTTGTATATCATTACATAGATTTCATTATACATATTTGCACTTTTGGGTAAAAAGTCAAGTCTATTTAAGCTTGAACAGTGTACCCAATAGCATATGTGAAATGAAAGACACATCATAACCATAAAACTTAACTGTGCCCGCAAATATATGAGGAGCTAAAAGTCAATAAAAATTCAAATTTTACAGGAAGTGTCTGATGTCATTTGCAATTTATATACTACTGTAGTATGTGGGTTTGGAAAATTAACTATTCTCTCTTACGTGTAAAAACATTGTTCTTTTCATTTTTACTACAAAAGAATCCTAAATGGGTTAAACTTGTCTCAAGCGAAAGTTAAACACTGAAAAAGTAAATTGCACCTGCTGGAATTGCATACCTTTTTTTCCCCCGAAAATGTATCATAATCAAGATTTAATACTGCAGTTATATCTACATGGTAAATTACACATGTAAAATGGACATAGAGAAATAGATAAATAAAAAGGCACCATATATATATATGTGTGTGTGTGTGTGTGTGTATGTGTGTGATTGTCAGAACAGTTTCTGGTTATTTTAGCGAAGGTAGAGGGAGAGAGATGTGAAAACACGGCCATCATTATTCTCCCAAACAGATTGAGCATGCAGCCATAGAGAATGCTTGTATTTCCATCCAGTAGTTCAGAGAAAAGTATTACTTCAAATAAACATTCTGTTTCCAACTGCTCGGCTTTGTGAATAAATGAAATCTAGAAGTAACAGAGGGGTTTTCTCCTATGATTGGGTGCAGATGTGAGCTCTGGGTTGGGTTAAAGTCCCGCTGCCAGGAATATTTGCTACAATTCAATAGATAGAGCTGTTAGGAGTAAGGCATTTCCTTGTCACCATGTCAGGGTTTTAGAGTAGATATTTCAGATGCAGTATTTTCTCTCTGCCTTTTGCCCCATTCAGGGCTTTTCATATACTGTACGTCCAGTTGAAAACAAAACTCTGCAACGTAAAAAAGCAAACTGAAAATGGTAATTGGTTAAATTTGACACTTGTATCTGCGTTGTACAAAAACGTTTTACATACGTACTTATGCTGAGCAATAGAAAGAAATATTATAATAAAATTAAAAAAGATTTGTTTCCATGCATGTTTCTCATTTCAAACTTTCTTTTTATCTTGGTCCCAAACAACATTTCAAAAATTACAATGGAGGGAAGATGTCTCAGTGTTGTAAATGAAAACAATATGTATCTAATCTGAAAATATAAAAACGTAGTTCACTTGGTGGGAGGGTGGAGGATTTAAGCCTTACCTCATCCATTTCAGCCTAAAACAGCATATGTGCATGTTTAGAATATTTATGTGTTCATATCCTCCATTACCCTCATAGTTTCCTTCTCACCACTGTCTTTTTCTTTTGCCTTCTTTTTCCTTTTCCACTTTCCTCTCTCTTCGCCTATGCCCATCTGCGATCAAATCATCGTTTGGAGAGATCCTGGCGATCCAACAGGGCCTTGCAGAAAGGTCATGGAGAGAGACCATAAAATGGATGAAGCCTAATGATTAGCTCAACCTTTAGCTAATCAATAATCATTTATCCAACAATATCACCGGCAGCCACAGCCCCATTTGCCATTAACCTCAGCAGTCAGGCGAGAGGCAGTATTGTTTCCTCTGGCAGGTTTATGGCACTCAGATGAGTGGTAAGGCTGGAAAGAAGCTTAAGGTTGGATCTTGATGGTTCAGATCCTATTAAGGGACTATAGGTATTTTAGTTCAGTGTTGTCTTTTGAATGATTGACTGTGACTTTGACCATGCTGTTGTAATTATAAGGAAACATGATTTTTTATTTTAAAGATGTGATACGTATGTACATTTTATTAATATAAAATGCAGAAACCATGTGTAAAGACAGAGCTAATATGCTTATGTAAAGTAAAAAAATATCTTGGCACATTAAAATTGTGTTTCCAAAAGTATCTGGGATAAAAAGTACAGTTTGGACCTAAGGTTTTATGTAGTCAAATTTTTAGAACAATGTACAAACCATACTGATGGATATTCTGTAACATGGAGAATATATCCACTTATTTTCCTTCCTTTTCTCTTTCCGAATCTGCAGTACCTCCCTCCTCTTTGTCTCACCATGATGCCATCTCGATCATAATCCCTCCTTTTTTATTACCTTTAATGACTCCCGTCTTTATTAATTTTTTATCAGTTCTTTATGACATTTGCTGAATTATATTCCAATTACAACAAATAAAAAAAGAAAAAAAATCTGCTCTGTGTGCATGCCTGCATATTTGTTTGTATTTAACTGTTTCCATAAGCACAAACCCTTGTGTATGAGTGTGGTAGCAGTTATTTCCTGAACTAGTTATTCCATGGATAATAATGTTTTCCTATTCTTTGCAATCGAATATACACTTTCACACTCACTGTCACACGTACGCACACTCACACATTGTAGAATTTGGATATGACGGCTGTGAAGGAGTGGTAAAGGTCACATAAAGCTAATGGCTTCAGCTACCTTACACGGTAGAAACACAGACTCTTTGGACAGGCTAGTCTCTGCATCACAGAGGTGTAGGGGCAAGTTGAGAGCCGAGTAAATATTTTCAAGAAGAAGCGTATCGCCACTCAATTCACAAGAGAAAAAATAGACACACAGATACACACTGCACATTTTAAGTGCGAAAAAGGAAACCATAGGACCTCTCAATGTAACGTTTTGAGAACGTGAAAGATGGTCTCGGTAGCAGATAGATTCAGTGGCAAAATTAGCCTCAGAAGTCCTTCAGATGGTTATAGTTAATACCCACAGGTCATTAATTACAACCATTATTCAACCCTATATCACAGACACATATCGACCCTTTTTTTCCCTCCCCTTTCTTCATCTGTTTGAGTTGTCTGATGACGCACATTAAAAAAGCTCAATAGGAAAATAAAGGGCTTTATTGTGACATCACATATAATGTAAATGTATCCTACCAGCAGAACAATTTTTTTCATTTATTGTGGGTTACATAGTGCATCTGTGCCCTTGTTATTCACTTACAAAATAAATACAAAATAAATTCAAGCTTCTGCTTCTGCAAATTAAAGCCACATGTGATATGATTGGTGTACATTTGGTTTCAGAGTGCAGCGCATTATATTTTGAAAAAGAATTGTATTTACAGTTTGGCTTCTGCGTAAGCATGCCTGCCTTTGGATATGTGTGTTGCTAAGTGTGTGTATGTGCCTATGCATGTCCTGACCTCCACTGGCCCTCTTTCTGCCACCCCTCCTTTGAGAGTCAGTGTGATATACAGAGCTCTAATTGTCAGGTCTGGCCCTCGCATTCCACGCCTCGAACAGCCTACCAACAGTGTGTCACTTTAACAACCGCAAATTATCACCGCGATGGAGATCTTGGCTTCACACTGGCTCTATGAGAATATAGATACATTCCCCTCAATAAATTACCCCCTCCAACCTCCATCTCTTTACAGTCACACAGACAGACACGTATGCCCTCCATGTTCATTACCTGTCCACTGTCCTCCTCTCTGTCACATTTACTGCTCTTTGACTGGCATTTTTACCACAACATTATTGTTTCTGCCTAAAGATGTGGAGCATGTGCCTAAAATGGGATGAGAAGAATCTAACCCTTTGAATCCGTTGACCAGAGTACTTGATTCTCAGAATTGAGCAGTAATAGAGTGAATAAAGTCATAGAGGACAAATGTGCAAGGATTCACATTTCCAATAAAAACCTGTTCCTTCTGAAAAAAATCTGCACAGCGCACAAAAGGCATTGTTTTCCCACAAATAATCCAAATCACTTTTTAGTAAGTTGATAGGAAGAGGATGTGTTGGATCCACCGGATCTATTTTTTTTTCCTGGTTGAAAAAAAAAGAGAAAGTAGAGAAAGTTAGAAATGATCCTCTGACAGATGGAGAAGTGAAGTCTCGTCACACCTAATCATCTGTTGCGGCACATTCTGACTGGCATTTAAAGGTTGACTGTAAAAACCCAGAAAAATAACAGAAGAACGCAGAAATAGGGAGAAAATGTCGTTATAAGGCTGGACTGTTAGATCCTGCCATGTGGTTCATTTTTATATCAGCGTTAAACAAAAATAATTCCAACCACCCAATCGGATGCAGCCTAAGTACTTCAACATGGTCATGCAAAGCAAAGCAGTCATCTTCTGCAGCAGACGGGATGCCACGTAAGTGTTTCAGTCTGTCTTTACAGAACTCCAGGCCAACTCCACTACAGGATCAGCCAGGACCAGGGGTTCTGTGTAATGAAACACAGATTGAAACAGGCTCTTGATTGATTTCCTGCATCTTGATTTGATATCCTGAATTAATTACTTGAACTTGAATAATATATAGACAAAAAAAAATAAATGCAGAAAACCCAGGGGAAACAAGGGGAGCAGTTCAGTGCTGTTTCCACAGCTGCAACATGTGCACAGATACTGTATCTTCCAGTCAATCTTAGCCTAATGACTCATGATGAGCTTGTAGATATTTGTTGGTTGTTGTACATGTGTGTTGCTATGCATTTGTGTCTTTAAAAAAAGCAATACAGATTTACGTTGTTGATCAGTATTGTTAAACCCAGATATAGAACTTTACCAACATTTATGAAAGTGTTGTATTGGTGTTGAATTTAGACAAAGAACACCCTCAAACATAAATAGTGTGTGTGAATAATATGAAGGTGAGTTGACTAGAGGAACATATTTGACAAAAGAGATATCTATTTTTTTCTACATACACATTTTCCTCACTATTAGAGTAAATATGGGTACGATAAAGGTATGTATTTTTGTGCTTTTTAAGTTTGGAATTATTACATACGCACATGTACTTTACACAGCGTCCTGAACAAACCAAACTCTATAGATTTGATGATATAATTCTGGTTTTGATTATGTCTAACTTTTCGGGTATTTCATTAAGAATATTTCAATGGAGAACCTCTCCGCAAAGCGCAAACTTACAAGAGAAGCCGCCTCCACCTCAAGAGCCACAAGAGTCTACATTAAAAGAAAGGCTGTGGCCTTTCTCCTTTGCGAATTACCAGCAAATATTTCTAACCTGGAAATTAGCTTTTGAAAAACAGCTATTCTATTTGTATGTGGGACACTGTATTTCCAATGACACAAATACATCTTTTGTATAGTTGCTCCTATTTAGTGTTTTTTTCTTTTATACTCTCTTTATACAATATCGGGAAACTTACAAAGAAAACAGATTTAAATGGTGTGTGCCTGATATCAAATTTCTGAAAGGGCTTGTTCAGAAATTGATTATACAGGACTAACCAAACTGATCATGTAATATGTGCGGCTAAAGTCAGATATAACATTTATTCAAATCTATTTGGAGAATATCTAACTGCTTGGGATCTTGTATGCAACTGCATAGGAAGTGGCATGCATGGATAAGAGCATCATTATCCAACCCTAATCAAATGATTATCTTTAATTAAATCACAAAATAATTTCAAAAATATTTTTTTTTAGTGTGTGTATATTTTACCAAGGCAACCATCCTAATAGTTTGTATATACAAAGTAATGAGTTTAAGTCCTTACCATGAGCTTTTTCTTACCCTTACATAGTAATGTTATTCTTGTAAGCTCATCAAGGAAATTAAAAGATTTAATAGTACAAAGTGGCTGCAGTTCTTACTGCATATAATTCAAATGTGTTGGGTGAGGAACCTGAACCTCACTTTACTTAAAGGAGCATAGTTCAAAACTTTTTCCCATATTTTTTCTCACCATTCCCATACCAATGTGAAAGAATATTTCTTTTTGCACAAAAGAAAAGAAAAACTAACAAACAAAATCTGCCGAAAGTAATAAGTCTTCATTTCATTGTACAGAGTTATGCAAACCTCTGCAGACCAAAGACATATAAAAGATTTGTAGCCTGGTCCAAAGATACAAACATACCATGTGTGCCAAAAATGTTAAAAACTGTATCAGCAACTTTTAGGCAAAAGACATTTTTACCCACATGCAGGATTTTTCTGTAACTACGTGAAATTAGTTATCCAAAACTAGTTAATAGTAATCAAAGAAGTAACCAAGATAACCGAAAAATATATATTTTTTAAGAATTAATCTTCCATTGGATGAGTTCCATCCATGCATTGTAAGCTGGATATTAACATGTGCTAAGTGCATAAACATAACATAACCTATACTTTCCTCTTGAATAGAAATACAGAAGATATTTTTTCACCCGCAAAATATTATTCTGCTGCATAGAACTACATTGTCATCTGTATATAGTTCATTTTTTAATACACGTCCTTGGGCCCTGCTTCATTCTGTTGTAGCATCAGAAGAAACATTAAACACTCTTCCTGCTCATCTTCTCCTCTCAGCCAGGAAAAGAAGGATGAAGAGGAGTTGAAAGATGCCCATAGAAAATGGGTGTAGGGCTATCATGTTCAATTGGATTACTGTACTCTGACTTCTTTCACTGCAAATGATTTTGTCCTCCCTCTTTCACTAAAGACACCCACATCTGTATAAAAGAGTATATTTGTCCACAGAGATTTTGATTTACTAGGAGGTAAATGTAAACAATCTCAACAATTCTGATTAACATTAAAGACTTCACGCTTGTTTTGATAATTTTTTTCTGCTTCCTTTCAGTTTTACTCTTATTACGGGCTCTAGTTGTCCTTCCATTTCTGTCTTGATTTATCATATTCCGTTGGAAGAAGCAAAATGGGACACTTAAAAATATAATATCTTTCACGATATCCTGGCTGGTATTCATTGTCATCTGTTCTTCAAACTCGCAGTTGGAAACCTCAGCAAATTATGTCTTTATAGGACGTAATGTTCAACGAATGCCAAAAATACTCTGTTTTAATCGAAGAACATTACCTCACTCAGTTTTTTCAAGATTCAAAATATCTGAACTTTAAGAAGAGGAATAATTACCCAGGATTATTTTAGGATGATTATTACAACTTCTGATAATCCTTTTTTTTCCCCAAACTGTTTTATGGTGGGGATCAAAAAAGCCATAAAGAACGGACTACAGCTCTTGATCATTGGAACAATCACACCATTAACTTTTAAATTTATTTCCTGAATCTGCATCCGCTATGGAAAACTCACTAATTACAGAAGCAGATGCTTTAAAAGCAAAACTGGATGGGATCAAAGGCCAGAGAGGGAGAGAACACACACTCCCTTGCTCACAGCTTTAGCTCATTTTCATTATCATCCACTGAGTAAAACATCTATCATATTATGTATTATCAGTTTAAAAGCTTTTGCTCTTTTGGCTCTAAACACTTTTTCTGTGAAAAATAATGTTCTGGCTAAACCATAGCCTTGCATCAATTCGACCAAACCACCTGCACAAATGATGACACCTCTGTTAGTGAAGCCAGCAAAATGGTAAGACACTTATACAAAGCGGGAGTCTGTGTGCATGCAAACATCTGCATACACTACTTTTAGCCATTTTTTTGTAACAGCCACAAAGTCAAACCACAGTAGTAAATAAATTTGTGCTTGTGTTTTTGGGCAAAAGCTGTGGAGCTAAGGAGGGTGATGGTAAAGTATTTTTCTCCAAACAAGAAAGATTGCTGAATCCCTGCCTCCTAGAGCACGGGGGCTGAGAGGGGAAGGCAGGGGGTGCATAGTGATGCTGGGAATTCAGGTATATGGATGGCCTAAGGAGATTTCCATCATTCATAAAGCACACCCGCCGTACGCAACCTGACGCTGAATTGATCTTGCAAAAGAACCAGGGTGGCAGAGCAACCACTTCATTAGTCTCCCTGAGCTACAAATCACCTGCTTGTGCTGCTGCACTCTGCGGGGCCAGCGTTGTCTCAGCTATATAACAAGACTGCAGCCTTACCAGCATAAAGTGACCGGCCGTTCAGGCAACCATTATGAGTGAGTTATGTAGCAATGCAAAAAGTTTTCTATATACGTTCTATAGAGTGGACACACACATAGAAGATGTGAGTGCAGCATAAACCATAGCGTAAAAGACATACACAGAGGCTTATTTTCTTTTTTTATGATGAAACTTTTCTGTCACTTTGTTGCCATAGGTCTTTTTATAACAGTGTTACACAAGGAATTAAATCAGTTGTATCTAAAACAGTATATTCTGAACTATTGCTTTTTCAAATGATCACGAGTATTGATCCTTGTATTTTGTCTTACAAAAAAAACAAGTGGATAAAAACATATCGGCAACAATGTTTATATTGTCTCCACATGGTTCGACTACACATGTAAGTCAGTAGTAAAGTTCTATACACATAGTTTATATGATAATTGATCTCTATAATGGGTCATTTTATAAAGTTCTTGGGTTTAAGAAGATTAAACAGCCATTAAACAGTAAATGGCAATATCATTGAAAATGTCTATATTTTTACAATATTATTTCAAACACACTGTAAACAAGCAAAAAAAGCTTGTATGGTTGAGACTAATTAATCACTTAACTTTTGCAGGACATGGGTGTTGCATTATTATATATGTAAATAAAAACTTAACAGATTTTCCTTCAGAAGTAGGAAAAAAATGTATTAGAAATTTTGTAAGACTGTATAAGCCTTACCCTCCTGATTTACCTAGCTCACATTATATAAAAACCCATTATGTAATAGCATACATTAAGTAATCAGGAGGGTAAAGCTTCTTTTTTGTAAATTAGCAGTACTGTATGACACATCATTTGAGAAGTCATTGTCTTTTTTGTGCTTAATCTATGGTGGCAGTTGCTGAACAAAAGACTTTTGAAGGTTTGTTACTATTTTGAATCGCAACACATGACATGATTAGTTCAGCAATGTCTGTTTTTTTACTAGCAGGCTCCAAGGTACAATGTGAAGCAGTCAAAAAGAAGACATAGTACTCACTAAGGACCTGGTTTGTGATCTCTGAGGAGGCAACTTCACAGACACAGAGCAGATCAAAACAAAGTGCGAAGGCCTTCCATGTACACAAATCTTGTCAATGGTAATTGATCGCTGCTGGTCACCCGCACAGGACCTGGGACGAAATCAAGTGGCTTCTCCATAAAACAATGTCAAATATTGATGATATTTCTCTTCCCTGCCTCCAGAATGAATAGCCTCATCCTATCTGTAGTTTTGATGAATGTTTGTTATTGCCTTCCTCTGTTGTTGTCATTTTGTAGTCATTTTCACCAGCGGCTCGCAGGGAGGGAACAATGCAGTAACCAAAACCACAAGTGATGTCATATAATTACTGACCATGAAAGGTAAACAGAAATTAATTTGAATAAATCCATTACGTGATGTGCCTTTGTTTTAAGGTTATTAGTCCTCTTGGTTATGACAGCCATCTCTTTCAACAGGAAAAGACATACCACTTCGTCACAATAACAGCTTTGAGACAATCGAGGCAAAATAGAACACTTGACTGGGAAATAGGCAAAGTGAACCCGACTTGTCCAACTACTCTGCTGTTTTTTTTCTCTATTTCATTTGTCAACACCTCTCTCCTTCTTTCTACCCCACCTCCCCTCTTTTACCCTCCTTTTATTGTGTTTAAACTTGCATGGCCCCCAACAATCTCCTACAGTCTATTCCCTCAACTGTCAATGCAAGAGCTGTAAAAGCTTGTCTGGTCCACAGTTCCACATCAGAAAGGGTTTGTGTGTCTGTCAGCCTTGTATCTCTGGGAGAATGAAACAACAGACACAAAGGCAGAGGAAAAGAAGAAGAAGATGGGCAACACATGGTATCCATGATGAATGTCAGTGGGGACCACAAATACTATAAGATTCTAATTTTTCTAAGATGATATATGAGAGGGTTTGGAGGCTGAATTTTTGACAGACATACTGAATATGACACATGCACACACAGAGACCAGTAGAGCTACATATTCTGTCACTCCCTGTCTGACTTGTGTAGCTTAACAAATGCATCAGAAGGATAGGCATAAATTATTCAATCTGCCTAGGTTCGGAATAGTGTGCTTCTATGTGTATTTATGTACATAAGCAAACACTGAAGGTTGTGTAGTGGTGGGAGTGGGTGGAGTGAGGGGTAGGGTCAAACAAGTCCCTTAAGGTTAGCCCCATTTGGAAAAGCGAGGATGGGCTAAACGCAGACAGCGGGGAAACAAGTGCACCCGTGGTCCAAGGGGAATTTGGGCTACAAGAGTAAAGTAATTTTCACCAAAGACAGCAGAGCCACAGAAAAAAAGGAACCACTGTGTCCCAAAGCTAGAGGAACATTTTGCTGCTCCTGCTAATCAAACATGCGGCATTAAAAAAAAAAAAGTAAAATCCTATTTTCACGTTGATACTGCATCCCAGTCACTCACACACACACACACGGTCACTTACCCAGACACACACCTCCTACAGTACAGTTGCAGCACAATTCTGAGAAGCTCACTAATGTTCCTGCTACCAGTGTTGTTGCTTTAGTTGCTTGTTTGTTCTTTGTCTTCCCTGTGTCCATTTGCAAGAGTTCCTAAAGGTGCTCCAGCCGGATTGCCCACACGGAACGGCTTCTTTTTTACAGACATTGCAGCTGGCCGTATAGTTTTGTTGTCTTTCCTTCTATTTTTTCCTACTTTTTTTTTCTCTTTCTCTCTCTGTCTAAAGGATATCTCTCCTTTCCACTGCTCTTCTTTCTTCCCCGTTCCTTTTTCAGGTTTCGGCATTATCGGACACATGTAAGTTTGGTAACAAAATGAATAGATAAAGCAGTTTTGGGTAATCAAGGGGGGCTTCTCACCAACAAAGCGTCCCCTTGGCAAAGCAAAGTTGCTCAGCATAAAACAGTACTCAGATTTAAGTTCTGCTGCCATAATTCTGAACAGGACAAGGTTAAGATATATATTAAAAAATAAAAAATAAAAAATAAAAAAGATAAATTAATTTTTTTTTTTCTTGCAGAATTGCAGCTAATCCATTCTCACTATTTGATGTGTGACAGTTTGTTTAGTTTTTTCTTAAATGGACATGGAAAAATGGTATTACAACATTAATTGATACGTTCGAAGTTAATTGAAAACGTATGTATTGTGACCAGCCCCTAATTATTTACTCAAGTTTCTAAGCTTTAAAGACTTACACGTTCAAACACACATGGGCATGCATATGCAAACACACACATATTCCCTGGTATGCATACATGTGTCCCGAAATGTTTAAGTACAGCATATGCACTTATTAGTGCGTGTGACCATGTGTGCATGTATGCATGTGCGTCTCAGAGTGATGACATGTCAAGGGGACTCAGAAGAGGCAGCTAATGGACCCCAACTGTGGAGTGCATGTCACACAAACATTTCTGCTGTCACAGCAGTTTATAACACATAAAACCATCCTACAAAACAAACACTTGCATGCACACACTGTCCCCAAGCAGCCATTTGTCCCAGCTTCTCGTGAGTGGATGGGACCAAATCGGATGAGAGAACAAAGGAAATCGGGCAGTCAAAGAGAACAGTTATGTTTTCACAGTTGTTTTAGCAAATCTGTTGTGACAAAGTGAAGAGGGAGTGTCTTGGCACCACACTGCTTCTGACTAAACACATATTTGACATCATCTTTAGGCTTGTGTGTGTACAAATAGATTGTTTGATACAAATGAAATAGTTTCCGCCTTAATGTTGCCATAAAGACAGTTTGCTATGACAGGAAGCTTGTAAAGAAGTGTTTAGTATTTACTTCAACTGCTTTATTCCTTCTGAATTTGAATACCAGTTATAAGAAAATGATTTAACCTGTCATGTGTACTTGTATGTGCGTGCCATGTGTTTAAGATGTTTGTGTAAACTTGAGGAAAAGTCCACAATTAATGTACTTTTTTAGAGCATGAAATGCTACAGTTATGGCATTCAGAGGACATTCTGCTAAAACATTAAACACTAAAATTGCCCTCCTCCCATATATTCCATTTGAATTCCAGAAAAAATGTTTTGTTAACCTTTGAATAAACTGAAAACTAACTTAATTTTTCACTACTTTACATTATCCTCATGGACAGCAACTGTGAAAAATCAAGAACACTTAGCGCAATGATGATTGTTTTTTTAGGTTAATCAAAAAAAGCATCCACTTTGTTCTGAGTTGTTTAGCCCAAATGTTGAATTATAGAGGTAATTTTCATCTGTTCATTAAAATGGTAGCAAAGTAGATTTTCAATTTTCATTATTCAGGACAATTTTGGTTACTCTTCATACTTATAAAGCCTTCAGACGATTCTCCATTGCTAATCAAAAGTGGGCCCCAACTAAATAATCATAACTGTATTTTACTGTAAGAATCTGCAGGATATATTCAGTAAAATCTACAAGTTTTATTTAATGTTATTAACTTGTTTTGAGTTCTTGAAATATGTTGAAAATAATAACTTGAATAAAATACTGAACTTAGCAGTATTTTGTCCATATTCATGCAGCTGTTTGCTTGATGTTTTTTTAAAATGGATTTTTAACATTCACATGTAGAAGTGTAGACAGCTTCATAATCACTCCATTTTATTATCTTCTGTCATGCACATGTGTTCACAAGTGTAACTTGATGGTTGTTATACTCAATACACATAATATTGTTTTCCAATTTACTTGGATTTAGGAAACAAGAGGATAAATTATTGCCATTCGGAGCACCGCAGAATTGCACTAAATAATAAACTTCGAAGAACCAGAAATTACATAGGACTAAGATACACCCCAATGAAACTGCCCAGCTTTTATTGTCTTGTACACAAAACAAGAGCAGGGCACTATTATTCTTGACTCTTAGTCCCTTTTATATAAAAAAAAAAGAATATTTGCCTGATTCTGATTCACTGTCCCTCATTTGCTTACATGCCTCTGACACAATAAAGTGTGGCTTCACTTCCATTTCACAGTCTGTCACAATCATACTTGGCTGTGGTGTGTTTTGGTTTTTTGTGTCTGTGAAAATGAGCAGGGTTCGCCGTCACCAGATTAGGTCACTACTCTTAGTGGCAATCACGTCTTTTACGACCTTCTTCTCACTCTGGCCTCTGTGACCATCAACTCTGAATCATGTGTGAACACCAGGATTATTAACCTGAATTATTTACTTTCCAAACGAACCTTCCTTCTCTTGCCAGCGTTGACGCGGAGCGCATGCATTTCAACAGACACTCCTTCCTACTACTCCTTAACGCCTTCTCCATTCAGTAAAGGAACAACTAAAATATACATCTACTGCATATCTATATACAGTATAACCCATAAAGTAAACCTGGAAAATCGTCCTATTCAGATTGCATATCTTCCCTACCTCAAACTGCTTATCTAGATTCCTCTATGGCTAACATCACCATCTGTTCTGAAGTCAACTTCTTTCATTCAAGTTCCCTGAGTGTATGTCTGATCATGGGGTCCTTTTGAGAGTCAGCTAAAAAGCAAGCTCTGATATAACTTAAAACTCACCAACTAATCCATACACCATTTTTGGAGTCATGTTTCATATGTTAGTAGAAAATAAACCTAGTATAATATATTTCTAAAATACTATGGGCCATATAAACAGAGAATATTCACAGACATCAGCTAATATGGTCAACTTTTGGTTTCCTTAGCTTTCAAACGCCCTCGTGTCATGCAACAAATAACCTTCTCTCTGGCAATTATTTCTCCCAATTCTTATAATTTCCAGTTTATCTGATGCTTGTAAGGCTGGTAATTACATGGATGCAGTCTGCTATCGATGTGTGAATGTGCATTATACACAGCAGATTTAGTCGTTTCCATACTCTCTCAAGCTTAATCACTCAACTCCATGTTACTGCTTAACTCTCATGATTCAAAGTGGGCAAACCTCTAATACAGTACTATAAAAGTGCTATAGTTGTTCTTGGTATTGCATAGGAAGATTTTAAAAGCATTTTGTTGCTACGCATGCCTTCCCCATTGCGACTGAGGTTACAAACATTTGAGTATTAATTTGTAAACTGCTTTAAACTGCAATTAAAATAAGGTGTGGAATGGCATTGACCTGTTACTATAAAAAAACGGAAATGAAAAGTCAAAGCCACTGTCTTAGTTGTGGTAACTGAGTTTATCATTTTATTTCAGGACTTTTCTTTTTAAACAAAACTTGACTGAGGATTATGTGTTGCACACTCACTCATCAAAACAGTTAGGGTTGTGTTCTCTAAATGACATGAAATTCACTCCGTTATAGCATCTGTGGCAATAATCAGTTTGGATATTCCTATTGTACAAACATTAAAAAACACCAGCCATGATTTCTGCACAATAGCCAGATTCACACTGGAGAATAATCAGCTTGTCTAAATTGTATTAATATGTTTTTATGGTATTCTGTAATACCACAGTTTTCAATCTTTTCCTCCTTCAGCCAACCTCTGCTCTTTTTTATTTTATTTTTTCGAAGTTTCATTAACCCCCTCTCCCGACCCTTCATCTCTTCGTCCTCTCACACACACACACACACCTCTTTGCATGGCTGAGCTAATTGAGTATCTAAACAAACTAATTAATCATGGGAGTCCAGAGAAGACGGACAGGTCTAGAGAGGTGATGTTCATCACACTGCCCCCTCCCATTTTGTTTCCTTAATCCCCACTTACAGTTTAGTTGCTGAATGTGCACATTCACTCCCCCCTTTCCTCCCATATCCCACCCACCTTCCTCTCAAATCTCTCTGCCATAACCAAGGTTATACCCATACACACACACATTCTCTATTTGTGATTTTGCATGGAGGATAAGCGCCCCCCCAGCACCACCCACGTACACACACACACACACAACATTATTTTCTGTTAGAGTATCTGGGTACATTAACAAAAAATTATTAATAAAATTATCATCTTGACAATGTAATGACGCCTCCTTTGATTCCAGGAGAAAAAACTGACCAACTTGTTAATTGTTAAAAAGTATCTACCATAAATTTTCCTTTATTTATAAGTACTTTGGCCAACACTAACAATGTCCCAGGTGACCGTAGATTTATCTGAGGTCTTGGTGGATTTGAGGGAAGGTAAAGAGAGAGAGAGAGAGAGAGAGAGAGTGAGAGAGTGGGAGAGAAAGAAGAAGGAACTGATAGAAGAAAGTGTAAGAAAAACAGCATTCACGTTAACATTGCTTTGGATGCAGGACTAAACTGGGGTGCATTCACAGCTCCTTAACACTTAGTCTTCAGAATTGGCCTAATGGCAGTTCGGTATCCATGGCACTATGCGGGCCCCATGGAGGTCTCTCCTGCTGTCTCTCATTCTTTCTTTTTCTGTATTCCCTGGCAAGGTAGGACGGTGGAGTAAACCATTATGGTTGACAGTTTCACTTTTCTCCCCCTAATTACTTGTTCCTGCCCATGTGGCATTTCTTAGAAAAATTTGTTGAATAATGACCGGCATTAAAATGGAGGCTCTTAAGAATTTATATGCACTGGTTTAATTCATCATGTCCTTTCTTTATCTCCAGTGTAGATTTATATCCTGACATGTCGCAGGGCCCTCTGCCTTGTGACAGGGGCCGTCATCTCCTTAAGGGCACAGCATGTATATCAGTGACTGCACCCACACCTCTCATCCCTTTTCCTACCCACCCACTGCTGCTTTCCATCATTGAGCAATGTTGCAAGACAGGTAGATTGGAGACTGCAGAAAGTGTATGTTTCCCCTGTCATTTGCTATGTAGTTTGGAGAGAAACCTGCTTCAGACTCTTCTCTTTGACATTTGGCTTGCCCATTTAGCAAAAGTGCTCTGCGTTTCACCACAAAGATACCAAACGTAGAACGAACACAAACAAAATTTGTAGGCGGTTTATAGGAACTCATAATGCCAACATACTTATATTTTGTGATATATTTAGATATGAAAGATATTTGGTGGAAAATATGTGCTATATATATATATGTTCCACCAAATATATCATTTTATGAAATACTATTGAAATTATATTAAGAAACAAAAGGATTGGTCTTTACCTATTCCATGTGACTCTGATTTGTACATAAAAGTCTACTGGTTTTACTCTTATTTCATATGACATAAAAATTTTGTATATTATTAACTGACATATACATATCTACACTATATACATACTGTATTTATATATATATATACACATGTTTGCATGTTTGTTTTCCATGTATGTACTGTATATTACAACTCCTTGCTTAAGTATGCAGGGATTTTCAGCATTAGGATGATTTATGTAGAGAATCCTCCAAAGCGTTTGGAGAGACGCCTACAGCCCCACTTATAATACTGTTGTTTTTTACTATATCCTTCGGGTAATGTACAAATGCCCTGCGGACCATACCTATCTAGAATGGCTTTCTACTTTCAAGGGCATTATGATGAAACCATAGCACAAAGTGGTCCAATATCTAAAGCTAAAAGTGACCTACGTATACAAATCTCAAATACTTCTCAAAAACAACAGATTGCTGCGTATGCATCCATGCTGGAAATCTAGGACTGTTTTGGACTCCTGGTATTAAGCATATGATAGATATAAAAAACAAATTACCCAAACAATAAAAAAAAAAGCAATTGAGTAGAAACTATTGCATTTTAGATTTGGAGAGATTTTTCATGTCCTTCTGTAGAAGTGAATTCTTAAGAAAAAGAATAAAAATTGCAAAATGAAACAAGGTCCAGTATGTTTTTGGCAACATTGCCATGACCACCACTATAAAATGAATTCTACACTATGCTTTTTGCATTATGCACTGCACACTCTTCACTCTACATCCATACCACTCTAAAGTATTGATAACTGTAAGAACACATTTCCTACACATTTCATTATAAACTGCTAATGTAAAATGCCTTTGTTGAGAACTTACATGGGCTTAAGAATTGATCCTTTCCGTCCATTGATATTAATATTAAAACCTTTACATTTACCATTCTGCCCATCAAAAAGGTGTATGAGAATTACTGTTACCAGCCTAAGATAACTGAAATTGAATGCACAAGACAACATAAGTTGTGTATCTACTTCTTTCTTCATACTTCTTAGATGAAACCAAGTGCCATTTCTTCAATTGTACAATCTCAATAGAGAATACAGTTCTCAATGCTTATTATGAGCTGTGATCCACTAAATGAACATGTTCAGCTTTTCACTTGTTATGACCTCAGGCCCCGAGGGCATCTCCATGCAAATGTCATGCAACTGACATATAAAATCGACTCATATAGATTCTGAATACTTATATAGAATCTGTTTTGTTGTAGATTATGATAACTGTCATAAAGCAGGGTATATGTTTATAGAGGGCTGTAGATCCAATGAGAATGGTTTGTTGTTATACATTATAACTATGTAAATATATTAAACCATGATTACTTAAAGTGTAAAAAAAAACATTGAAAGAAAAATGTTGTAGCCCTTTGATTTGGTAGACAACGCACCACAGGTATTAGTTTTTTATTTTCTTTAGTAATAACAAAAATCTATTTAGGAGTCCAAATATGTGAGGACAACACACATGCACTCACAGACAAGCAGCAGGGCTGTATCAATCAGGTATGACAGCATTTAAGTGAGAAGCTGTGACATGACAGGAGCCTCCTGCCAGGAAGCTTGTCTTTCTAATGACAGCCAATGCTCTGGAACGGTGACAATCCGGGAGGCATACACCCACATATACACACACATGCTGGGTCTTTGCCTGAATCCCTCTCTTTGATAACTATCACTGTCAAGGGGAGACAGAGCCCAATGTATGACAATTTGTTCATTATCATAGTGAATAGATTTTCACAGGTTCCCTCGCCAGTCTGCCAGTGGCGGATAGATGAATATCAAACAGGCCTTTCTTTGTCCTAAGGGCCAAATTTAGGAAATAACATCTTGTCCTACACTCTGCGCCCCTTTATTCCCACCTGCAGCAGGAGGACTGATACCTCAAGTGCCTATCATTCAGCCATGTGAGTGTGTGTACATGTGTGCATTTTGACTGCCAACGTGCACTTCAGAGGAAAATCTGATATTAAATTTAAAAACTTCGTATAATTCTGAACATCTTAACATCTGAATATGATGCATATTAGAACAATTTGAGACATACATTGTAAATGTAAATAGGCAAACCAGGTTGGTTTAGTTCATATTTAAATGTAACTGGTTTGGAGTAACATTGGAAGCCTGACTTGGGGAAAAAAGGGTTGACTTTAAAAGGAAACAGAAAAAAAAAAAAAAAAATCCTTCCTTTAATGCCAACTAAAGTAATGATTTTATGAATAAATGCACAAATCAGGATGGACACGCAATCTTTAGACCTTATTGCAAAATATACCTCAGAAAACTATGTTGTGTGCCACAAAAACAAAGCAAAATATATTAAAGTGTTCATCAACAAAAAAGCACAGTTTTCTGTTTAAATATCATTAATTAACCTTTTTACTGTGATACGATACAAAATGATACATTCTACATAGGAAGCACTAAAAGATCGAGACTGAAAATATGTGAGGAAGTAGGAAAAATAAATTACTTAAATTGCTTTAATATGCTCAAACAAAGAGTAAAACTGCAGAAGTTTTACTTGACAGGATAAACAAGAAAAACATCCTTGACTGGGTAAACAATACATATATTTCCAGTTTCCAGTCATACAACAACTTACTATTCTTTAAAAATATTTTTTTCTTTGTCAACATGTCATTTGTGCATCACACTGAGATCACACAAGCAGACCAACGGTCTACAACAGTTACCTAGCAAGTTTTTTTAAATAATTTTTTTTTAGTATGTGATCATTTATGAAAATGACTTCTTGCTCATTTTGTTTAATGTATTCACTTTAACAATTAATAAACCAAGCACTGGGAGACTTTCAACCAAAGGCCATTAATCTGTATAAATCTGCCAAGCTGTGACAGCAAAATATATTTTAAACTGATTTGAGGGAAAGTGAAATTATTCTCTTGCCTCAGGTTAGATTTTTACTTTTCTCTAGGACCTCATCAGGACTGCTGGCTCCTTTCTGGTTTCTAAACTTGTCAATGGTATATCTCTGCCCTGCTTTCTCTGTATCTCTAACTATGCTTTCATTATATTTTGTTAATTTCTTTGGTTAAAGTGGATGCTGTTTGGACTCAAGTGGCCTGAAGGCCTTTGAAATAATTCTCTAAGCGTAACTTTTGTCTTTCTGCCGCAACCAAAGGAGTCTGCCAAAAACTAACATGTTGGCTTAAGAGTCATAGAGGATTGACCCACAATTGTCATAATTCCATCACAAACATATGTTTTTTTAAGTGAGTAGAATTAAATATTAAGATAAGGTAGATTCATTTTCTATTCTATTAATTGGAAAAACATCATGCAGACAAATATGGTTAACTTCGGTGTCACGGGTCGGTGAGGAGAAGACCCCAAGGCGGAGACAGACACGATGGAGGCTTGCTAATTCTCGCAGTCAGAAGGTCTTTATTAAGACACAAACGTAAACAGTCCAGAGCAGAAAAAAACAAATTCCTCAGACCAGAGGTACGGCAGGCAAATCAATACTCCGGCACCAAGTCCTGAAACATTTCAGTATATAACACATAGAGGAAATTAACAACATAGGGAACAGGTGCGCAAAAAGGAAACTACAGGCAGGAGAAAAAAACAGTACCGAACAGAAATTTAAGCTGGACCAGGAGCCACAGCCGGGGCTGTGACATTCGGGCTATTAATGGGTGCCATGAAAAGCTTCCATAGTTTGTCACGCTTAAAAATGTTTTCTCTTCATAGTGTCACCACTAACCAAAAAGTCAGTCTCCCCATCTAATATGCTGTTTGGGCATGTCAAACCAGTTATTAGTGAAGCAAGATTAAAATAAGCATTGATAAATAATGACAGAAAAGGCAGGATAATCAACATTAAGTATCTGGCAGTCTAATCTAAGGGACAGTGTTTTGTTCAAGACTGATGTAGACTATTGACCTGTACAGGGTAAACTCTGGCTGTCAACCAGGACAGGACTTGTTCCTCTGTAGCTTATCCAAGATCAGCAGGATATAAAGCTCTCAGTGGAAGGATGTTTAAGAGCGAAACTCTGTCTAGGACTCTTATCTTACCAATTTTATACAATAAAATTCAACCAACCAAAAATCTAACAATTAAAGACCAGGGAAAAGACAAAAATATGATATAATATAGAAGAAATATGTGAACATATGAAAATGAAAGCCTGTTTATACTGCTGCTAACTTTGGTGCTGGATTTCGTATCTGGATCACAAGGAATTAAAGCTCATCCTTCATCGTGTTTGTCAGATTTGAAGCAAGACAAAAAGAGGCAACCGTAACACTCCATACACTCATAAATGTCTGCCCAATATTAGGTCAAGGTTGTCGATTTTTTCTTGTATACACAGCTGAAAGACATCATGTGTGAAAGAAGAGCAAATGAAGCACCTGGATATAACACAGTAGTCTCGAGAATTTTAATGCATAAACTACACAAGCCTTTGTGTTGTTATAGCTTATTTGTACGCCTAATATAATATCAATTTTTTTCCCTATCCTAATTAGTGGCTGGATAAATACTATTCATTGAATGAAAATCCTTTGCAGTTTTACATGGAGCTATTTTGACTAATGGGGAAACTATTATTTTTTGTTTTACACCCTTTTGTTTTCAACTTCTGTACATCTGCCTCTTTCCTCCATCTCTCTTTTTCCCTCTCTTGTCCTCACCTCGACTTGGAAGTTTTTTAAGTTCAGACTCTGAGAGCATGTCTTCATTAGCTGCATTAACATTCACAGGCTGTAGTAAATTCTGACAGTGAAAAGGTCCCCGTAACCTTTAGTTGTGCAGAAATTTACTTCCCCAGAAAATTACAGCTGGCACTGTCTTAATTAATGCCGGCTTTCTTCTCTTGAAAACCCAGAGCCTGTCAGCTGGGGGAGGAAAGGAGGAAGAGGAAAAATTAGAAAAACGTAGACTGGATAGAAAAGAAAAAGAAGAAGTAAGGAAAAAATCGAATCAAGTCAAAGAAAAGAATATGGAAAATTGGTGCCAGCTTAATGCTCTTGCTTACAGTCATATGTGTAAGAGGTGTAAGATGACGCGATTAATAAGAATAAAAAAACAGCGGGAATCAGAGCTGTTTTTTTTGTTAAGGGTGATGTTCAAAAGCACTTTTGCAGTTGTTGCATGAAAAATAGCAATATATTGTTGTATATTCACTAGATTAATGCATATATATCTGCACTCAACCTTATTTTAAGTTTTTGGTCATATGAGATGATAAGATACAGATTGAGATACAGATTTCAAATCTATCTGGTGGGTGAAAATGTTGGTTTGTCCCAGGGCCTGCAAAGTGAGCAGCCAAAAGAATATGAACATGCACACCAACACTGAACAATTAGTTTCAAAGGCCAATAAATCAGTAATTGTTCTTTTTGTTTTGGGTTTTATGTATTTTATCAGTTTCTTTTTAGAAGGGAGAATCACATATATCATATAGAATCATATATATATATAACCATCCATCGATTTTCCACTGCTTATCCGGGATCGGGGGCAGCGGCCGGAGCAGGGAACCCCAGACTTCCCTCTCCCCAGCCACTTCTGCCTACTCCTACGGGAGGATCCCAGGGCATTTCCAGGCCAGCCGAGACACATAGTCCCTCCAGCGTGTCCTGGGTCTTCCTCTGAAACTCTTTCTGGTGGTACGTGCCCGACACACCTTACCAGGGAGGCGACCAGGATGCATCCGAATCAGATGCCTGAGCAGCCTCAACTGGCTCCTCTTGCCGTGGAAGAGCAGCAGCTCTACTCCAAGACCTTCCCGGATGGCCGAGCTTCTCACCCAATCTCCAAGGGAGAGCCCGATCGTAGATCAACTGATAAATCAAGAACTCAGGTCTCTCTTCATCATGACAGGCACAGCACCCACATTACTGCCACTGCCGCACCGATCTACCTGTTGATCTCCTGCTCCCTACCGTCATTTGCGAACAAGGTACTTGAGGTACTCTAACTCCTCCACTTGGGGAAGGACATCCCCCCCGACCCGGACAAGGCACTCTACCCTTTTTCAGTGAGAGACCATGGTCTTGGACTTCAAGGTGCTGATCATCATCCCAGCCGCTTTGCACTCGGCTGCGAATCACTCCAACAAGAGCTGAGTCACGACTTGATGAAGCCAACAGGACCACATTATCTGCAAAAAGCAGAGATGCGATCCTAAGGCCCCCAAGATGGACACCTCAGCTGCATCTAGAAATCCTGTCCATAAAAATTATGAACAGAACCGGAGACAAAGGGCAACCTTGGCGGAGTACAACTCTCACCGGAAACGGCAATGCGAACCAAGCCCTGACTCTGGTCGTACAGGGACCTAACAGACCGCAACAAAGGGTCCGGTATCCTATGCTCCCGGAGCACCCCCCACAGGATACCCCGAGGGACACGGTTGAATGCCTTATCCAAATCCACAAAAAACACGTGGACTGGTTGGGCGAACTCCCATGCACACTCCAGGACCCTGCTGAGGGTATAGAGCTGGTCCAGCATTCCACGGCCAGGACGAAAACCGCACTGTTCCTGCTGAATCCGAGATTCAACTATCCGACGGACCCTCTTCTGCAGAACTGCCGAATAGACCTTCCCAGGGAGGATTCAGAGTGTGATCCCCCTGTGGTCGGAACACACCCTTCGGTCCCCCTTTTTAAATAGGAGGACCACCACCCTAGTCTGCCAATCCAGCTGAACTGCCCCTGATGTCCACGCAATGTTGCAGAGTTGCGTTAGCAAACGCAACACCACAACATCCAGAGCCCTGAGGAATTCCGGCCGAATCTCGCCCCCCCCCCGGAGCCTTGCCACCGCGGAGCTTTTAGACCGCCTCGGCGACTTCCGACCTAGAGATTGGAGAGCCCGACTCCAGATCCCCAGGCTCTGCCCCTCCAATTTAAGACGCGCCAGTTGGATTGAGAAGGCCTTCGAAGTACTCAGCCCACCGACCCACAACGTCACAAGTTGAGGTCAACAGCACACTACCCCTACTTTAAACAGTGTTGGTGGTCCACAGTCCGGGACACCGGATTGTGGACCAGAATCACCTCAAATCCGTATGGAAGCTTTTTTTCATGGCCTCCTCCCACGCCCAAGTTTTTGCCAAGGCAAACACCCGAGCCACATGCCACTTGGACTGCAGTTACCCATCAGCTGCCCCACTCCTCCAGGCCTCCCCAGGTCTCACTGTCATTGCCCAGGTGAGCGTTGAAGTCCCCCAAGCTTCCTCCAGCACCCCCTCCAAGGACTCCAAAAGGGGGGGGAGGGACCCTGCACTGCTGTTAGGCGCATAAGCACCAACAACAGTCAGCACCCGTCCCCCCACACAAAGGGAAGCTACTCTCTCATTCACCGGGGTGAACCTCAACATACAGGCACCAAGATGGAGGGCAACAAGTATGCCCACTCCTGCTTGGCACCTCTCACTCGGAATCAGGTGTGTTGTAGAGGGGAAACCTCTGAAACCCGCTGGACTGTGGCCCTTGCGGCTCCGAGCTTCCCACCCCAGGTCTTGGCAATCAAATTAGGGACCAAGGCTGCTGCATTTTGGATCAACTGAATGATTTTCACTAAATTAGAAATGAGAACCCTCGACCTCTTTCAGATCACAATATCTCTGAAACAAACACATAACTTTGGCATCTTGTCAGTTTCATCAGGCTTTGTTCCTACTTCAATCTTGGTAGCAACACTGTATCAATGGGAATTTTCATTATGTATCATGATGATATTTCCCAATGATTACATGTATATGAACAATAAACTTTGTAGAACACCTTGTGATAATCAAATCTTTGTAACTTCCGATATTACAGTTCCAGATTTAAGTTCTACCATATCACTAGACTGAAACGGAATTGTTCCGTGAATGCGTTATTTCAGGACAACAGTGCAACAAAACTGGAAAAAGTTCTCTATCAATGCTATTTACCAAGACAAGAGTGAATTCTTTCAGCAATGATTGATTTTTCTTTCCTTTTTAAAGGGTCAGTAAAAAGTGGTTACTAGCAAAGTAGTATTTATTTTCAGCAGGAGTACTGAAGTCATCTGTCATAATGAAAACTTCAGAAACCTATATTGATACTTAAAAAATAAATAAATCAAAAACGGGACAGCATCTGTGTTTGGACTAAGTTTGGACTAGTTGGTTCAGAACAACAAACAGAAATGAATTTTGACTTGCTGAAATACTTAATTTACCTATGACAGCAACTCCTCCAGCTGTTCGAGTGCTCTGGGCTGTTTAAGAATTGGAATGCATGGGGGAGCGGGGTCATTTAAGGTAACATACGTTCCTTGAGGGGACCATATTTCTTTTAGAGCATGGGTCAATTTTATGCTCTATAAAATATCATTTATTCATTTGGACAAGGAAAGATTTACTTCCTCCTTGTCCAAGTGAATAAATTATCACAAAACACATATAAAATGTTTATATACACTTTATTGTCCTTAGTTTTGGCTGTAACATTGGATATTCATGAGATTGTGAAATCAAGCGCTTAGTTGTCCGTTGTTAGGGTTTATAATTTCTATCAGAGATTATAATAGAAATACAGACAGTCTCATCAGAACGATGATATAATGAAGAGTTCTCAGAAGTTTCTGCTTGCTGTTCAGTAAACACAGTTCTAACAACAGAGGAGGATATACAAACAGAAGGTGTATGACATTAGCTGTGGCATTACTACTGACTGTTTATAGGCCATGAGAAATTTGAGGTCAGTGAGGAATTAAGCACATGTATGACTCCTGGCAAGATGGTCACGGCAATGGCTTAGAGCAATGAAAAAATGAAAGTATTAGGTCAGCCACATGCACATAGTTCGGACACCTTGCTTTCAGAAATCAGAGCAAAGGGAGAAAATAAGACAATAGGACATCAGTATTTACAGTATACTTGTATTTTGCCCATGTCCAGGAAACACAGTGCAGGACAATGCAGTGGGACTTTTGTTCATGGAGCATGTTGAGCCCCAAGCCAGGGCAGAGGGACCTGTAGGACAATACCATAATACTGGAGACAGGGGAAGGATTTTGGTTGTGTGAGACAGATTTTGCCTGAGCTATTCAGTGAATTGACTGCTGTCGGCTGCGACTACTTTCATAGAGAATAAGGCACAGTTGTCTGCTCTGAGATTGGTAGCTGGAATGGGATGAGGAGAAATAGGTGTAGATTTAAAGGTAGAGTATGGTTTCTGGGAGTCAGTAGAATTATGTATCTTTTCATTGTAAAAATGATTTCTTTGCAGCAGTGTTTCTGCATTATGAAAAAAAAAGAAGTAGTCGGCGAAATTTGTAAGGTCAGAAGTTTTTTGTCTTCTGTCATCTCCTTTTCATGGTCCTTAGGTCATTGCACAACGTCTTAAAGGTATCATTGAGCTATGGGTGAGAGCGGACATGTGAATTTTTTTTCAAACATACCACAACAATGTTACTTAAACTTAAATAAATAGTTTAACATTCAAAATATATAAAGATGTAAATATTTTAAAATTCTACTGCTGATCTGTGTTCAGACTTGTTTACTCAGACCCTCATGTTTTCTGTAATCTGTTTCTATTATGAAATAGGTGGAAGTCAATGACAGTATTTCATTTTTCAAATATACCCCAGATCCACAAATGTCATCACCTTTTAGTCTCCTAACATATTTAGCCAAGTAACACATTTGTTTGAGATCACGAAAATTTTTACACAACCTGTGTAGAAGGAGAACAGATGTGTTCGAAGAAACAGTAACACAAGACAAAGGGCTCCCAATTTCATCTCAACAAATGGCTCGAGTATGAAGAAAAACTTTCATTACACATTGGACTCATTTGGAAGCCTTGCACTGTACAAGCTGCTGGTCATTATTTTGTAACACATCATGAAATTTGGGGGAGTCTAACGTCAAGTAGTTAGGACTTTATTTTTAACAAATGGGCAGCAAGTTTCAGAATACTTGTTTAGCAGTTCACATATGACACCTCTATTAGAAGAACACCCTTACTGCTCTGCAATAAATTCTCATGTCTCCTAATTATAAAGGTTTGACTCTGGCTTTAGTTAGTACCACAAGAGACTCCTGTCCAATATCAGCTCGACCAAGCAATCAAATATCTTCATCTTAATTTACAAAAGACTTTCCACTCTGTCTCACATCCTTTTAAGTTCACTCTCACCCCTCCTTCATTTGTGTGGCGACTTTAGGCAACTTATTACCATCACTCCAACAGCATTGCTAGGTCTACCAATTATGTCTGTTAATCGAAAACAATTATGGGTTTGAAGGGAATTGGGAGTTCCATAGCAAGCATGGAGTTAGGTTATCAAAATAGTTGCCACTTTAACAAACTTCCTGTTTATGTTGTTTATGTGTTTTCGAGCCACTTTGACGTCTAACAATGTGGCAATAGACAAATAGGACAAACTTTATAGTTCAATATCAAGACTTGTTTACCTGTATCAGAGCTTATCAGTTATCTACAAAAAAATTCTACAGCACAGGAAAGCAATGTGATGAAGTGTTTTATCATGTTTGTATGTGCGTATGGTGTGTGTGCAATGTGCACAGTATCACTGCTCATAAGTCTTTAAAGTGGAAGTAACTCAGATTAGGCACCTATTCCATCCAGACACACATTCGCTGATACCAAACTCATCCAACTCCTTACAGTACCTGTGATGATAAACGGCTCCAGATTTTAAGATTCCCATTTCTAATTTTCCAAGACTGGAGGCAGGGTGGTGGCGATTGATCAAATTGGGCAGCAAGTTAAGTGTGACCCCCACCATCCACTCATATAGCTTCCCCTTTGTCCTTTTTCTACTTTTTTTTTATCTCTTCCCCTCTTTTTTCCTACTGATAGACGCTGTTAAAATATTAAACCAGATTTATGAGTGGTTACTCAAGCCACATCTATTAATACCTCCAAATTGACACAAAATTATGCATTTACTTTGGTAAGGGAGAAAATTAAAAGTTTATCCAAGGAGACAAGTTTATTATATGCAAATTACAGAATGACAGACGTCATTGATCTTTGACAGTCAGTTCCCGAGCAGCTTTGTTCAAAATCAGTCGTATTAAGTTACACTTAAGCTTGCCTGTTTTTATAAACACAGACAAATATGTAGATGAGCATACATATTTCATATAGTTCATCCTGCAACTACATAACTTGGACATACTGTATGCTTTGGTATTTCTTTTGTCTGTCTGTGTACTTGTCTATAGTTTTTTTTTCTCTCTCTTCTTCTCTATCTCTCTATATATATGTGTGTGTGTGTATATATATATATATATATATATATTAATGGTGATGTACATCCTCTATCAGTCACTCCATGTTCTACTTTCATATATCATGTATTTTAGGCTTGCTGACTGTCCTATCTATAATAAGTTTTCCAGTTGCTTTTTTGCTTTTATTAAAACGAAATAGCAGGTAGACAAAACTTTTTAAATGCAGTCCATATATGTTGCTGCGGTCCTTTGGAATTACAACAAAAAATCTAATTGTTTTACTGGTAATTTTTTTTTCTATTTCTCATGAAAAGTTAAGATACATTCCTTTTTTTTCAGTTCTTTTCATAATCGTTGCCCATGTCATTCGTCACTGTGTAGCCCAGGAGGTATCCCACCTCTCACCTAGTTTCAATATAGTTTCCAGCTCCCACGCATCCCTAATTGGGATAAGTATTGAATACTTACAAGTATTCAAATACCAACTGAACAACCTTAAAAAAACAATAATTACAATGCAAAAAGGTTTTTTTATTTTTTAGATATTCTTTCCCCAATTAACATCAGGTTAGGAATATTGATCTGTGGCTGCTGCTTCTCGGATTATTAATTCAAACACAGGTTCTCAGCATGCAGGCCTTTTTTTGAGTGTTCATCCAACTCATAGAAAGCTGCAAAGACAGCAGAATGCTTTAGCTTTTCCCAGAGGGGCTGGAGTTGGGGAAGGGGGGTGAGAGGTGTTGTATCGCACTGTTGCAACTGAAGAGACTTTGTCTCTGGAGGGGAGCTCTTTCGATCTGATTATTTGGGAAGGACAAAGTGCTTTTGTTGATGAAGAGTCACTGTGATATCTGGGAGTTGAGAAATCGATGAGATGCACAGAGCCCTGGTGCATTGATCTCAACCCAGCATTGACAATCCATGGCCTGGTTAGTTATGCGCTAGAATGAGGTAAAATGAGCTTTATTCGAATGCGCTTTTCACCCTTCGCTGTGTATTGGAGACGCAGTACTGTAGTTTGTATAATTTATATTGACAAGCTTGGATTTGGGATGATTAATAATCAGCAGTCCCAAAGTTAGAGTGCGTACGTGTTACAGGTAGAAAGCTTGACGTTGAGATGTTTGCCTATTTTTATTTCTTAGGATTGCCTCTTTCAATTTAAGCACAACTTGAAGGAAAGAAAAAATTTCTAAATAATTAGTGAAAATAACATAGCATTTTTTTTTTCAGGAAAGAGAGTTTTGAGGGTTGGGGATGGAGAAAGACTCAAATCACTTAAATGAGGTCCTCTCATTATTGGGCCTGGGCATTGTTTGTCCAGGCAGCCTTTTCTGGCACCTTGTTAGAGATGTCCACGGATGGTAATTGGATCCATCTTTCTCCTATAGTGGAGTCTTCGTTGACAGACGCTCAAACTGCTAGACGCCTAAATGACAAATGTTCCATTGTCTTCTAAAACCTGAGTGTAAAGCTGTGACGTCTCGTTATCGTCTCTCAGACAAGACTTGGGGGATCTGGTAATCAAGCGGCTTTACTTGCATCTACCATTGCTTTTGTGCTAAGGAAGTGGGTAGGGGTGAATTATGCCCTGTAGAAGTTTAAAATTTGATTGTTTTGTTTGTTACTAAATTTTCTTTTAGTGAATAAGTTTCTTTATGTCACACTAGATATGTAAAATATGACTGAGGACGGATCATTTCAAAATGAGACGTATATACAATCTACAAATTAATTGGACAATATCTGTTTTGCTGCAGATGAGCATCACTGAGTGCAATTTGGCAAGTTTCAGACACTGGATTCATTCAGAGAACCAAAACAAAACCTTAACAAACCTTTTAGAGTTCAGCAATGACTTTAATAGTTTAAAAAGACATTAAAAACAAATATTCAAAGTAAGAAAAGTAAAAAAGTCAGCAGGACTATACTTTGGAGTAATACATCTTTAAGACCTTGTAAGAATCCACCTCATATAATGCCACCATATTGACAAGTTGTGGTTCAGCATCGTGCCCAAGACGTGTGCACTGATAAAGCCTGGCTTTAAACTACCAGTATTGTACTTCTTGCACATTTCAAAACATGGAAATTAAAAGTCAATGGGGAAAACATGGCATAATTGATTTGAATATTCAATGTGTTGTCTGCAGTCGAACTTGAAAACAAAAGTTGTATGCATTCCTAACCAAAATAATCCAGTCTGTGTGGGTAAAAAAAAGTATTTTCAAATGGGGATTACATGATGTTTTTGTAAAGGTTTGAAAGACAAGCCTGTCTGAGAAGCATGTGTCCAACTAGTTCTCTTCCTGTTGTTGGTCTGTTGTTATTGTCTCCTCCAGCTAGATGTGGTTTAAATTAGCATAACTGACAGGCTTGTTTACATCCGCTGTAATTAAACCAGGTGCAGCACTGAGTCATGGCTCCATCTGCACCATGTCATCAAATGAGAAATGCCTATGGTGAGGAGAGCAGAGCGATATAAAGAGAAAGGGTGATAGGAGAACCAGAGAAGGATATAAGCATCATGATCAGTACCATGAGCTTAACACTACAATTCAAATCCAAACAATGAATCTTAAAATCAAACCACTTTACACTTACTTTTGTTCCCTGATTTAAAGATGATTTTAACCCAGAAAGATAATTAAACAACGTTTAAAATTAAAACTTGATGGAGTTATCAGTGATTATTCCCTGTACAATGAGCAACTCAAATTCATTTGAAAAGTTACAGCTATGTAAGCTGTGGTAGCAGATCCTTCATGGAGTCAAGATTTCCAGATCAAAGCTTGTTCGAAATACAAAAATAACTCATCACCATCATTATTATGTCATTATATTGCATGATAGCTAGCGGCAGCGTGGTGTGTAATGAACAGTCCAACCTCCACCATCCTGCTCAGATCCTTGGGTGAAAGAAGTACATCTGTCTAAAATTGCAACTTGCAAGATAAAAAAAACAATAACAAAATGTACGACTTAAGGTGATGACATAGTTTACAGTGCACCATCAAATAAGACATTGGACGTAATTTTGTAGAGCATCAACGATATATAGTGGTAGCGCCACAGATCTTGACATTTGGATGAATAGTGGAGTTTTTTTCCAATGACAATTTCAACACAATTTCAACATAACACAACACATTTCACAAAGGTGGAGTTAATTGCATCATTTATTGCTAATTTTGCCTAAGATCTACAAACTTACAGTGTAGTTGACAGCTGTTTGGCAGTTTTCATAACAGTATAACATGATCAAATAATAAATGTTAAACACACAATTTTTTAAAAGTATAATATCCTGTGGAAAAATGTCTGTTGAATTTGCCTGTTATAACAATTATTTTATGTATATTAAGTCTTTTTTTTCTTTGTTGCTCTTGAAAACTAGAAGACAATTACACTTTTATCTATGGAGTCAAACATATTGATTCTAACCATAACATAAGCAAATACGGGTTAATATATAAGAAGATATACATGTGAAATGGAGTATGTCTGTCTACCATTGTTCATACTCCAAATGTATCACTTAACCCAGGATTATTACTAATCAATTGCACTTAGGTGTGAAGTTGGTTCCTTTTATACCATCCGTTTTCTCTTATCATTTATTCTAATTCCGAGTCACATCAGGGCTGGAGCCAACTACTGCTTGGTTAGAGGCAGGGTTGACACTGAGCACATCACCAGTTCATCACAGGGCCCCATAGAGATTAATGAGAAAAATAACGATCAACACGTATATCCACAGACAGAAGTTAACCTTACGTGCATGCTTTTTAATGGTGGGAGGGAGTCAGAGTACCCCAAAAGAACTTATACATACAGCGGGAGAACTTCCAAGTTCCAGAGTGAAAAGCCCCAGTGGGTATTCAAGCCAGGAATCCTCACTATATGAGAGGATAGTGCTCACCATCACACCACCATGCCACCCACCAGATTATGAAAGCGCCTTAAAGTTATGTACCGTAAATTCCAGACAATAATCTGGACCTTTTTCCCCACGCTTTGAACACTGCAGCTAATACTACAGCCGGACTGCAACTTGATAAAGGGGATCGCTCACACCCGTCAGTGCAACAACCAAAAAGAGAACATAAGTGAGTGAGAACTTCAGTGGTTTAAGGGGGCAGAAGGAAAAGGCAGAAGGCGATTAATGACTTTTCATGGTACACTACGTTATCTTTTTCTATCATACTATCCATTTTCAAACAGACACTGTTCACGGTAAAAAAACAAAACATTTATGCAGAGTATTTCCTGTATGTATTTAATTTGAGTTAAAACCAACCAACTGGTGCAGCCTTTATATGTACAAGACTGAGATGTGCTCTATAGACCGTAATTTGCGGTATTTTAATTTTTTTTTTTTATTCTTTTAAAATACTTTTTAAACATCCACACTATTGCATTTGGAAAGGTATACATGTAATATTTCTTAACAAGGATTTCATTATTCAATTCCATTAATCATTTTGCAGAAAAATATAGTCATACTATGATTGTAAGGCTTAGGGATCATTAACAGGTAGCACTTGATAGCTTTAATTTGGTTTATAGTTTCATTCATTAAAAAAATGATATAAAGATATTTGAGGATCAGGAAAATGGGTTATGGCATATGAGCAGAGAAAAGATGTTTAACTATGGGCTCCTCTTCCAACTCACCCGATACTCCACAGTATATATGGCAGCCTCTTGGTTAGTTCTATACACTTGTATTACCCAAACTCCTTTCTTAGTCTATCTCACCTGCTCCAGGGATTCTCTCCACCGATTTTTTTTTATCTTCGTCCTCCTCATGTTCATCTCTACCTCTGCATTGCAAACTCCAACATTATATTGTGATAGATGAAGAACGGAGGGCATTCATACAAATCAATGACTTTAGTGTATGTGTCATTAGTCTGCACCACACAGCCAGCGGTCAGTGTCATAAATCACGCCATGATCGGCTGTCTGCTGTGCAGGCCACAGCTGCGCAAACTGCATGCATTATCCCACACTAACCCGAGCTTCTTATCCTAAACATGTACTAAGGCCTGTAGGAAACAGTTTCCTCTTTTGTATGTTCAGTGTATACAGGGTTTTAGAGTGTTGGGTGACATGGTGAAGTATAGATGATGACTCAGTCACACTGTAATTTGCACCATAGCAGCCATGTCACTAGAATTGATTTTATATTTTAGAAAAACGTAGAAGTAGGTAGTTTACATATGAAATAAACTCATTAACTAAAACACAGGCAGGCATCACCACGGCAGAAGCATCATGGATATAAGTTTAAACTTGAAAGCTGATCCAAGATGAGCTGCTGTTGGAACTTAATGGACTAAGGGGTTAAGATTACTCAAGCAATAAATTAAATATTCACTGCAAAACTATTATCCTGACATGATTATTATGAAACACTGTTTTATGATGGGTTCAACCAACTAAAATAATTACTAATTAATTAGGAATAATAATAATAGGAAAAATAATTAATGACGGATAGGATTCAACTTTTTATGGCAGTAGACCAAAGTTTACAAGGTTAGACAACTGGATCGTACTGAGTTCTCTCCAGGTGGTCTCAACTATAGCAAAGCAGTATAAAAGTTTGAGTTCACAACAAGAAGATTGCAACCAAAGGCATAATTAATCAAAGCTTGTGCTCAATTAATCAAAAGAGGAGAGGCCTAGTCTTGTGACCCTGTTATCCAAACCAGCACCTGGGTGTCAATACTTTCCTCAGGGAAGCAGCCAGCCAGAACCACTGCTCCAGTCCCAGTCAATACAGAAGCCTGAAGATCAAGCTGTCCTCCCACACTATTGTCCAGGGGTAGCAGTCACTGTCGTTGTCACCAGGAGGACATCTCATCGAGTTGAGAATACACAGTTTACCAGGGGAGAGCTGCTGTTGGCTATTAGTAAAGGCCACGCCACTATTAAGAAACTTTTTGAAGTTATTTGTCTTTTTCTATTTACCATCAGATGCATTGGATTTTGAGCATGGGAATTGGCTAATAGAGGACGAAAATGTCCAACAAATATTATAACAGTTCCACAATTGTGTAGTTGGCACTGTCACTTCTTTTCAAGAAGCTTCCTGGTTCAAATCCAGGAAAAGGCCCTTTCTGTGTTGGGGTTGCATGTTCTCCTTGGGTGTCTGTGGATTTTCACAAGTTACTAATGGTTTCAACCAAAGACCAAACATTTTAGGTTGAATCATTTTATTGTTTGTTCATAGCTGTATGTGTGTCCCTGTGAAGGACAAGTGACCTGTACCTTCACTGTCCTTTGCCCTGTGAAAATTGGGATGTGCCCTTGTGAGCCTACTATAGCAAATGTTTGATGACAAGTTCTGTCAGAGTTTATTAAATTAACTTAGAATTTTTTGTTGAAGGATAACACTGAACTTTTTCTAAATGTGATTGAGTTGAGAGGAAAGATTAGAGGATGGCGCAAAAATCATCTGGCCTCAATTAATTTAGCAGCAGTTTCATCTGTACTCAATTAATTTAGCAGCAGTTTAATTTTTAAACTTCATACAGCTGTTTTCTGACAAATATGTTAAGATTGTTGAGAAAAAGTAAAGTCAATTTATTTAAGATAGAATTGAAAACACAAGGAAAGAACAATAACTCTCCAAATATTTCCAGTGAATAATTATCTATTTCTCAACAAAGAAATTGTTTCTTTTTACAGTTTGGTTTTGCATTTCTATGTCTTCGCTGGCTGCAAGAAAGTCAAAGAATCAATTATCTTTTCTCACCCTCTACTTTGTGAAATTAAGTGTAAGCCACTCAGTCCCAGGCCTAATGTAATCTCTAAAGGCATGGGAAAGGCTTCTGATGGGAATGTCTTGTGTTAGCTCTCAACATCAAGGAATTTTTAATAGAAGCCCAGCTCCATGAAGAGCTCATTAATATCTGCTCCAGATATTCTTCTGTCTAAAATGCAATTGGTCGCGGCCATGTAATATATAATCTTGTCAGAACTGATATGTATATGAAAATATACAAATACTTATATGATATATATGATGATTTATATATGTATATATACTGTATATATATATTAATTGATGACATCATTCAAGAAATGTTGGTAAACATTGGATCTACGTTTTCAGATTTTTTTTATATCAGAGAAGACAGCATACTGCAGATTTATTTTTTGGTCAAAAACAATTTTAACAATCCCCTGCACAACAAATACATGTTCTAGAGAGGAGTACCTTATCGCTTACAATCGACCTTGCTATACATGGCCATGCATGCTCAAAGTATTTCAGCATGCACATGAGTTTCTAACTCACTTCTGTGTGGGCATTTGCACCTCCGAATAACAAAACTCTCAAAGTTAGAGTTTGTTTGGTTGAATCTAATTGACTTTTTTCTGACAGTATGTTGTGGAGGTGAAGGGCTGTATTAACCATCTCCCTATTGGCTCACACTCACATGTATTTCAATCAAGATTTCAGCCATTATAGTTGTATGTATCCATCTATCATCCCTTGGCTATACCTTATTATTCCAATTAGGGTTGTGGGAGTGCTTTAGCCTATCCCAGCTGTCATTGGGCGAGCAGCCAGGTACACCCTGGACAGGTCCCAAGTCCATCACAGGTCCACACAGACATGTACGAGACAGACAAGCTCACATCTCGCTCCCAAAACAGGAAGAACATGCAAACTCTACACTGACAAGCCCTCAGTCAGGATTTGAACTGGGAACTCTCTGCACATATAGAAATATATATCAATATATATCTCAGTGACCCACGTCATATATATGCCTAGGTGTGTGTGTCAACATTTAAATCTGTTTCTGCCTTTCCAGACTTGATGATAGATGGCCATTGACACCATTAGGTTAAGGTATTATTAGCAGATTAGATTGAGGGAGGAAGCATGGACAACACAAAGATCAGGGGCCATGTTCCTTAACATGCCAAGCCTGTCGGAATAAATAACCAACCCCCTTAACCACCATCCTAATTACAGCAGAATTTCCCTCTATGCACAGACATCCACATCACAAAAAGACAGTGAATAAATATTCCCACCTTATCTTCACTGGTGAAAAGAAGAGGAGTACAAGAGGGCCCACAGGGAATAGTTCTGTTCCCAACGGTCTTCAGACTCTGAGGGTCTTTGAAACATACAGGGTAAATTGTGTAGCTATCAGGGACACAGAGTTTAAAAAGTGACATGAACCTAGTGTAAAGTGGTTCTGCAAGGTAGCTTGTAGTTGAAGTGACATGTTCATGAAATTAAATCTTAAATCGTTCAGAATACTTTAAAATGATTTCTTCTGCTTGCCGTAGCTGATGTTCCTGTTACACTGAAAGTGGTGACATACTTGTATAAATGAAGGTATCAGAACCTATGGCGTATCCTAATGTGTAGATGATCATGTAGTCAAGTTTAGGTTAAGACTGTATGTTGTCATACTTCTCTATGGCTTTTTATGGTACTATTTCTGAAGCTCTGTATTCATGTTTCCTGACCCTTACCAAGTTGAATTCTAGAACTAATGAAACAGTTTATTAATTAATTTGCCGTGATTTACTCTTTCACGATGTAGGAGTGGCAAAGATATCAGGCCTTCTCTTGGGGAAGATATAATCCCTGTAATGAGACTAGGTCAACTGCAGTGCCCACACTCATCAACACATTAAGTATCTCTTTTGGTGTGGATAAATGTGTCTAGTCTACTCTGCTAGATTTGGAAAAAAAGCTAATCCAATTCTTGGGAGTAATCCCAGAAACTTAGTTAAAACATTTTTCAACGACTTGTATGAAAAAGGCTTTAGCGTATAAACTGACCTAGTAAATAATGTTTAGAAAACCTAACCATCCATCCATCCATCCATTTTTTTTAACCGCCTATTCCCTAATGGGGTCGCAGGGGGACTGGAGCCTATCCCAGTGGTCAGTGGGTGAGAGGCAGTGTACACCCTGGACAGTCAGCCAGTCCATCGCAGGGCCGCACATAGACACAGGATGAAGAAGCACACACATTCAAACTCACTCCTAAGGGCAATTTGGCAATTTCGAATGTCCAATCAACCCTAATCCTACCCCTAAACCCTGACCATGTTAGGGTCCTCCCACCGTTTTTGGACTATTTTCTAATTGTTGATTACCAATTGTTGTACTAAATGGCATTGTTTACAGTTCAAGTCAGCAACTTTCCAATGCAGTTTGCAAGCATTTCTGAAGTCAATTTGAATGCTCTTAACATATATAAACCTGTTGTTAGTTCCCATGATTATGTTATTCGGAACACACCACAGTAAAGTTTACATTATGTAAGGTAATATTTTTCACTGGTACCACTTAGAAGTCAATGTGTGATCAATAGTATACATTAAACTAAATAGTAAGTTATTTGTACTAGTTTTTCTTAGTCACAGTAACCTGGATATATGTGTAGTTTGCTTTGTAAGCATTAGTCGCTAGAGCATACAATACCCCATTCCAGTGTACTTATTATTTTAAATGCAACAGATTTTCATGTTTTTTCAAGTTAAATTGACTGATCAGATTTTACAGGGTAATTATTTTTCTCCCCACAAATATAATTTCATTGATATGCCATTCTAGGAAGACACTAGCCTCTGGTAGTTGTATATGTTTTTAATTATTCTGAAGTAGAATTTTGTACATACAAGCCTTTCAGCTGACAGCATGAGTGTGAATGTCTCTGTTTCTTTCTTACTGTATTCCTCTCCTCCCTCCATGTTTTCCCTTTATCCTTTCAGTCTTGCTGGAGCTTAATGAGCGTGTGCAGAGGGACTCTCTCTCACTGCCCTTAAATCAGTAATTGGTTTCAGCAACGAAACTGTCAGGAAATTAACACATCACACTGTGACAGCTGTTCATTTTTTCAGTAGCAGCTTTCGTCATGTGAGTGGCTGCTGATTTACCAGGGAACACCACAAATGAGTGGTTGTTAATCAAGGGGCCACTCTCAAGGGCACAGTCCTGCCCTCTGCTTCTAAACTCTGTCTGTGGTAAGCAACTGAATAAGTAACTAAAGAAAAACTGAGGCATGCAATGTGTACGTTGTCAGTGTCCCTTCATTAGCTCACGTTTCAGACAAGCTGTTTGATGGGTAATCCTTCTTTAGTTTTCTACAGAAAATGTGAAAGGTGCCTAATCCTTAAAACTTCTATCTACATGAACCAGTTCCCATAGATTTTCTGACAGTAAAATAACTAATAATACATAATGACAATATACAGTATGAACTGTAATATAAGTGTTAATTTGTTTATTCACCCTCACTCATGCTTCTATCTTTATAACAGAGAATCCTTTCATGGAATTAGTTTGTTTGAAGGCTCAGTTAGGCATTGATGTGAAACATTGAGTGTTTAAACTAAGTTCGGAAGTGGGTCTGTCTTTGAAAATGTGGCTTTATGACGAATTGTTTGGTAGTACAGTTGATAGTAAAGTTGTCTACTAATTTGATTAAAATTATAACTGAAAATGAATGACAGACCTAAAACTCAGAAAAAACACAATCCAATCACTGGTGTAATAAAAAGTGAAATACAATGCTCTCACTTCATTTATATTTTCTTTATGAACATGTGTTGCAATTATTTAACTTGAAAAATAAGTGGGCCTTGTATTGTGTCCTCTGACTTGAATATACTTTGTATAAACAAACACCTATTGCTATCTGGCTATGATGTCGAATTGGCTTAATTTCAATTATCATCATGATTCATTCAATACTGTTATGTCTCTTGCCCACTGTAAAGGCTATGATTGCAAAATTATGCCCAAATCATATGCATGACATCTTTCACTGACACCAGATGTAAAAAATGTAGTTGCCTTTAAGGCAGTCATTTACCTGCTCACATATTGCTTTCTACACACTGAAATTATTTAATGTAAGATATTGAGCCACAGAAAATGCTACTGGAGATGTACGCTAAAGATAAAGCAATATGGTCAAGAATTTTTCTTGTGTCTTTGTAGTGTAAAGTTCACAAGCCAACTTTATATTCTCACTAAACCTTTCTGTTTTATCACGTCACCATGCATTGTGTGAAACAAAAACAATAAACTATTGGCCACTTTAAGATTTTCATCCCTTGGTCTTATTTAGGAAATTGCAATAAAAACTGTGTCAACATATATAGCTATCTATATATGTTGACACAGTTTTTATTGCAATTTCCTAAATAAGACCAAGGATGACGTTGGGGTGAAACATATACGTGCATGTCTTAAACCAAATGCGAAAGAGTGAGAGTGAGCTCAGGACATCTTATAAATCCCCTAAAAATAGAGCTGGGAAATAGCCCAATTAACCTTTTCATTCTTCTCCACTTGTAAGTGAAATCCTCATTCTTTTTTATAATAATAGGAACTTCTCTTTCTCTTTGCTCACGCTCTACCTTTCAAGGAGATCAGAACAAAATGAAAGGTACTTGACCCTTCACAGTATTAGGATTCCTACAAACGCAGAAAAATATCCAGGTTTAATTCCAATGAGATTTTCTACCCAATATCTCCTCTCTTTCTCTGTGCTGACCTTATTTATTAGGGTGACTTAGCAAAGAACTAGGACATGGATTAGAGAACGGAACATGCTGGCGTACAATAGAAGGTTAGTAGGGAATGGGAGAAAGGATCCAAACGTGAGAACTCCGAGCAAGGTTTATATTGGGTGGCAGAGTTAAGATCACAATACTCACTGCTGCAATTTGATCCTACTCCCCCTTTGTAGCAAACTGATTTTAAAATTGTCATGAGTTCATTATCTGCAAGTCTCAGTGGTGGCGGACGAACATGCAAGGTTAATAAAAGTGAGATATTTTTGTAACAAAAGTCATTTAAGGCCTTGACAATGAGCTGTGAGATTAAGAATCCATACAATATTAAATGTGAAGTAAGTGCCAGGTTTAAAGCACATGACTGACGTGCCCATGCCTCTTTTGTTTAGTTCTTGAACTTTAAATTTAGAGTGGTGTAGCTGTGGAACAGCGGACCAGATCTTATTCCTCAAAATTACATGGAACTGGGACCACCCAGTCTATGTGTATTTTGTGGACATGGATAGCTTGTGACTATGTCCCCTGAGGAATTTTACGGGAAACATGGGTTACCGAAATAGTTTTGAAGGCTATTTGTACCTTGTACAACCAAATTAAGTGCTGTGACTGCATGTAAAAATAATTAAGCTTGCTTTGTGTGTGATAGACCAATAATGCTCATCCTTACCTATCCTCTTCATGTTTTTTTATGATAGAGCCTTTTAAAGACATAGTCAGGGACAAGAGGGGGTTTAGTTGTGAAATCTACATGTTTGACATGAACTGGCTCTGACAGCTTCTTGAAACAATGATCTAGAGAGGAATGGTTTACAACTGGATTGAAAGCCAGTCCCTCAAAATATGGGGTAACTGTTCTCAACTAGAAAAAGGTGCGGTTCGCTCTTTGGGTAAGGGATTAGCATGTGGGAGTGAGAGGTAGACAGACAGATTGGGGCTTCATCAGGAGTAATGAGGGGTGCTTGCTGATCCATTGTGAAGGAAAGTTGTGGAGCAAAGTTGAAAGGTTAACGTTTTTATTTATTGATCCATCTTTGTTCCAGCCCCCATCCTATATCTCATGATCTGGGTAATGACCAAAATACACAGATCTAAAATTAATTTACCTCAATGGGTGTTTTTGTTTAGGCTAAGGTACTTTGACAACATGATAGTTCAGGAAACGTGGTTTGATTTGGCAGGGGGTGGTAAAAATTGTCATATATTTATTACGTTTTGTTTACTTTTAAAGTAAACTTTTGAAAGTATTAAGAATTGTCTGGACAGTGCCACATAGACAGCTGCATGTTTCAGTTACTATTGTCTGACATCAGCCCTGGCCAGGAGGCAAAAAAGGTAAGAGGAAGAACATTGACCAGGACCATAAAGAAGAACTCCATCCCTCTATGTTGTCTTATGCACAACAAACATGCAACACCGGGCTCATGTAATCTTGTTCTTTCTCTTGTGTTTAAATCCAAATACATCTTTACAAGGCAGCAAGCTATTCGAAAATGGAGGATCAGCTGCAGCAGAGTAACATCAGTGCTGTTTGAATAAACTTAAAGACAATCTCAGGCCACAATCCCAGCCCTCAGGTTGCTGGTACCTTAAGATGGGTGAACGACTTGAACCAATTCTTTAGCATGTTTGAGCAGTCACCCACTGCTCCCCTAGCCCAGTTGCCCTTGCTGTCATCCCTGAACACCTCCAACTACCAGTTTTTCCTCTTAGGACCTCACTTCAGAGGACCCCATCCAGCAACCTCACACCCCCACCTCCATCTTGTCCCTGCGAAAAGCTGCAGTGCCAGATGGCTCCTGAGATGCCATGCGGACGAACTGTGTAGCATCATGTAATTTATGTTCAACCTGACCCTGAAGCTGGGAAAAGGACAACAACTTTGGAAGACTTACTGTGCGTTACCAGTAACAGAGACATAACATCCTAAGTACCTCAGCAATTACAGGCCAGTAGCCTGATGAGATCTTTGTTGGATCCACTGCAGTTTTCCTGGCATCAGGGTGAATGACACAATCATCTACCTCTCGTACCAAGCTCTTAACTACCTGGAGAAGCCTGGAAGCACTGTGAGAATCATGTTAATTGATTTTTCTAGTGCTTTCAACACCATCCAACCAGGGATTTGAGGGAAAAGCTGTAGCTTTGTGGTGTGGACCACTACATGCACTGGTGGATACTGGACTACCCCACTGGCTGCAGTATGTAAGGACTGTGGGCTGTTTCTCAGACAGGCTGCTCAATATCTCCATTGGAAACAGTGCTGGCATTGTTCCTCTACATTCGCTTCACTGCAGACTTCTCCATCAACTCCCTACATTTTCACTTCCAAAGGTTCTCTGATGACTCAAACTCATCACATGTGAAGACGACTCAGAGCACAGACAATGGACTCAGGACTTTGTGCGCTGGTGCCAATGAAAGAACCTCCTGATCAATACTGCTAAAACAAAGGAGCTGCTGGTGAACGTGCACATGCACAGACCCACACCACTGACATCTGTGAATATCCAGGAAGTGGACATTTAGAGAGTGAACTCTGAGTGTTCACCTGAAAAATAAGTTGACCTGGACTGACCACTGATTCACTGACCAGGAAGGGTCAGAGCAGACTCTGCCTGCAGAGAAGGCTGATACAATTATACTATGGGCCATAGTCCATAGTTATATGGACTGTATTTCTACACTTGAATAAATAAAATATTAAAACGCTTTTTACAGTCACGGTACATTCATCCATTCACTTATATACCAAATCTCAGTCAAACGGTTTTACAGGTTATATAGTCCCTTTTGTTACATTCACCGCACATCTGTCTTACATTTTACCTTGTCATACATTGACAAATGCTCTTACTCCGGAAATATAGTGTCTGCCTCAGAGCCCAAATTTTTATCTCAACTTCCCATTAGTCCTGAACATAAGCAAAGCTTTGACCATGGATAATCAACCAACTTAAAGTCGGCCAGAGTCACAAAGTCCTTCCAAAATTGTGCACAGTCCCTAACTTCTCAGTAATACATCCATTTTCTATACAAGCTTCAACCAGGAATGGGGATTGAGCATATCGCAGCTTCCATTGGATGACACAATAGGAGACATCCAGGACCGGTCACATGGTGGCTCAGAGAAGAAACAGCACAGTCTTGCACCCACTCTGTTGAGAAATAGACTTAACATACGTGTTTTCTCGACAGTTGAAAGAAAGTGGCAGACAGAAAGTGCATCAATCTGTGCATGGTGGAACATGCAAACTCTAAGCAGACATTGTGGATGTAAATTTGGGTTAAGATAAGGAACTCTCTTGCATTGAGGTGGCAATGCTATCCACCAATGTGCAGCTGTGCCTTACTGCAACAAGAACAAAAATAAAGTTTTCTCTGACATGGTTTTAGTTTTTCTCTACTCACAGATCTTCTAGTTTCAACATTCTTAGAGATAGGAAGAGGGATGCCAACTTAGTTCATGCCATGATGAGATGCATTCCACATCAAACGGTGAAGCAGATGTGATCACTAATATCTGCAAGAGTCGCCACTTCATCAAAAATGTCTTTTTATAAGGTCATGTCTGGGCAGGGTCCAGGAGCAGACTGATTGCTTCTGTTCTGATCAGCAAATCAAGTGACTAGATGATGATAACTATCATGCTAGGTCAGGCAGAAAATTAATCAAGGACCACAGCAGCTGGTCGCTTTGATATCATCATTGCTATGCTATCATGGAGTTAAAATGATCAGTCTACATGAAAAACAAAAAACAAAAAGAATAACCAAAGTTTTGAAGTCATAGGGATATTCTGCACCAATAAAGAACATGTAATAAAATGATTAAATAATATTTAAAGGTAAACTATGCAATTCGGGGTTTTCTTTGCTCTATGACCCTACAGTTGTGGAATACATTACCACTGTCATCAAAAACAGTCTGTGTGAACCTTGTACAGATATACATTCTAATTTCTTTTGTTGGTTGAAAAGGGTAGAAAAGGCTCTGAAAAACTTACAAAAATGTTAAATGAATGTAAAATAGAAAAGGACTGTGTAAAGCCATAAGTGCTGTTTCTTTGCCCCTTGGACACTCCAGAGCAGTTTCCAACCCTATAATGTGCATATTAAATGTTTGAGAAAAGCATTTCATTTTATGGTTTGCAAACCTCAAATGTGGTTTAATAATATATTCATCCATGTTTTTAACAATATGATCTGTACAGCAAAATGTATCACTGTCAGTTTAGGTGACAGATTCCGTAGACCGCTGTGCACTCTGTTGTTTATTTTTAACTTTCTCACCATTTTTCTATAATCCTCCATTTACTGCTGTCAGTATTTTTTTTACATAATAAAACATTAACCAATATAAATACCACGGTAATGCACTTTCATAGGAATATAAAACAAGTCAAGCTTTTTAATGGTAAAAAATACAAAGAAATGCTTGATTTTGGTTATATACATAGACAGTAGAACCTCTACTTACGATTGCCTAAACGTACAAATTTTCCAACATACAAACTGAAATTTGATCAAATATTTGACTCGACACCCAAAGTACATTTCCAACATACTTTTGATGTTGAAGTCAAAGAAAAAAAAAACGTAGAATATATAAAAATTGAAGTTCACATAGTGAAAGTTAGAGTAAGTTACAGTACAAACTGTATCTCAGTCACCACCTCTACCTCCACACCGACATCTCCTCTGTCTCCGGCATCGCTAAGCTTACACCTTCGTTCGCCAGTCTCCTAGGTAAAGTGCCAATAAAAAACCCTTTTTTATTGATTATTTCTTTATAGTTTATTTATTTTTACATCTCTCTTATATAATGCATTTGTTTTATTGCTATGTGTAATTAACTGCAGTATTTATCAAGGAGTTATTGTAGGTTTTTGGGCTGTGGAACAAATTTTTCGAATTGCAGTGTATTCTTATGGAAATATTTGAACCAACATAAGAATATTTTAACATACAAAGTAGGTCTTGGAATTAAATGTTTATATAAAAGAGAATGGGCGTTCATTTCTGTTGTTCGGTTTATAATTGTTGAGATCATTACAATTTTTCTATCTTCGTCAGTTATTGATATCATCATGCCAAAAGGATAGGCCAACTAAACAGGGAGTAGCTTTTCTTGAGGTTGCAAATGCTTGGATAGGTCAGGAAATGTCAATGCAAAGTAATATTTGAATGCTAAAAGTGGCACTTTTTTCAGTTCTGCTGCCATAATGCTGAGGAGGACAAGGTAAAAAATAAATACATAAATAAAAAATTGGCACTGAGAGCAGATTGAAAGTCTATCTTATGAGAGCCTCTGTTCTCATAATGTAGACTTCCACTCTCTCCTATAAACCTTACAGAATTTGTTTGTTTCCAGTGGAATTTGCCCCTGTACACACAAAGGTTGATGTAGGTTCTCAGTATTCATGTATGTGTGGTTCTATTGATGTGGAAATGTGTTTGTATTGTCTGAGTGACATTCCAAAAGTGGAAAATACAGTTTTAGGGGGGGAAAAACAAAAAAACACAAGTGTAGAGAAAGACAAAGAAGCAAACTGTGATATTTCTTGCTTTTGACAAGCGCCCTGCCAAGGTGAAATTGTGTCTGATGCTCGTCTGTGGCACGACTCTGCCTCTCCCCATGTCGCCCTGTACATGAAGTTAGTGTTGTTTTCAATCTCATCTCTTTTCAAATGTGGTGCAGGGGTTGCGGAGAAAGGTGGCTGCCGTGCCTGGTGTGTTGGGTGAAATTGGACTGCCTCTCCCCATTATTGTAAACATCATCCCACCAGACAGGCAGGCGGGTCGCAGGGATGCAATATGAGGGGGCTTTGCTTGGGAGAGATCTACTAAAACACATCCATTAAGGCCCAAACTATTTTTGATTTACATGTTCAGACTCTTTAAAACTGTCACATCCACTGCTTAAAACCCCTTTACCCATTCTCCTCTCGCAGCCACTTCTTTGCACTCCATTCCAACATGCATACATCAACATGACTGCCTGCATGTGGTGTGGCAAGAGAGAAAGCAATGTGTCATGTATTTCCTTTCTCTTCCCACTCACTCATTCCAAAGTGTGGAAAAATCCTCTTGTTCTATGTCAAGGGCAAAAAAGCACAAGCTAAACTCAGTAGTCTAGTAAATAACAGGCAGCCAATCACATGTGTTGGTGTCTACCTCATTACAGTGTATGTAGAACTTAATGACCTTAACGTCAGCACAGCCTGCAATCATCTGTCATGGCAGCAATTAATTTTCGTACATAGCCCAAGATGGTGGCAAACCATTTCAAGTTTCTCAAGTCATACTGTAATTTATATCAGAGACGGTGGAAAAAAGTCTATATGACAAATATTGCAGGAGGCTTAAAGAACAACAAAAACAGTCATTAGGAGAGTCAAGGACAAAAGGAATTAAATGAAAAACGAGACATACTGTATATAGAACAAAACCAAGGCTGAATAATAATTAAGGGGAAAAAAGTTAGAATGTCCTAACCATAATTCTATCTGGAAAAATAAAAATGAAGATGATAATGACTGAAGAAAAAATATAATTAGCATATGCTTTTGTTAAACAGCTTTGCATTCAAAATATGAACATCTAATTTAAGTGAAAAAACAACTGCAATTGAATCATTTGGATCTGGCTTGACTATTCCAGAATAAAATGATAATATGTTTTTGGTTGAAGAAAGTGGAATGTTTTTTCATGAACTGTATACTCTGAACATATTGCTCCATAGTTTGGGGTTAAAAGTTCTGCACATAGTATTTAGATATATATCTATGCCCTGCACTATGGCACTATAATTTTTATACTGCCTGTTTGCACATGGGTTATAATATTTGACATGAGCAACTTCACCAGTATTTTTAAATTTTTTCAACATAATAAAAGAAAAAGTAAAAATGATACTTCTTAAGTGCTCTTTAAGTATATATGATGAAGATTATTATAAGAATCCAAAGATCTATGATCAGGACCATTTTTGCCAAATAAGAGTATATTACACCATTTATCAAGCAGAGAGGAAATGGTGATGTGTCTTCCACCTTCCATTTGTCATGATTACAGTTACATCATTCCTAGTTTATGTCTTAGGGAAGGATGTAGTTGCCTTGTATGGATACACTGTCATCGAAACACTAGAGAGGGAACATTTCTCAGGCATCTTTGTTGGGGACGTCACGATCTTGCTTAACAAACCAGACACACTGGGGTATGAATAAAACTAAACAATCTAAGATAAATTAGACGCTTGCACTAAGACGTATAATTTTCAATACATTTATGGTGTACAATAAAATACTATTGTTTTGGTTTATTTGTCTTTTTTTTTTGCTTTGCTCCATTGATAACAGTGTAGCTGACTCACTTTTTATTACATAATGTGCATAATGTGAAGTCCACAAGCACAATTTACCTGTGTATTTGCCACTCCTTTCGTGCAGGAGATAAACATGTATCTCATTCCAAAATTATATTGAAAACCAGTGGTGACACCAGTTTGTGTACAAAATTATGGTCAAATTTGGATATTTCATTAAATGTAACATTAACAGGGAGGTTGTTAAATGTAGAGTTGAAAAAAGAAAAATGTTGGTGACCAAAGCAGAGAGCTCTTTGCCAAAGTTATAATTAGTAAGTTTCCTTGTGGCAGGGATCCTCTCCTATTTTAAGAAGCATCTTTTAACATTGTTTGTATTCCCATAAAGATATTTTTTGAAGATGTTTATACTTCTCTAAACTCCCCAAAATTAAATGAATTACCACAAATAGATATATCCGTTTGAAAAAACAAAATATTTTTAGTTTACATTTTTGGACTCACATGGAATTAATTACATGCAATGCCATTTGACGTAGGGTTAGGGTTGAAAGAAAATCTCCTTCCCGCTTGTCTCTTTTCCTCACCTGCAGCCATAGGGCTTCGGGTTCAAAAACACAAATACACAAATCATGCATGTGAAATTGCTTGAGCAGAACTTGCCATAATCAATCAGTTCACCCACCACTGGTCCCCTATGGACTATGACCAAAAACATCTATCTCATCGGTTTTGCTTGATATGATGTAGCTAGAGCATCGTCAATCTGCAATGCAAAATTAGCCTCGCCTTAATAACAGCACAAGGAGAAAGAGGCAAAAAGATTGAACCTGTGTGTAGGAATTCCATGAATTACCAGCCAGTGACAGAAGTAGAGTTCAAAGCCTGTGAGCCACTCCATTACTTGGTCTGTGCCATCCTTGAGGAGACCTGTGTTCATCCATGTTGTAACAGCGAGATATGAATGACGGCTGAAAAGTTCAATTGCACAGTCGTTATGGGAATCATTTTTGAGTGTGAGTTTCTGTGTTTTTGTGTCAGAGCAGATGCAAAAGAGAAGGATGTTTAGCCGTCTTTCTGGGCAAAATGACTTCCTCTTTGATGAAATGGCCTGCCGAGGGTTTGCCGTTGTGTGGAGAAGGGAGGATTTAAAATTGTCTCCCTGCAATTGTGATTGCCAAGCACAGGGCCAGGCCATTATATCACTGAATCTTTGTTAAGCAGCCCCTGAGAGTGGCTGACAGCATAATTAATCTTACCATATGAACAAAGGGACCCACTCAATAGTACTGAAGATGCTTATTAAAAAAATACTAAACACACACTCAAACAGCCACCCCCCACCCCAACCCTCAATTTCACCCAGGCTTCCTTTTAAATAAGAAAGAGAGATGCGTACATTGTGGCTCTAGGAGAGATGGTGTCATTATTTGTTTTGTTTCAGAATCTTTTAAGGGAATATGATATGAGGTGGAGGGTGGGTTGGTTGGATGGAGACTGGGGTAGCCCCTGGCAGAGTGATGGATCATGTCATGTGGCAGTCAATGACATTAAACAATAACATTGTTGATGTGATACTGCCGAGCAAATAGTTTTAATTAGAAATTTTAGATTAACACAATCTCTCCCTAATATGAATATTCAACAGCAAAGGGATAAAGAGATAATGTGATTGTGCAGGACCCAACACATGCACAAAGAAGCAGACTCAGGCATTCTTATCATTCACAAGAAAGGCCTTAAAATGAAAAAATTCAGGCAGTGGACTGGGCTCTTAAGGGTTTAGTGTATATACAAAACACACACACACACACACACACACATGTATGCAGATATACAGTATGTGTATATGTATGGAAACGTAATTATTTTTCTCACTTTCTTAAGTGACCTTTATCAACAGAAGGGATGATTAGCGGCAAACTAAAGTTTGGCATGTCTTTTTTTGTTTTAAACCCATTGCTAAGAAAGTCTGATTGTTCAATTTATTTTTGATAGTTTCAAGGCAGATAATTGCATGGGTCATTCATTTACATTATCATTTATTTACTTTTTTGCTCTTTCATGGCATATCAACATGTGTTCTTCCTACTTTAAACACTCTGTTGAAATCTATCATTTTCCATCAGTGTACTTTAATCAACAGAAAAGTAATGGTGGAGCACTAAAGATGTTTGAATTCACAATGTGAAACAAACAGAGCACTCTTTTGGATTTTTAGTTCTTATTGGGAATTTTCAAGATTACAGTGCTGACAGACAATGGACAGCCACAATGGATACACATATTTTTTACTAAATAATATATTATAATTTATAATAAAATGTAATGCTTATCTTTTTTTGGACACAGCACTTGGTTTGGCTAAAGTGAGGTGGCATATTTTAATTCACTAGTAGCAGGTCTCTCTCTGAAAACCCACATGCACACACACATTTTCTGGGCTTACTAGATCATTTCAGCAACCACAAAATCTCTTTAATATATTCCCAGTGCTACTTTTGAATATTAATAAAATATCAATTATTAATTTTGCCTTTGGCATGGCAAGATATACTAGCTTTAATTAGTGTACTGTACTCTTTCACAATTAAAAAATAATTGATGTCCATAAAGGCAGGCATTTTGCTGTGATGGTCTTTCTTGTTTTGTCAACAGAGGCAGCAGAGAGATGATGCAGCCACTCTGCCTTTATTCTGCTCTTGTTCATCCCTCTGGTTCAGATGCATTTCCAGGCCTGAAGCCATCAATTCCCATTTTGGAAAAATGCAACATCAAAACACAATAATGAGACAGATTTGGGGCTTTAAAAAAAAGGGAGGAAAGGCTAAAGAAGAAATAAGAGACGCTAATGATAAGCAGATTGCTGATTCCTTTTCTGCTTTTTTTCCCATATTTTCTTACCATCTTACCATATGTAAAATAGTTTCTATATTTCCACTACCTATATGTATCTGATATATTTTATTTAAATTCATGATTAGTGTTGAATACTTCACAAAACTGTTGAAGTTTAAAAGTGTGTGTTACTTACTTACTTACTAAGTAGGGAAAAGTGAATGTGGCACTTTAATGTTTGTGAGGATGATAATGAGGGTTATAAAAAGTTGATTGGCTTGAGAAAAAAAAGGTCCTTCAGCCTTTGCTTTTGCATTCATATGCTGTATACAAGGAAGTGAAACCATTCTAATCTTTAGACACATGCAATGTGTTTTGTGTCTTTTGTGTGTGTGTATTCATCTTGTGTGTTTAAGAGGAATGGTGCATACATGTATCCTCTGCATGGTGAAGTATCAGATGGAAGTGTGAGAAGCAGGAAATCAGCTCCTGTCCATGTCTGTTCTGCTCTGTAGAGCTCTGGTAACTGAATAATAATCCTCTCAGGCTGTCTTTTGCTCTGTGCACTGGGTTTTTCCTTCCTTCAACACTTTTTAGGTGTCTTTATAAGATTTATTTGAACCTGTAAGTGTGTTTTAGCCATGGCTCAACCAGTCCATTAGATGATGCAATGCATTTATTCTGCATCAGGTACATAAAAAAAAGCACTCTTTCCTAATATTGATGTGCAATGGTTATCTTTATTTATCTTTATTTCACAACGTTTTGTAGTACATGTTTAATTCTTAACACATGGCTTAGGTGGTGCAGTTTGGTCTACAGCATTTTCTAAGTTGCACTAAAAATATATGTTTATCAAATTCAAACAGTGAAGACTCAACTAACATAACCCTCTTGTCTTTTTTTCTTCTTACACAATCGCGTACACACATGAGAGAGAGTGATACACATATTCATATTAAAAAGAAAAAACAAAAGACATAAAAGTGGCAAAAATATAACTTAAAATGTCTATATTATCCGCTCAATACAGTTCAGTTCTAAATTATTAATATGTTATATTCTTTTCAGCGATGAGCGCATTTACTTTAGGATACAAAAATATCTCCAAAAAATGTAGACATTTGGAGGTACTAGCTATATTTATGGCTCATCTCAGTAAGGCCTACAAGACTCCTAGTACTCAGTCCACAGCATAAATGTCCAACAGTACAAAGCAATTAATAATTTCCTTAGATCTATTGCTTGGGTGACAGTAAAGCTTTAAACTAATTTACTGAAATTTCCCCTATATGGCCAAAATCTTCAGTTGTGTATGTTAACAACTGATCAATAGTAGTTCCAACTTTTTCAACTCTCAGGTTCAAAAAGACAATTTTTGCATCTGCTTTGACTGCATTGAATCAAAACACACAGAACCTTTAGATATAGATACATTTCTGGAGTATTTTGCAGAACAACAAGGACATTTCCACATTAAGCCATTGTAGCCAAGACAACTTCATATTTTCAGGTAAGCCTTCAAAAAGCCATTAAGATGATGATCTGAAATGCATACACAGACTCAAAGATCACATTTACTTTGCCAAGTGAAGCTTTACAGATGTAAAACTCTCCCTGATGCTTAAGAACTACTTATTTAGTTGTGTCCGAATTATATATCACCGCCAGACATGACAGGGAGAAAAGAAAGAGGGAAAGTAAATAGATGAAAAGCAAAAGCGAATAATATAAGAAACAAGCAGAAACTGGATAGCGGCTTCATCTGTAGAGACTTAAAAGAAAACATCCTGTGGCCACTATTAAAAGCTAAATAAATAAATAAATAAATAAATAAATAAATAAATAAATAAATAA
>CAJRST010000001.1:5176077-5211433 GCA_907169785.1 Menidia menidia
ATCTATCTATCTATCTATCTATCTATCTATCTATCTATCTATCTATCTATCTATCTATCTATCTATCTATCTATCTATCTATCGTGACCAAGAACATTTTATTAAAAATGTAACAGCTGGAAGAAAGAAAGATGTTTTGACATCAATATTCTGACACATGGACAGGCTGATTGTCCTGATATTAACATACAAGCCTGTTGTCATTCATCAATCTGTCTATACCATCAATCTGAATATTTCCTGGAGTTATCTGCTGCTATCCAGCTGGTTATCCTAATTGGTCACTGCCACCTTATCGCTAGACAAATGAGCCAGTACCAGCACAAAACATATCAGGTTACTTGGCAGCAACGTATTGAAAATGTCACAGCAAGTATAAATTTTGAACCACATTGCATACAGTGTATGCCTAAATTAACTGAATAGTAACCTAACAACAGATTAAATGAGTGAGGCAGACTGGTCAGTGGGACCATTCTGAAAGTTTTAGGTACCTTGGAGCTGAAGAAAGCATTATGATGGGAAGAAAATCAAGATTTGTGAGTCTAACTTGTGGCACTGGCATTACATTAATTAGTTTGTCCAGTGAGCAAAGTCCAAGGGGTTCTTTTGCAGGGTGGATTTGTCCAAAATTCCTTAGTAAAGTCACCAGTTTCACTCGCAAGTTTAATCCAAAGAATTTTGAAAACCTGGGAGGACACAATTTCAAAAAGTAGGCAGAGGCATGAAATTGCTATAACAAAGACATGCCTGCGGCTTATACTGTTTAAAAGCTTTTTTTTTTTTTAAAGAGCATTATATCTGGCCATAAACTCATTGAAGAACATTGAAAGGTGGTTCATTAGGGCAAACGCACCTGTTCCAGTATATTTTTTAAACATTTATTTTCTTTTTTTCTACCAACACACACAAACATACTCCTTCACACACCCTCTCTTTAAATCTCAGAGGAGCCGCCTGTGTACTCTATATTTATTATCCAGGGTGGCACAGTTGATAGATGAGATACCTACTCAATTACAAGGGCACAACATTGCCTTTCCAAGCTGATAGGGTGAAAAACTGTCTCCTTTCTTCTTGTGTTCGTTTTTCCTATCCCTCCATCCAGAGTGGTGATATACTACAACGTTAGAGGATACATAGCTTTGACATAGTGAAGTGACCTACACACCAAATGTCCATCACTATACAAAAGACAGAGATGAACAGGTCAAATAGGAGTATCAAGAACTTTTTCCCTCCATGAGATCCATAAAAAGGGAGACTTTAGGCTGTTTTGTGCAATGGTGAGGCATACGGAATGAACAAGCAAGACATACTTGTGAATGGTCGCTGAAATACAAGCGTGGACAGACCACAGCTGCAGCCGGGGCCCGCAGCGACATCAATCTCCATCCAGCTGAGATTTGTGAAGCTGGGATATCGAGAGGGGGAGATGATTCTGGCTGTTTGCAAGCAGACATCTTGGAAGCATGATGTTGAGCTATGTTCCTGTGCTCGGCCAGCGGGAGACTTCAACATATAAAATGGTCGTAAATTTGCATCATGGTCAATCCATCATCGTAGGATAGGTGAAGAGAAGGTGGGGATAGATTGAGAGCAGCACAAAGGCAAAGATGGAGACCTGAAAAGTAAGGTAGGGGGCACAAAAAGGAGGAGGCCATTTTAGTGGTTAGGACATTTTTTAGGACATTGTTCGATACTGAACAAGCTGCTTTACTGCACGGTGAAGTAAGACTGGCCCACTCCTCTTTTCTGATAGATTCCTATTTAAGTTGCTTTAAATGCAACAATTACACAAATACTTTGTCAAACACAGCTTAACCTGTCCCCCTCTCCTCCTTTTCTAACACATCCTTATTCACTGGTTGCAATTCCTTCGAGTCAAACATTCTCACAGGGCAAAAAATGATAGGAGCATATAATTTTTTCTCTTTTCATTTTAACTTAATCCAATTATATCATTCTTTTTTGTATATACACTATTTATAACATGCATACAATTAGACTGTTAAGTTCATATTCAAGATAAGCCTATGTTAAAAAGTCTCTTATCTTAGATGCAGGTTTTTTCATAGGTTATTGAGCTTAAAGGTTTTTCAAAATTTATATTTATGTTTATATTGAATTATTTAAACACAGTAAAAAAATGTTTGCTTAAATATAGCTTAGTTTCATAAGAATTAACGCTATATGTGAGACTTTGACTTTAATTTTCTAAATTTGGACCTAGTTTGAAGTAGATGATGTTCTTCCATTGCTGTTTTAAATGAAAGAAGAAAAAAACTTGGCTCGTGATGGGATCTAAATAAGTGTACCTTGTTGCTGTAGAGATTAATTGCTCATGATTTCTACCTTGAAATCCATATCATTAAAAAACTTATCAATTAAATAATTAAGTGTGTAACTTCATATTGTTACAGCTCTAAGTACAATTGATACCAGTGTAAATAGAGGGTATAACAACTCAGATGTATTGGCACCTATAAGATGGTCATTCATCTCTCTATAAGGAAAAATAAAAAATAAAATAACAACTCAATCACTGTCAACATGCATGTGTGTCACCAAATAATCCATCCGTCATTGGACAGATGGATTAATCCACAAGAGGGAAATCCTCTTTTTTCCAGGCAAAATTGGTGATCAATCACCAAATTATATCACCCAAATCCAGTGGTGGACATAAGAAACAATTTGTGATACGTCTAATACGTGAAGCAAATGAGAGAAGGAAATTATCTTGAATAATGTTTTTTATTTAGATATTTACACTATATTGTCCTTGGATAGGTAGCATATGAGGAGAGGAAATACTTAGGAAAACACCTTAGGCAATAATGTCAGTGGGCATTGAAAGAAAAAAGAAAGAAAAAATATATTTTATCGTCCAAGGCTTTGTCAAATGCAAACAAATCCATCCATCCATTTTCTATACCGGTTATTCCCAACAGGGTCATTTACACAACACATTTTCTTAATCCTAATTTTATACATCCATCCATTGACTACATCACTTATTCTTAGTAGGGTTGCATGAGGGTTCCTATCTCAGCTGATACTGGGTGAGAGGCAAGGGACACCATGGACAGGGTTTCAGTACATGACAGTAATTTTGTACAATGAGTCACAATACACATTTTGGGGAGATAGGAGTAAGGGACTATGTAAGCAGGGTACTACTATAATACTATTATATTTGACGTCTTCTCGATGGTGATATATAATGAGGCATTTCTTGCACCACAATCTGTTTCTGAACTATTAAACATATTTGCATTTCAATGACACATTTAGATGTATAGATCTTCATATAAGTGTGTGCACTTGAATTCCCCCAGAAGCATTCCCATGAAACACAGATATACAGAACCTAACTAAAATTGTGCATTTTAAAAGGGAATGGAATAAGTCATGCTAATGGAAGCAGAAGTGCAAGTGATTTAGTGAATCAAACAGTGAGAAACCACTTTAAAAATGACATGACTTGAAAGCAGTAATATGAAAAATCATGAAAACCAACAGTAATGAAGTCCTTGGGGGAAACTAGGTTCCCAAAATCAAGCAGCACATCTCTAAACAAACAGCTATGACAGACAGATGAAAATTGTTGACCTGGGTAGCAAAGGCTTTATTAAAAGTCCTGGGATGAATTTTGTGTATATATGTGTCCATATCACACGCGGCTCTGATTTGTCTGTCCCTGCTGGGCCTGTGGGGAGGTCATGGTGGGAATTAGGAAGGATGAAGATAAATAGGAGTGGAGCTGGACACGTGGAGGAGGTATAATTGGCACCTAACGTTCACGGTGACCCTATGACTTGCAGGTTACTGCAAGGTCACAGTGTAAACACAAAGCATTATTTCACATTACTTTTTCACAACTGACACCATAATGATACATCGGAGGGTTCTAATTTACACAGATACACTTCAACAATATTAAACTTATTCATTCAAATTTGGTCATTGAGATGACTACACATAGATAATCAGTATGTTTTAACTATTGTGTGGCTTATATTTTACTTTTTGAAAATCACAAGATTGAATCGTTAATATGGATTGTTGTATCATTGAACCATGAAGAAAAGTAGTTGCCAGGAGCTGACAAAAAGAAACTCTTTGTTTTTAAAGTTAATGTTTGGACATACAGCCACATGTAGTCTTCAAGCATAGTCAACTCGCTGCTCATTCGGATTAATAAGACCAAACTGGGATTGTATTCATAATTGAGTAGAATCTTGATTACCATAACTTGGCTGACTGAGGATCTACAATATATTCTTTGAAGATGATCAGGGTGTAACATTAAAGAAATGTCCAAGATTTTTTCTGCAACCTTTTTTTCAAGATTAAATGTAAAACAGTAACAGGATGCAAAATGTCGTTATCTTATTGAAAACCTCGGTCCAGATGGTATTTATTCACTTTTGTTAATATTTTGTTTAAATCAGCTGAGCAAAGAATGAACCATTTGTACAACAAAGTTTATAATAGGCAGGGTTCACATTGTCTGAGTCAAAGTTGAGTAAGAAGCAGAATAAACTCTTTGCAGAGCAAGTGGAGGGCAAATGACACATCCTTTTATAAAGCCTCAGCCTTGTGAATAACATGTAAACACGTTGACCCTAATAAAGATCTCTCAAGGATAGATCGAAAAGTGTGAAAACATGTATAAAAGTAAAAAAACAATTCAGGCACAGCGGGTTAGCTACACAGTCCACTTAGTTTGGATTAACTATAAATTAGAAGCATTCTATGTGTCCCAGATAAAGTGTGAAGTTATGTTTAAGATTTAAATCAGAAAATAAAACATTATAAAGGGCCAACTGCTTAGAAGTGGTAAAATACTTCAATTGAAACACCAAAGTCGATTATACCCCACTGAACACAAATCCATCCTCCCTACATGCTGCGAGAGTGACATATCCTGTCTTCTATCCCTCTCTTTTCCTCTCCCTCATGCGACATTATCCGATCGGCTATATTGCTGCAATCAGTAATTTATAACACCACAACTGTAGTCTCCCATTCCAGTGATGTACCAAGGGCTCTTAAGACACTATTGATTTTTATTTGATTAAATGTCTTGCGGGTCTGCAGCAAATTAGCAAGAGTTTAATCAAATCACAATCAATATCTACTTAATAATCTCCCCAAAACACACCTTACAAAACTATGCAAAATTCGCAACTCAAATATACAGCTGTACTAGCAGTAGTAATGGTAGTAACAGTGCTATGATTATTATAAATGTGTTTAAATATTTGATAGTAAGCTATTTCCAAAAGAAAAAGAAAAGTTAATATTATGTGACTTATTTCCAGAGATTGTATTTATAAAAATAAATATAAAAAATATAAAACAAAAATAGAATATAAAATTAAGTACATTCTATTCAATTTTATTTCTCTGTCTTTATTCTCTTATTCTTTTTTAGCTTACTCTTTTTTGTGAATGCAAACACTCAATTCATCTCATCTGCTGTTCTACAAATGTATAGTCTTCAGTAGACGACAAGAGGTAAAATTGTATTTTGTGACAGGGCATTACAGATGTATCTGGCCAAGGCCAAGAATACGGGTTTAAATTATTATTACTCTCATCATGCTAAGTTGTCCATTATGTAAATACATAAATAAGGTTTTTCTATGGTTCTTTGCTTCAATACATTTGCAGGGTATTTCCTATCAGCTCAAAATATACAATTCAATCACAACTTGCATTTCCTTACAGTTTTTTTACCCTAATAAGCCTGTCATTTGATCTATTCCTTTTGAAATGATGGTATATAAAGATCAATTTGTCAAATTACTTAATTCAATACAATCAATCCATCCATTTCCACCGCTTATGTGGGTTCGAGTCGCGGGGGCAGCTGCTGAAGCAGGGAAACATGGACTTCCCTCTCCACTGCCACTTCTGCCAGCTCCTCCGGGGGGAACCCCAAGGCGTTCCCCGGCCAGCCGAGAGACAGAGTCCCTCCAACGTGTCCTGGGTCTTCCTCTGGGCCTCGTTCCGGTGAGACATGCCCTGAACACCTCACCAAGGAGGTATCCTGATCAGATGCCCAAGCCACCTCCACTGTCTCCTTTTAACACGGATGAGCAGCGGCTCTACTCTGAGCCCCTCCCGGATAGCCGAGCCTCTCACCCTATCACTAAGGAAAAGCCCAGCCACCCTGAGGAGGAAACCAATTTCTTGTGTCCGCGATTTCGTTTTTTTGGTCACTACCCAAAGTTCATGACCACAGATTAAGTAAGGAACGCAGATCAACTGACAAATCTAGAGGTTCGATTTATTTATTTATCTTTACCTTGTCCTGTATAGCATTATGGCAGCTGAACTGAAATCTGAGTACCGTGCTATGCTGAACAAAATTGCTTTGCCAAGGGTGGCTTTATTAGTGAGAACCCCCCCTTGATTACCCCAAACTGCTTTATTTATTCATTTCTGTTACCAAACGTACATGTGTTCAATAATGCCGAACCTGACAGAGGGACAGGGAAGAAAGAAGAGCAGTGGAAAGGAGAGAGATCCTTTAGACAGAAATAGAAAGGGGAAGAAAAAAAAAGAAGAAGAAGAAAGAAAGACAACAAGACCATACAACCAGCTGCTATGTATGTAAAAAGGACACTGTTCCTTGAGGGCAATCCAGGTGGAGAACCTGTAGAAGCTCCTGCAAAAGGACACAGGGAAGACGAAAGAAAAAACAAGCAACAAATGCAACGACAATGGTAGCAGGACATTAGTGAGCTTCTCGGAATTGTGCAGCAACTGTACAGAGGCTTAAGGAGGCGTGTGTCTTCGTATCTGACTGTGTGTGTGTGTGTGTGTGTGTGTGTGTGTGTGTGTGTGTGTGTGTGTGTGTGTGTGTGTGTGTGTGTGTGTGTGTGTGTGTGTGAAAGAATGAGAATCCGCAGCCCAGGTTTCCCAGATTGTGCTCAGTTATGGTGCAGATCCCAGGAAGACAACCACAGAGACGACCGGGCACCAGCCCAGAAGGCAACCAGGAAAGCCCCCCAGAAGAGCCCCCACCACCGTAGGGCAGAGTCCCCCCAGGAACCATGAGCAACAGGAGAGCTTCGATTTTAAGCTCAGCTCTCTCTTCATCACGACAGACCGGTGCAGTGTCCGCGTTACTGACACTGCACCGGTCCGCCTATCGAGCTCCCACTCCGTTTTATCCCTACTCGCGAACAAGACCCCGAGGTACTTGAACTCCTCCACTTGGGGAAGGACATCCTCCCCAACCCGGAGGGGGCACTCTACCCTTTTAAAGTGAGAGACCATGGTCTCAGACTTGGAGGCACTGATCGTCATCCCAGCCCCTTCACACTCACATGCGAACTGTTCCAGCGAGAGCTGCAGAACACGACTTGACTAAGTCAGTAGGACCACATCATCTGCGAAAAGCAGAGATACAATCCTAAGGTCACCAAGACGGACACCTTCAACACCTTTGCTGCACCTAGAAATTCTATCCATAAAAGTTGTGAACAGAATCTGAGACAAAGGGCAGCCTTGCTGAGTACAACTCTCAATATACAAAGTAGTTAAGCCACCTAAGCTGTTTTATTATAATAAATTGAAATGTAACGTATTAATAAATACGTTACTAATGTGAGGACTATGTAATAGGCTGGTAATTCAAAAAACATACAATATACTTATCCTGAAAGGGGTCATAGGGGTTGGGTACATTGTGAGCTGGTTGGCAGCAGAAGACGGAATCACTGTTTGAGTGATTCGCAGTTAAATGAGAAACTGTTGGAATGAGAATCAGCACCTCCAAATTTAAGACGATTGTCCTCAGCCTCTGAAAAACGCGTGGAATGCCATATTTGGGTTGGGAATGGGGCCTGCTCCGGGTAGAGGAGCTGGAGTTCCTCAGGGTCTTGTTGACGAGTGAGGGGAAGGATGGAGCAAGAGATAGGGTGAGAAGCTCAGTAGAAGGGCTCAAAGTAGAGCCGCTGGTCTCCGCATCACAAGGAGCCAGATAAGTTGGCTTGTGAATCTGGCAAAGATGCCTTGTGGTTGCCTCCATGTTAAGAGGAATTCAGGAATGTCCCACTGTGAGGAATCCCTATAGAAAGCCCAGGACATGCCTCTTTATTTGAGCTAATACATTCAGTACCAATGCTCACAATAAAAGCTATTTTGTTGGTGTACTTTTGTTGGCAATCTACTATCCCAATTTTTTGCAAAACTTTAAAGAAAAGAAACCTAACTATTTTTGCCCCACATATTTTCCCCCGCTTTATCTCTGCAGCGTTGTTCAGTTCATATTTTTGTATCTATATAAAATGAATTTATTTAATAATTATAAAGCACTGTAGTCAAAGTAATAAAGGGTTCATATAATCATCTAAATATGTATTGCCCATTTCAATCACCCTGAACACAGTAAATCTTAAAATTGCCATCAGACAGATTGCAGATATATTTTAAAGCATTCGGAACATAGATTTAATACTATGTTTCAATTATTATTATGTGATCATCTTACGTAATACACGTTTGTCACTCATCAGATTTTGTAGGGCCTGCTGGCAATCAGTGTACCTCTCACCCCAAGCACATTTTTCTGAATCAGAATTCAAACAAACAGAATGCGAAGTGCAACAAACTCAACAGTCTTTGCTTCAGAAGTAATGGACCAGGGATCAAAATTGTCTTTCTGATAGCTTGAAGTAAAAGAAAAATCCCAGTCAATTGTTATAGGATGTGGATTAAAAAGTAAGCTACATGAATACTAATATCTAAAAGTGTTCAATTTTCAAATCAATTTACTGTATTTACAATATGTTATTGTTTTGTTTCCAAATACAAAATGTAACTTTTCTTTTGTCCAAACATGTCCATGTTAAACCCATAATATCAATGCAAGCCCATCTGCACATACAATTATAACCAATCCATGCATCTTAATAATCTTAATACGTTAATACCCATCTCTACTTGTCACCAGCGACAGACATGGTATGAGCTCAGGTCTTATGGAGTATGAATGTGACTTCACCTCTATCATAATCAATCATAAGTATAAGCAAATAATGTATACAAACTGTTTATCGAATGGTATTAACATTCTAAAGATTTTCCATGAGGCTTTTATTGACAGTACTGATTTGAAAAGAATGTCATTTTCAGAAAATATGAAAATCGTAATTTTGTCTCCGAATTCCTTAAACCCTATTGATGCTATACGGCGTATAGTGTTTAAAGTATAGACTGACAACAAATGGATACATTTGTAAAGTCTCAAATTGATTCCACCTCTCACATACGTCTCCTCAATATTACTATCAGCTCACTCAAGTTAAATTGCAGAGTTAATAGCAAAATAGGAAGGGAAGTGCAGAAAGGGAAGCATTAGTTCTGTTCTCCATCATTTTTTTTTCTTTCCACGCCGACAGAAAGCCAGTCTCAATTTGTGTCAAGTGTCATTTTAAGACCTTGGGATTAAAGCTATAAAGTGGCGTCTGTCAGTGTCTCTGACGCCCTAGGGCCCCCTGCAGACATCTGAGAGCCAACATTATGTTGTTCAGTTTCACCTCCTATCATATTATGTCAGTGGCGAGGAGACAGGCTGATGAGACAGGCAGCCATCACAGGGGCTGACAGAACAGATTTTTGTCAAAAGCGCTTCATCCACGTCTGTGGTCGATCGAAACTGACTCCACGCCTCTCTTAGTCAAAAGTGGATTTTCAATCCAATGTGCATCACATAAGTATTGCGGGAGGCTGAAAGACTGATGCTTGGCAGTTTATGATGAAGACAGGATGATGATATGGGGTCTCAGTTATCCAGATGTGACTAGAGGAAAAAGAAAAAGAACATTTCTGACTTGAAATCATGAACTAAACTGAAAATGGGAGAGGAATGTCTGTTTCAGTGACTGAGAGTAGATAAATCAATCATAATTCTGACAACAGCCATCATGGTGCTAAAATACCATTTAATTCATGACAGTGTATTTTAGAAATGAGCAATAAACACATTTCTCAAGTAGACCACCAGCAGTGAAACAAACTGAAGAGCTAACTTTTCAATCTGTGAAGGAATATAGTTTAACCTGATGGGAAAAAGAGTACTCATATATATATATATATATATATATATATATACATATATATATACAGGGGTTGGACAATGAAACTGAAACACCTCTCATTTTAGTGTGGGAGGTTTCATGGCTAAATTGGACCAGCCTGGTGGCCAATTTTCATTATTGCACATTGAACCAATAAGAGCAGACTGTGAAGGTCCAATTAGCATGGAAAGAGCACAGTTTTGCTCAAAATATTGCAATGCACACAGCATTATGGGTGACATACCAAAGTTCAAAAGAGGACCAATTGTTGGTGCACGTCTTGCGGCGCATCTGTGACCAAGACAGCAAGTCTTTGTGATGTATCAAGAGCCACAATATCCAGGGTAATGTCAGCATACCCCCAAGAAGGACGAACCACATCCAACAGGATTAACGGTGGACGCAAGAGGAAGCTGTCTGAAAGGGATGTTTGGGTGCTAACCCGGATTGTATCCAAAAAACATAAAACCACGGCTGCCCAAATCACGGCAGAATTAAATGTGCACCTCAACTCTCCTGTTTCCACCAAAACTGTCCGTCGGGAGCTCCACAGGGTCAATATACACGGCCGGGATGCTATAGCCAAACCTTCGGTCACTCGTGCCAATGCCAAACGTCGGTTTCAATGGTGCAAGGAGCGCAAATCTTGGGATGTGGACAATGTGAAACATGTATTGTTCTGTGATGAGTCCGCCTTTACTGTTTTCCCCACATCCGGGAGAGTTACGGTGTGGAGAAGCCCCAAAGAAGCGTACCACCCAGACTGTTGCATGCCCAGAGGGAAGCATGGGGGTGGATCAGTGATGGTTTGGGCTGCCATACCATGGCATTCCCTTGGCCCCATTCTTGTGCTAGATGGGCGCGTCACTGCCAAGGACTACCGAACCATTCTGGAGGACCATGTGCATCCAATGGTTCTAACATTGTATCCTGAAGGAGGTGCCGTGTATCAGGATAAAAATGCACCAATACACACAGCAAGACTGGTGAAAGATTGGTTTGATTAACATGAAAGTGAAGTTGAACATCTCCCATGGCCTGCACAGTCACCAGATCTCAATATTATTGATCCACATTTTCCTCCACCAGCATCACGTTGTGACCTGACCACTATCCTGCAAGAAGAATGGCTTAAAATCCCTCTGACCACTGTGCAGGACTTGTATATGTCATTCCCAAGACGAATTGACGCTGTATTGGCCTAAGGAGGCCCTACACCATACTAATGAAGTATTGTGGTCCAAAACCAGGTGTTTCAGTTTCATTGTCCAACTCCTGTATATATTTACAGTATATGAACACACATGCATCCATAGACACACACTATGTATTTGTATTAAAAATCTTTCAAGTATACATCATAGGTTTGGGTTCATCCCAGAAAAAAAAATCACAATTTTTTTAGATAGGTCCAGAAGATAAATCCTTATTTGGATAGAATCCCCCTTCCCCCTGTATTAGATGTAAATTAAATTATTGATGTCAATTGAAAACCTGAATTTCTTGTGCAACCTTTGGTTTCTTCCAATCATTTTACTGCACAGTACATTTCTATTTTAGCAGGGTATGGGTGGGTTTAGAGTGGGTTCATGTTTTATATGGGCTAAGAACTCTCCCTTTTTTTTCTTTTTGCAAAACAAAAATAATCAGGCCAATCATAATTTTTTGTAGTTTACACTTAAGGCCTGCATGATGTGATAGTTGACATTGGGTTGCATCCTGGTTGGAGTTGTTCTTTCTGAAGATTTGATAATCTCTCCCTGTATATCTGTAGGTTCTCTCCAGATACACCAACTTTTAAACACCATTAAATACGTACATGTTAGGTTTAGGTCTCTACATTGTCCCTAGGAGTGACCTAGAGCAGTATTCCCCAACCCTGGTCCTCAAGGACCACTTTCCTGCATGATTTCCTAGTTTCCCTGCTCTAGCACACCTGATTCAAATAAATGGGGCAACTTTTCAACTCTTTAAACTTTGCAGCATGTTGGTTAAAGACCCATTTGTTTGGATCAGGTGTGTCAGAGCGCAGAAACTTGGAAAAACATACAGAACAAGGCCCTTGAGGACCAGGCTTGGAAAACACTGACCTGGAAAGTGGATGGACGTCTCTGTCTTTAACCGTTACTGTTTGTTGACAAGAACTTAAATGAACGCATGGTGTCTGTCAATTCTTGTTAGAAATCATCAGGTCATCCATCATCTCACAAAATGAAATTAAGGTTGATTTGAGCTACGCTGTGTATAGTGTCTTAGAGAAAAAGAGATGAGTGACACATGACAGCCAGCTAAACAGCAGCTGCCACCACTGTACTTCCTCTCACTTGCTTCCTCGCTCCTATCTCGTTTCTTTTTTTCCCCAGCATGTCAGTTGGCCAGGCTCTCCTTATCACTCAAGGGTCTGCTAATTCAACAGCAAGGTTGCCCTGATAAGCCTCTCCCAGTGTGTCTGGGTGGATGGACAGGTCCAGTGTCCTCTAACATGCGTCTGTCTAATAATGACACAGAGACCTGGGGGTGAGAGGTCCGCTTGGCCCTGAATTAAGGAGCATTACTGATAAACTGTGACCGTCAGTGTTGGAACTGAAAGGGAGAAATGAGCTGGACATGTTAGTAAATGTTTGCTGAAGTAGTGAGGAAAAAAAACTGAAATGGGTGACTGATTATCGCAAACTAGTTGAACTAGTTGGGTTCATTCAAATTTTGCGATCATAAAAACCCTGCTATTTTCTCTTTCATTTACCTTGAAGGGAACAAAAACAAATCCCTAGATATACGTGATATCTATGATTCATTTTGCTTGTAAAGGAAAAAGTATTTTTGTTTGTGCCTGGGAGCATGTCTCTGTCTGTGACAGACAGCCTGAGGCATTTTGTATGTATTGTCTTAGAAATGGTTTGCACGTGTGTGGCCATGTGTGCTTGTGTTTTTAGAGACTCATTGGGGATTCTACAGTTTTTTCTGCTCTGTTTCCTTTCTGTTTCCATCATTTAATCCAGTCAAAGTATTTTTCTCAAGGTTACTGCCCTCTGTTATCCAACATTTCCATAAAACAATAAGAATCCATGTAACAGGACGGCCTTTAGCGGTTGGATTTGTTGTTAGTGAGCATGAGTCTTGAGCCAGAGTCAGGTGGAGAACAGCAGCAGTTTATTTTCATTCATCATCAACCACTTCACAGCTGAAACTGCAGTCTTAAATAGTCCCAGCTGTGATGGACCAAACCATATTAAATTCACAGGGGGATCTCTTAATCAATCTCCACCTATTTACATAAACTACATTTTATTAAATACACTACTTCCATTGACTTTTTATAAATATTTTCTATTTTATCATTACACCTTAAATAAACACTACAAAACCCACAAACAATTCCCCCCCTAGTCCTTTCAATGGCCTCTCCCAGAATCTATATATGGCGTCTGGACCCCCGGGGTAGAATTTGTCCAAAACACCCTGGAGAGGATGCAGAAAAGACAGGTGAGTCACTTTACCACAGCACTCCACACTCAACAGATTATGCACACATTTGCTTAGTTTTTCCTCACCCTTAGCTCATTGCTCTGAGTAACAATTATGCTCCTCCACAGGCAACAGCAACCAACCTCACCCACCAATGAGGAGCAGCCGTGCAGAGCCCAAAACAAAGGCTACATAATGCTCAATAAATATTACCTTCTTGTGTGCAAATTTATTGTTGTGCAAATCTCTGCTTAAAGTGCAAATGCTAAATAAAGTGCAAAAATACCTTTTTAAGTGCCATACAGTGCTATACATTTAAAATAGTCTCAGTAATGGAGATCTCTTCATTACAATCCAACACATGCGGATGTTCAATAAGTGAAATAAAGATGGCTGTTGCACCTGCAAAATTCATATACCAATGTAGGAATGAACATAAATTGAATATCTAAAAATGCTGTTCAAAATATTAAGACATTACTGCTAATCAGCAAAGGATTGGTAGAGTAGGGTATATGGGTTTGTCAGAAACAAATGGTATGTTTAAAATCTCCAGTTAATGATGTTTGACCCTGTTTGTAAACCAAAATTTTGTCAGCTTTTGGTTGCTTTAAGTAACTAAGATGAGAAGACCAACGAGGTTTTGAAAAATTATTGTAAAAACATGAATATAACAAGGGACTGTCTGGGATGAAAGGAGTTTTCTTAGGTACACCACAGTCCATGTGGCTATACTGATATTTGAGGCATTATTCTATATTATTATCTTGTGTCTTTAATCTTAAGAATTTCAATTTTACACAGATTCAGCAGTCGCATACACGAAAATCACTTTTATATATATTTTGTTTATTTATCCTGACTATTTTCATGTGCATATCCCACTCACTGATGCATAATATTGGTTATTTCTGAATTCAATCTTATTGTGTCCACAATTTGTATAATTTTCAAGAGCATAGAGCATTTGTGACACAAGCTAAATGTTCCATTCATTGTGTTTTACATGCACATGACAACAGGGCCCCCTAATACAGCAATGATTCACATGTCTGGATTTAGCAGTCAGATTACTATTCTCATGCAAAGGTAACATTTGGGGTTTTTAATGAATTTTTGCTTTTCCCATTATTTCATGGGGAAGCTGAGACTCATCTCATCAATGTGCAGATAAATAGGTTAATGCTGTTATGGCATTTTAGCAAAAGGCCAACCACAATATCTCTACCTAGGTATGAACAAGTACTCCTTTAAGGTAAAACAATGCTCAGTAAAAGTAACTGCTTCTAATCATAAACAGACAGGCACAGCTTTTCTCCATCATACAAAAACAAAATAAAATATTTGCGCTTCACGTTAACATAAAACTTACCGATATGTTGTGAACTTTTGTCCTTTGCTTAGGGTTGTAAAGCTATCTCCCTATATTTCATGTTGGGTATTAAAAGGTTTGAGTCTGATACATCTGCATAAGCATCAGTCTGAATTCAGATTTCCTCATTCTACAACCTCCACTGGAACCTTTTTGAGCCATAACCTGGGAGGTAGGAGATCCACCATTCTTTGATGTTTGTCACACTATAGCTGACATTCTCCGCATGCATGCTGTCATTTGTGAATGACCTCTCAACATTGAAAGGACATAGATTGTGCGGCATGGACTGTACCTTTGTAATTTATAGATTGTTAGCTTTCCATTCCTCCTAATTATTATCCCCAGGAAATGCAAGACAGTCAGCTTGAAAAAGAGGAACCTGGTGAAACGTACTCCATATAACCATGCTATAAGCAAAAGTATATTGATGAATTTGATACCTCTCCATAGGTTTAGATAAGGAAAAAAAATACAATTAAACAATCCACTTAGTTATTGTTACTTTCCAGTGGAATGTAAGAGTCCCAGAAGTTCAAGAGATGTTTAAGTCTATTCAGGTTTTTTGCCGGTAAGAGAACCAGTGGTCTTTTTGACCCACCATTCAGAATTGGATGTGCCTCAATGGATTCACTAGATGGGGACCTTCACGACCTTAAGCATAACTCTGGAAGCATTGGTCATCTTGGCGGGAGTTTGTAGTTGATGAACTCACCTTAAGAACTGTATTAGCGGTGTCACTTATTAAAATCATGCAGTACGGTTTAGCTTTTGATAGACCTGGCATAAGAACTTTAGGTTTTCATTTCAAAAGATTAATGTAACCCATGGGGTGTTTGACTGTAAACAGATTTAATGGAAAAAATACTAAAAAACAAAACCAATAAATAGCGGCCTCAATATCTCCAGCTGTTTGTTTTGTGAGTTTGGTGCTGAACTCCTACAGTTATGTAATCCAAATACTTTTTTAAGAAGTTGGTGCTTTGGTGATGTACTTTGTTTTATAGTAACGTGTCAGCAGGGTCAGGAGCAGAGGCCTGAAAGCAATACCTTGGGTTGACGTGTATTTAAGAGAGATGATTCTGTATATGGTTTTTAGGTAATTTAAGGATTATTGCATCAATTGCTAATTTGAAGTCGATCAACATCCTTCTCAAACGTTTTTTTTTTTCTTCTAAAGTGGTCAAGGGATAATTGGCTGTGTCATCAGTGGACAGTTTTACCTGGTTTGGATGGAAGACTCTTTTTATGTGTTACAAGGCTTCACGCAAATAGCTCTTCAAAAATATACAAGTGATAGGAAATTGTATTGTGGTCACTGAAAGAAGGCAGGGATGGCTTCAAAGACAGAAGATTTATAGCTGTTTCGTGAGAGTGATTGTTACATGCTGACTGAACATGGACCCCAAAGAAGATGGAGATGTGACCTCTGTGTAGGTGAGTTTGTTTGAAGAGAAGATATTCAGTTTGTTAGGTCTGTGATGTGAGTTTTTAACCACTGATGGTCTGCTTTGTGAAGCTTGGTTTTCATTGAAGTTGTGAACTGTGTACTTGGCCTTTACTATGCTCAAATGCAAATAAGCTTGGTTTTCATTGAAGTTGTGAACTGTGTACTTGGCCTTTACTATGCTCAAATGCAAATGACATTTGTTAGATCACTTACCATTGAAAGTAATACTATTTTTGATTTTGGTCATTTAACATTCCACAATGCCACTACCTCCCAGATGCCTATATTTGAGCCTACATATAGGGATGGTATTACACTATATTCTGTTGTCGTTTTAGGCCACATTTTGTGAAGACCAACATTTTTCTGAGATGAATAGGCCAGTTCATCGTTTGTAACAAGATCAAAAAGATTTTCCCCCATTATCAGGGACTAAACGTGATATGTTACTGTTAGTAGTACATTTGACTAATTTGACATGGCTCTAAATTTCAGTTAAACACACTTACTGAAAGCCAGATGTTTGCATTATTTGTGATCAGTGCCCAAAAGTACTTCATTGTACTTAATTGTTAAAAGTTTGAATTGGCTGCCAACGTAAATATGCCCCAGGCTGTAGTGACAAAGCATTAGTATTAAACAGTATCATCTTAGAGCCTAAGGTTGGGAAGTTTGACAACTTATGTGAGTTTTCTAAATTAAACCCAGTATATGAAGGTATTTGCATCTACATCTCTGAACAGCTTTTAGATGTCTTGTCCGAAGTTCAGTTTAGCTCAACATCGCCCCTACTACTTCTCAAGACAGTGGGAGAATAACAAGTAAATGTCAACTATGTCAGTGTCTTTATTGAGGCATTACTCCACACAGAAATGAATCTTGCTTGTCATGTACTCAATCATGGACCTAAATCTAGAGTGGTTTCCACTGAAACAGTGTGGAGGAGATTTAGTTCATAGCGATCTTGCACGATCAAGTTTAATGGCATGGGATTTTGTCTTTGTAGTTTGGCAATAACAGGGCTTTTGTTTTATTAAAATAAAAATCTAAAGCATATAGACACTGCAAAATCATTCAACTTTTGGGACCTTTTTCTACTCTGCTTTCTTCTGTCAACTTCAATTTAGGTTTCTCTCTCCTTTAACCCCAAACCCTTTTGACAATAAGGTGACATAGTAGTATCCAATGAGCATCCCATCCTTCTGAAATAGCAATGAATTATATATAGTTGCTTCCTTATAAACATAATACATTAGTTAGAAGAAGTAGATGTGGGTGCTTTTGTGATTCCTTTGTGTGTGCAAATTAATTAAACATGAATATATGCACATTTCTTGCATTTTGACTGACACTAAAGGTAAAAATAAATAGGTTATCATTAAATAATTGACTCAAAGATGGAAATGTTAATGTCTCAGCCAACCCTCTTCAGCTTTGGAAGTGAAGTGGCCACTAGCTTGTCACACTTTGTTTATGACAGCAAACGTGCAAATTAAGAACAGGAGTGGAGTGGGCATTACAGGCCGTATAGGCAGTATTAATAGTTTAAAAAGTCCAGTCCCGAAAAGAATACAGGGTATAGAGAAACATCCACAACTGTATATATACTCACATTCCAAGCCTTTTAAAATACTAGGCAACGTGTAGGAAAAGGGAACTCAACATACAGTGCTTAATGGCACTTTGTGCTTCAGATACACAAGCTTTGTGCCCTATTGGTGAGGTTGACTTCAAACTTGTATGATTATTTCTATTCCATGTCCCCAGATAATCATCTCAAGCATCCACCCATACACATACAATGCTTGCTAATACTCCCCCACACTCATGAAGAGTGAGTTTATCTGTTTGACCTTGGTAAAGAAGCTGCCAGTCATTTGGGGAGAGCCCCATAAATCTACAGGAAGAAGGAAGTAAAATAAGCCAATTACTTTTAGATCTCAGCCTCTTTAATCAGAGTAGTGGGCCACATAAACTTTCACCTTACAAGACCTCTATGAGTTCTAGTGGAGTGCCTTCTCTGTCTGGTGGTACATTAGATGCTAACTATGAGAGGCAGCCCTTTAATATGCTGGCCACTGCTTGATTGTTCCTGAGTGTTTCCTTCTGAAAGAGATATATAATACATACATTTTGGTCTGTATTTGCGGTATAGATCACTGTGCAACCGTGTGGCTGTGTGAACTGTTTGTGTTATAAAGAAAAACAAATGAGGGAGAAAGCAGATTATGTCATTTTTATTTTATTTTACTACTCATCAAGACAGTGGGAGAAATTGATCTGTCAGTCAGAGTAAGACTGCAGGTATATGCTTTAGTGGATGTGCAAGTGGACAGGAAGTCCATCTGGCCACTCCTGAAGCTTGATCATGACCTTGATGTCCACTTAACTTTGTAACTAACTTCGGAACCTCAGTGACCTACCATTCACATCCAGTAGACCTAATTCATGCTGAAGGCGCTCCAATCCATGAGTTTGTTGAAGAGCTGATCCATGTATGTATGTTGTTGCTCAGATTGTAATTTAATCAATAGGGTGCAGTTTTTAGAATTGGTAAAAAAATCGTAAAAATATATATTTATAAATGCATCTAGAGTTCTTGTAGGGTATGTCCTCTCTGCATCCGATAAGTTGTGTGTGTGTAAGGAAGTTTATTAAGAACATATGTGCAATAAGGTGTGCTCTAATGCTGTATTTACATGACATGAGTTTAGCAAATATAAAAAAAAATCCATAAGTGGTACATGAAATTTAAAGTCTCTATGTTGAAACAAAAACAAGTATATCAATTTTGTGCAAAGCAATTGTCCTCCATACAATCCCTTTTAGTAGAATGATCATGTGCTACCAGAATTGTGATACTTGTCTACCTTGAAGAAGACCTTGAAAACTCTGCTTTTCCAATAAAATTGAAATTGCAAATCGTATTGATCATATACTGCCCTTGACGTTTAAACTATTTTTTTCTAAATATACTTTCACTTTTTGTTATAACATGCTTGATTGATAATTTTCCCTTGATCCCTCTAAGTTGCTTTTGCCAAATGCATAAAAATAGGGGGGATAAATATATATCTGTACAAGTTTGAAATCTTTCCAGCTTTTCTACAAGCCTTTGTATAGCCTTAAATAAACATAAGTTGCTATGGAATAATCTACAACTCTATGTGGAACAGAAGAAAAACTGGGATGTACAATCCCTTGGGAGAGGATACTAATACTGGCTGTTTTGTGAGGATCATACATATTTGGTTTCTGCTGACCGCTGCAGGCTGGCCAGGCTCAGAGTGGAAGCCTGCTCAGTAACACACCTGCATCCTGTAGGCAATCTGCACCCTTTATATGACTGCACTCTCAAAGTGTCCAACGCCAGATGATTGCCTCTCTATTCAACGCCTGTCCTGCGACCTGTGTGGTTTTTTTCCTGGCTGTTCTGCACCCATATTGGATTTATCTTCAGACCCCCTTCAAGCCTTACTCCTTTAGGACACCTCGTTTCCCCATTGGCACCTGGACCTGGCATACCCTCACCGGCTCCCTGGTACCTTAACCCTCCCTCCCAACCAATAATTCCCTTGTTATTCTTTCATTCTGCAGTGCTGTGTCTGCTTTTGGGTCCAGTCCTCACCTAGTCCCTTACATGTTTACCACTTCCTTATCTGTTTTATCTAGTAACTCTAAAGATGTTTACATGAAATAATCTACTGGCCTACACTATCCAGTCAGTCACCAGTCAGTCAGCCACCAGTCAGTCACCAGCCAGCAACCAGTCACAACTCGATAGAGCTGTGACTTTCTGTCAGCCTGTCTGAAACCTATTTTCCTCTATTAAAGACGAGTAGTACCCTGCTTTGACATCATGGAGGGCCTTCCTATAAGTTTTAAGACTTTCTTACCAAGAGAAACGAGAATTATCCAGCTTGGTGGAAAGGCAGTTTCTCTCAAGTTTCCGCGATATCCGTTTTAATATGCGAGCTTCAGTAATATACCATGGAGCTAACGCCTTTGTTTGAGTATTTTCTTTTTTAGAGGGGCTACAAAGTCGGCTGCTGTTCGCAGTGAGCCTTCAACACTATCAACAAGATGATCGATTTGGGAACGACTGAAATTAACATAAGTGTCCTCTGTTTCTTTATTACCTGATAATGAATTTAGAGCTGATTAAATCACATCCTTAAATTTAGCTATAGCACTATCAGACAGGTATCTTGAGTCAACATTTTTGCCCAGTGGAGGGTAATTCAGCAGTAAAAGATCACAAGTTATCAAACAGTGGTCGGATAAAGACGGATTCTGTGGGGACACTTTTAAATGCTCCATTTCAATACTATACACCAGAACAAGGTCAAGGGTGTGGTTAAAACAGTGTGTCTGTTCATGAACACTCAGAGAGAAGCCAATGGAATCTAATGGGGAGATAATCGTAGTACTGAGTGTTGCTAAAGTGAACTTGTTTGACTTTGCTCCCTTTAAAATGTTGCTAGTTAACAGTTTTGTGATTTGGTGGCACATGAGCAAAACAGTGATACAGCTACAGAGTAAAATAAACCAGTGCTCCTGACTTGTCCTCCTCAACCCCAACCCCCAGTGTATCTCAGCCGAGTTGAAAAAGAGAGCAGAGGAATGAAATGTGAGCACTTCTGACGTATAACCCATCCCTATCCATGCTCTGTCACTGCCTTTCCACTCCTATTCCCATTAGGATAATGTGATTTTACAAAGTGGCAGTAAAGAAGGGAGATGAGGCGACAAACCGGACTGGCTGCTTGACGTCTCTCCACATCGTGACTATTCATCGTGGCGCCGGATCCCTGATTGGCGGTCCCGCTGAGTTGTGAGGAAACATGTCTTTTTTAAACAGCCTCTCCGGCAGAAGTTATGACGCACACATACACACAAACACACACACACACACACACACACACTCACGAACATAAAAGCAAGCAGAGGACATGATTGAAGAAAAAAAGAAATGTCAATATGGCATTAACAGCTGCTTTGAAACGCATCTAATGATAGAAATTACACAAATATGCTTCATTGTTAAGGAACTCTAATGTATTTATGATGCAAAACAAGGAATTTGAGGCGATATACAAATGTTATATTGTACAAATATAGACTTGCTTTGACTGTTTACTTTTCTTTCTTTAGTGACATACATAAAATGTTCAATTCCTATATGATTAATTAATCCCTATGGCAAACTTGTGTTTTCTCAGTAAACTGATGATTAAAAAAAAAATTTGTTGAAAGTATAATTCAGAATTTTCTAAAATTGGACATGGCCTTTTTTTGTTAGTCTGTCATCCCCCCCCAAAAAAAAATAAATATATATATATCTTTCCTGATTGACTAGAAAATTAGACAAACATTCCATTGATAGTAATTAAAGAAGGACAGTAAATAATAATATAAAAAGAGCTAAAGTGAGCAGATTGCATATATATGTAATGTGTCTTTCTTTTGCTTGCAACCTAAAAGCAGTTCGACAGAGACCACTGATGACACAAACACAAAACCACACACAAAAAGGGCAAAAGTCAAATCGGAAGGATATTTTAATAGAGTCTATGTCCACCTTTCGGTTTACTGATGCATGGTGTCAGCACAGCACAGCCATGTAACAAATGAACATGCAGATGAATGATGCAACTTCCAACCAGGGCTGACTGTCAGTGTTCAAATTATTGCGATTCTTTTTTCAATTCTAAGGAAACTATTGTTCAAAGCTAAGCATGTTGGTTACTCAACTTAGATTTGTTTGCCTCATGAGTTAACACCCACAATCACAGTCATTTCCAACTCCTTACATCCCTTAGTTAATTCGATTTTTCACAAATTAGGTTTAACTTGCAGGTGATTGAAAAAAAAAAAAAGTACACACAGACACACACACAGTTAGCGAGACAGAAAGAGAGAGAGCGTTGACTTTGTTAATTGTCAGACGACACCTTAACAGCTTGTGCAACCGTAATTAACGCTGCTTGATATAAACATGACGGTTTGCTGAGAGTGCCCCTGATGGGGTTTAGGCATGAAACAAAGCAGGGGTTGATGGCGAAAAGAAGGGCAGGAAAATAATATGGCAGTGGTAAAATGTTGAACAGAATCAAATAAATAATTCAGACAAAATGCCTCATCTGTCGCCTGCCATCTCAGGTGCTAGGCCTACCTCAATAAAGCAGGTTTCTTCTGCTTAACTCTCTTTCCCTTTTACTCTGTGTCTGAATTATTCACATTGCCAAAGAGGAAAACAGTCGCTTATGAAAGCCATTATTATGTTTAATAATGACTAATACATGCTTATAGCAGGAATTGTGGGGGGACAGAGGTTGTGTTTGTCAAGGCAGACACGCCTTTCATGCCGAGGCCAAGGCAGTGATGTATGCTTTACGAATGCTTGCATATTTGTACAGTAGATTTTTTACATTTATCAGCCATCCTACCTATTGACACTAGGAGTGTTGCTTCAATTTGATAAGATGTGTCAAATCAAGTGGTTTGAAAAAGACTAAATCAACTTTGGTATGAGACACTATATTCTCAGGGCAATGCTTCTTAAATGGTGAGACCTGTGGCAAGTAAAGCCAAACCCATGTTTCAAATGGCAAAGAACGAGAGGTCATACGCCTACCTTCATACATACAATCAGATTAGATATCCTGGTCAACCCAAAATGTGTGGTCATGGATTGGGCGAAGAAACTGTATGACTCAAGAAAAAGAAAAGAGAAGTCCAGTTCAAATGGACAACATTTCAAATAAACAGAAAAATCCCAAGCAGTGATTTAAGCCTGGAAAAAAATTACCTTCCTGTTAGACTACTGTTTTGTCTTCGACAGCCCACAGTTATATCAAAACAAAAAAAATTGTGTTCTGAAAGGTACATTAAAATGTAGTTTGAGCTGGATAAGACATCTCAATAGCCTTTATTGAGCACATCTGTTGGGAGAAAGATGGGAAGTGCTAATAATATGCTAATAAAGCAAATGCTAGTAATGTGCCAAACAAGCTTTCAAGGAAGGTTTTCTTTTTTAACAAGAATTCTGCAACAGATCTAAGGTTCAACCCTAAACTAATTATACCATATGTTCTGTCAGTGTTGGGCATGAAATTGCAATGCAAGTTGATATTTGGCTTTTTTAAAACATATTTCAAACATATTATTGAGAGGTAAGAGACAGGATTTGGTTAAACGACTTGTTGGCATAAGTAACATCCTAACTGTGGTAGGAATCTGATACAGCCAGAAACCCCAATAATGTGTGGACCCTTACACAAGACCCAATATAGACTGTTAATATGTACACATTTTTTACTAATAAAACCGAATAGTATGAGTAAACACAATTCAAGGAAAATGTCCTAGGTTGTCATAGGTTCTAACTCTTTAGAGCAAAAGACTAAATTAAATTAATTATCAGATAAGTGAATCCAAAGATAGTCCAAGATTTGGCCCAGTATTGCTTTCTCATATATTTTTTGGGGACTTGCTTCTTATGAATGATGAGAGAGCTATCAAAGAATTGAGATGTTTAAATGGAAATCATTTAGTTAGCATAGGGATGTTGTCAGGTTAGCATTAATCTTTCACAAGGTAGCAACAAAAACCTCAGAAGTTGCATGAAAAAATGAATTAATTAATAATATAGAACAGTTTCTCAGATATTCATATTTCCATCATCTGTAGTCAGCCCTGGGCATTATGACTAAACCCTGTTCAGTTTTGAAGTAGATACAATTTTGAAAAGGTTGTATCAAAGCAGGTTTTTCAAAGTCTTAATCTGTCTCTCGCTGAAATATTACCCTCAGATGGAAAATATCCACCTGGCTATTGAGACTTTGTCACTTTTGATTGACATACAATGCATGTTCCTCAGTGCTACTGGTAACTGAAGTTTTTTAAGCAAAGCTAAGAACTCGCAGAAGTGTCGGGTTGAAAATTTGGAGTGTTAATTTTACTTTTAAAATGATTTTGTCTCATGAAATGAGGAACTTTCAGTTAAAGGGATACTAAGAGTCATGTTCAGGGATGTTTTTCACAAACTGATTACAACAGACACTGTAGAACTTGCTCCATGATAACAGAACAAGTCCTTTTACCCTTTGAAATTCCATCACTGGAGAGGAAAGCAGAGCATATGTCACTCAACATTAAAGATAATCATCATCTTTTTCTTGAAAAAGACAATGCAGCAAATCAGGATTCCATTGATAAAATTCACAATTCAAATGATATTATAGTACCAGACCAGATAAAGCAACATATTTGAGACAGAGGCTGGAAATTTGAAATGCAAAGTTTTCTAAATAGTCTAGTTTGCTTTGTTTTTAATATAATTTTCTTAATGGAAATACAACCATATCAGTCCAGTGCTAAGGTCTCTCCACTGGCTTCCTGTCACTCAGAGAATAGACTTTAAAACAGCTCTGCTTGTGTACAAGTCTCTTCATGGGCAAGCAGCACCGAAATACCTTTTCTGACATGTTAGAGCCATATGAATCAGCTCGGATTTTTGAGAACCTCAGGTTCTGGTCTTCTGATGGTGCCCAGAATCAGAAATAAACAAGGTGACGCTTCATTTCAGTTCAGTGCTCCCAAAATCTGGAACAGTCTTCGTGAAGATGTGAGACAGGCTTCAACTCTGACAATGTTTAAACCCAGGCTGAAAACGCTTCTGTTTAACTGTGCATATGGAAACTTAATGTATTTTATCTGCACCCTTCACTTTTCATCAGTTTAATCTTTATTATTTTTCTTTTCTTATTTTTCTGCTTTTAAATTCTCTGTGAAGCACTTTGAATTGTCTTGTACACAAAATGTGCTATACAAATAAAGTTGCCTCCCCTTGCCTTATGTTACACAATTCAAGTCAGTAAATAAGTTGCATCTGTCCTTGAATAAATAGCATGCATATTTAAAAAAAAACAAAAAAACATTTCCAATGATTGTTTTAGGCCAATGAAGACTAGATAGATTTAATGTGCATGAGTGAATTTAAAATAAGGGGTGATTTGTACATATTTGTAAAAAGATGAGAATGGGGCAACCATACATGTTGAATACTGCCTTTTACTGATGGTTGCTCCACCCCCCCCACTTCAAGGCTATTGGATATGCAGGTATAGAAGATGGGTGGAGGGTATCACAACAGCTTAGTGACATATAGCAAACCCTGGGAGGATTCATTCCAGATAGATCTTGAATAGATGATGCTTTGTGCACAAATAAAATGTAGGAAGACTGTATGATGTGCCATATGGTTACACATTATATTTTATAGTTGATATGTGAAACAGCCTTAGGATGAATATAAATTAATTAGGATCAGTAGTGGACTTCTTACAAAATTCATCACCTTACTAGGGGTAATGGGGTACAAAAATGCCCTGATAGGCAACATAATAGAAACATTTAACATATACATTTTGGGTGTATTACATTTTCAGATTATTTTCTAAACATTTTTGGTTGAAAAAAAGTAACAATGGATGTTAGGATTTACATGAATTCAATTTCAAAGAAAGAAAAAAAAAGAAAGAAAGCATGATCAGACATGGATGCAAAAGTCTTTAGCATATAAATAAACTAATTCATCAAAATCCTTTTTCTACAACAATAAACACTAATTTTCCTGATGGTGACCCTGACAAATGGCTGCACCAGGCTGGTCAATGGAGAGTTAGTGCACCTCAACATACCCGCAACATGGTCATCTGAGAGACACCGCGCCACTCAACCAATGAGCTCATATTGGTGAAAACACCCTTTCTTCACGCTAGCCCACATCTCTCTCTCTTTCAGCGCTGCACAGTGTGGCTAATAAACGGCTGGTGTCAAATACATTGTCAGTCCATTCTTTGCTTGTTTGGGTTCATTTGGCCTAGCAGTGTAGTAAGGAGGTGTGAGGAGGGGGATAAAAGGGATGAAATAGGTGGTGTAAGAGGGCTACAAAATGGAAGATAGTGACAGTGAAAGAGAATGATGGAGAGACAAGAAAATGATCTGAGTGATGGAGGTGCATGAGGAGAAAGAGGAGGATTATGGGTGCACCTCAGCTCTGCTGAGTAGCTCTCCTCTTGAGGAGGACCAGCGGGACCCATTGGCCCATCACTGGCGCTTTATTGATTTCTACCCGTCTTGCTCTTTGTCAAAAATCAGATACAGTGCAAGCCCTCTGCACCTTCTCACCTTTTAAAAGCACATCGAGAGCCTTTTATGGGCTGAACACATACTCTCATGTGCATGCGGTGGCGTGCGATTCTATACGGTGCTCTTTGTTTGAGGGTCAGAGGGCTCTGATGGAACAAGAGGAGAAAAATCGGCCTCACCTACAGTACCCGTTACTGTGCTCTGAGCGGACGCTTATTGAGACAAATATGTTTTTATGCTCTTTCAGATCTTCTGCTGTTAAGTGTTTCACTTTGGATGTTGACGCTGCACTTATTTGGAGGTGCCGCTTAACGAATGTCAAGTTGATAGTTAAATTGTTGTGGTTTTACAGGTTCTGAGTTCAACAAAGGATCCTGTAGCAGCTCTTGTACCTCTGGGTGCACAAGTAAAATGTGGGTAGAATCATCTTAAGGTAAACCACAGGAAAAGTGAGGTTAAATGGCTGGAGGTCCACTCTACAACATATACATTGCCACTGTCACCCCTCTACACTTGACAAAGAAAAAAAAATAAAACGGCAGACTGACTTCCATTGAATCCAAGTGATTCATAGCCCAATTTTAAACTGCCAAGCTGTTAAATTGCATTAGGTCTGCCAAAATTCATTCCAGGACTATAGAGGAGATATGAAAAATTAAATCTCAATGCAGCTACAGTGGAAAACTTTTACCTCTACTTCTAGCAGGGAAAGAACATGCTTGATTCAGTTATGATTGATGGCCATGAGGGACTACACTTAACCTACTTAGTAATGTCATGTTGGGCTACTGTGCTTGTTTGCTCTTAGTGAAATGACAGGAAGGCATAAACTTCATCAGCCAGTGACATGAACTCATACTGTCTCTTCTGTCTCGCTAAATCTTCTGTTTTCGTCGTCTGTGTCTTTATTTTGATTCCCAGAGGCATAGTTTTATTTTCTTCCCCTCATCAAATTCCCTGCATTCATCCGTGTGAAACCTTGCTTGGAATGTCAAATCACTATTTTAAAGACGGACAAAATGGAAAGAAGTATGTCTCAATCTATGTATAACTGAACTACAAGTTGCCATTTTAATCAGAGTGGACATGTAGTAGATGTCGTCATATCACGTGTCATGCTTTGTGGGATTTTATGTAATTAATTACAGGTATTTGAAGTGGGGGAATATATATATGTATGTGTGTGTATGTGCATGCATACACAAACATACTTGTTTAATATTACTCAAAACAAAAACTTTGAAACGTAGTATTACGTTCCACTTCTGCTCTGGTTATACCTTAAGATGATTCTACCCACATTTTACTTGTGCATCCAGAGGTACAATAGTTGCTTCAGGATCATTTGTTGAACTCAGAACCTGTAAACCACAACAATTAAACTATCAACATGACATTCGTTAAGCGACGCCTCCAAATCACTGCAGTGACTAACTTCAGGTGGAGGTGCATTTTCATATCAATGTGGTCAGATTTATGCAAGTTGAAGCTGTTGATTTAGGAGGGACTCAATTTGAAGAATCAGTTGCACAGTCTTTAAAATTTATGCTTGAGCATGGATTTCAGCTCTTGACATTGTGGTTCCACCTTTTTGGAACGACCTAAGCTCTCTTCATTAAGCCATCAGTGTTCTTATTCGATCATTCACACAAAAGAGAATAGGATTATTCAGTTCTACACCAGAATGTAATTTCACACAGCAAGTTGAAATTGTGATTTAGATCACAATTTATACAACTGCTTTTTTTTTTTGTGGTATCAAGTATGTATACTCATTAGTTGCCACAGTTTGTATTTTCTAAATATATTACTTTTACCCTTTCCCTAAAAGTCATAACAGAAAGATCTACGGAAAATTGCTGCAATGACTAAGATTCTGAAATCTGTTAACCATCAAACAAGAGCATCTGTGGTTATGAATAGTTTCATTTCTACAAGAATGTTTTTCTCAATCTTTTGTCCTTCAGTCGATTGCTCAGATCATTTTTGCAAAAACTCTTAAAATCAACTTACCGCATTGCAAGCTGCCCATTTTATTAATTGTACACAAAAATGCCACTTGATCACAAGATTAACTTGTTCCATATGAAAAACATATTTTCAAATATTTTATCTGGACTTTTTTTTTTTTTTTAAATAAATGTTGATAATTAGTCCCTTAATGATTGCTACCGGTATATAAAAAACACCGGAACTGCTCCTCTGTGTGTGTGTTTGTGTGTGCGCGTAAGTGTGTGTTTGTGTGTTTTCTGGTTCTGCTGCTTTATGCACTACGTGGCAGCAATATCTATTATTACGAATATCATTTGTTTTAATCATCAGGATAAATGACTGGTTTGGCTATCTGAATGCCTCATTTAAAGAAATTTGGCTCCCATGTCATGGTTATAAATTACCAGCAGGCCTGTGTTTCACCTGAGGCTCTCACTCCTCCTGTTCTCGGCTCCTCCCCTGCATGTATGCACTTCAACTGCTAGTGAAGTGACATCAATACGCGCCAAGAAATGCATGCAAAAAGGTACACCATGTTTACAAATTTTAATTGGTTTTAGGCTGAAGCTTATAGTTCCTCATCCAATTCCAGATATGGGGAAGAAATTAAATCTTGTAACATCATTAATTATAGTCTGATCAAATGATACATAACCAAACGATCAGTTGGTGCTACCTCTAAATCATGCTGGTGAATATCTTTAACACGTCCAAATAAATAAAACAATAATTAAGAATATCTGGTTTAAACTTTTGAATAAATCCTTGAGGCTTTAAGAGGCCTAGGGCCATAGTTACCATACATTTCCCCATTAAACTTCCAAAAGGGTTCAAAATGCCGTGTTCTGTCACTCCAGAAAGTGTTCCTGGTCTTGTTAAGTGTCCTTGGGTAAAGCAGTGAATCCTACAATGTCTTTATTGTTGAGTGAATGCAATCTGTGTAGCCTCTATTCCAATCAATTCAATTAAATTACAAAATACTGTATTTATCCCAGAGGGAAATTAAATGACGATGCATATGCTCAATATGGCCTAAAACATGTATTTGTGTTTCACGTAATTTCAAAGAGTTATGAGTTTTCACCTTGTCTAAAAAAGCACTATACAAGTACAATTACCTAATTCTTAAGGGAATGAAACTTGTTGCTATTTCATAACCAACTTAGCACTTAACACTGTGGCACTCATGCAGTCAAGTCTTGGAAAAAAAAAGGAAAAGGAAAGGAAAGTTTGCGTCTGTGGTTGCACCAAGGATGCAGTTGCCTCCATTGTTTTTAATAACTTCAGGGAAATTTGTCAGACGAAAAAGTCATTTACCCAATTCACGTAAGTCCATCTTTAGAAGCCCAGGTCCCAAAAAGGCTGTGGTGTTTCCTGTGAGCTTTATCTTTATTTTTTAATTACAGATTTTCACATATGTTAACAGAAGTGAATATGTCAAGGATGAGGAGCCAGTCAAAAATCTTAACGACATGCTCTACAATATGCTAGAATCTCTTACCAGTTAAACATAAAAAAACATAAATCTGAATTACTAAGCTAAACTTTACTAAGGAACTAAACTCTCTGGAAATCTCAAAAGACAATGTTGGATAGAACATTTAATTTAGTCTCTTGTTGAATGGACTGTTTCATTCAGTGCATTTATTGTCTGACTGACTACTCAAAGCATTTTTATACTGCAAGCCACATGCACTTACGTACACAGTATGTCTCAGTCTAAACAGTCTTACAGGCAATACAGTACCCATTTCTCTATTGTTCACAGCTGCATGGTTGCATCATAGGCAATGTGGGTTCAATATCATTGGGCAGCACACTTTGTGGTCCACGGAAGCTGAAAACACACCCTCTGAACTCAAAATCACTCAAAATCTGTGTATTGGTATCAGATTGAATGTTGTTTTTTTTAATCATGGTATCCTACTCTGTTTCAATTCTACATGAATTTAATAAAAAATAAACAGACACCTTGACAGAAAAGAAAGCTAACACTATTTAACAAAGCCAATATAAAAATACCAGAGGATGACGATTTTGGTGTAAAAACATTACAAATCCTATTGAGAGCCATTTTCCAACAGATCTTCTTCAATATATCTGAAGCACTATTGCACTATTTTGTGTTTTTAAGAACAGGCACACAAAACCCAGACGTTTTCTTTTTTTTTCTCCTGATGTGTGTACTCTGCCCCCTCCGTGCTCTGTATTGCCATGTGATTAAATTATTCAGTGGTACAAACTACAATTATGCTTTATTAAAAATTATTAAAAATTCTTGCCAGGCTCAACAGATGTGAAAGAATTTATTGCCTGCTTGTTTTTCTCATTTACATCATTGATTCTGGTTCTGTTTGAAAAGTAATGATGCTCTTTTCAACTACTCTCTCTCTCTTTCTGTAGCTTTTCAGTGAGATGACATGTATAAAAAAACAAGAAGGGGTAGATGAGAGAGCAAAACAAATTCCGTTTTCCTCCATCAATTGATCTGTAGGCATCTGATTTTATATACATGTGTTTATCAGCTTTATGAGATGTGGAAATGCGTTGCGGAGTAACTTGCTGATGTGTGTTTAATGTTTTTTTGAGCTTCAAGAAAGTAAGGAGAGTAAATTAAAAAAGTGAAGAAAGTACCTCATTATCCAGCCCAGGAATAAAGGTTATGAACACTAAAATATGGTATCAAACTATGGTATATTTATTATCTGAAATTTTGCTTTAAGATGGTACTCCTATACATTAAATATAGATGAGGAATTTACACTTTAAAGTTAGGCCAATTACATGAGCCATTAGTTTTACTTGTAACAGCAGATCCCAATGGCCAGGTCATGAATGATTTAACAGTGGTTAGTAAACTAGATTACATTTTATTTCAAAGCAGCTATTCCCTCAGCATTTTGGAGGAGGGATTGTATGAGATACAGACAGCCCGTTAAAGGTATAGAATGACACACAATGAGTTTTAAAGACAGAGAAAGGGAGTGTGTTACCCCTCTCCCTCTCATTGCATCTTGAATCTTGAGCAATGACTGGCTACTTTAGCAATTAAAATCCAGGGCAAAGACACAGCAGCTTGCTTTGGCCCAGAGAATGGCCCATTCATCATCCCAACTGCCATAAAATAGCACTAGATGGATTCTTTGATTTTAGCTTTAGAAGAACATAAATCAAAATCTAAACCACAGCCTGTCACAAGTATCACCAGAATTATCCATTTGAGAGGGAGAGAAGAGCTTGAGGGTGGGTGGGTGGGTGGAGTGGACTTGGGGTTTCGCTTTGGTGGGATTTAGTCTCATTGTTTCTCCTCCTTTCTTGTAGACAAACCTCCACACCCACCACCAATCCCCCAGTGTGACATCCTGGGTAATCTGTAAGTGTCACATAATGAGCCTTTTTCCTAAACTTCAGCTCCGGTATTCATCAAGCGTTGTAGAGAAGAAACTTATTACAAAATGCCTTGTCATTAAGAAAACACAACTATCAGCACTAAAACACCACTTTTAAAAGATAGTCTATTTCACCATAGACCAAGTTATATATACATCAGTGTTTTAAGGTATTTTAAATCTTATTGCCCCTAAGACACTGAACTTCCAGTGGCCTTCAGTGAAAAGTGGTGTTCTTTGTCCTGTTTATGCCAGTCCCAAGCCCAGATAAATGCAAGGGCTCTGTCAGGAGGCGCACATAGCATAAAAATTATGTTTCTTAGAAATAAAAAAAAAAGATCTCTATCATCTTATAAATGTCTGAATAGACGTTACCAGGGAGGTTTAAGCATGTGATTCAAATGTAGTTGGAACAAACTCTACAGTTACACCCTGGTTGCCCATCCAGTGGATCTGCTCCCAATGTCCGTAGAATATTGCAAAGTAGCATCACCAACACAACCCTACAACATCCAGAGCCTTGAAGAACTCAAATCCCATTCACCAGGTGAGGGCCCTGCCACCGAGAGCATTTTAACCACTTAAGTGACCTCAGTATCAGAGATTGGAGAGCCTGACACAAGGTCCCTTTGCTCCACTTCCTCAGTAGAAGACCTTTTGGTGGGATTGAGGCCCACCGATTCACAACATCCCTAGTTGAGGTCAACAGCACACCAAACCGACTATAAACAGTGTTGATGGTGCACCGCGTCTCCCCCTTAGATGCCGGATGGTGGACCAGAATCACCTCGAGGTCGTACAGAAGTTATTTGCCTTGGCCTATCCAAACTCCTCCCATTGCCTTTTGTTGGAAGCTCTCTTGAAGGTAGAAGTTTAAGTTCTGTCTAATGGGAGACACTGCGAGGCATTCCCTGCAGACCCTCACAATAGGTTTGGGCCTGCCAGATCAACCCGGCATCCTCCCCCACCATCGGAGCCAATTTACGGCCATGTAGTGGTGGCGAGTCAGAACCCCAGTGGTCTATTGTTATTGGACTTCTGTGCTCGTCATTGATTGTCCACGACAGCCTCCAGCAGAATAAAGGAGTCTCCGGGAAGGGCGCTCTCAGGCACCCCCTCCAAGTACTCCAAAAAGGGTACGTATTCCACCACACAATAGCCAGCTTTTGTAGCCGAAGATCAGACTGCCAAGGTCCCTGCCGTCAGCTGACACCCAGACCACATTTCATCTGCTCTGTTGGCCCCTCCCACAGGTGGGGAGCCCATCAGAAGGGAATTCAATGTGCCTGGCCACCAGGTGCTCTACGGCATACGTCATCTCCAGGCCTGGCTCCAGGGTGGGTTCCTGGAGACCTGTGTCCAGGTGGGGGAACATTGTTTCCTTTTCTGATTTATATTTGTCATCATAGGGGTCTCTTAATTGTTTTTCTGTACAGCCCTTCGGTCCACTGTGTCTTTTTTTATAAATAAAGTTGGATTCAATTGTTGTTTGTGTCACATGCAAATGACAACATGGAAGTTTCAGGTTGCCCTGCTGTTTTGATTTCCCTTGTATTGGATCACAACCTAAACCAAGCCAAAGTAAGTCGAGTAGAAGCAAGTTGGCACTGGGTGAAAAATGACCATAAATTAGGATGAAATTGAAGCCTCTGAGTGATACTAAATAAAGAGCCATTTGGCGGCCATGAAAGCCAGCTGAAACAATTCCATCTACCATCAATCATCAACTTAACTTGACAGTTGGGGGTCGAAACAAAGGGCTGCAAAGACCACCACATGATTGGTCCATTTGAAGCATGATCACACCCACAGGAATGTCCATCTTGTCTTTAATTGACAGTTACCTATACAGGAGCCCCAAACTTGAATCAATAAACATATAAATGAATATTTACATTTCTAAAGCAACTAAGTGCTACTTTGTTACAGTCATAATGTAGTGTACTGCATTGTTTTAAGTGATTTTAATGGAATTATTTGTAGAAAAATAAATGCGGTTGATTTATTGTCATTCAAACAACGCAACGCTGAATAGCATTCCAAGCCAAGTCTGTATTAGGGGAAGGAAAGAATAATTCACTTTTTTTAAAGGAGACAAATCACACGTCATCAGAGACAATGAATATTAATGAGTTGATTATATGAGTCTATATAGTGGATAATATATTGATTTATTAACCCAAACAATATGAAATATTCTATTGTAAACATTGTAAACTAGTCATGCAAAATTTGGCCTGAGCTGTCCCCTTTTCAGTTCTTATGGTCATACTGTAGGATAAATGATTTGATCTACAAATATTGCTTATTATTCCCTTGAGAAATCCCTGATCACTTTAATAACTGATCCTAAAGTGTGTAGTATTGGTACAGTTTATCAACGTCAAAATATCCATCCGCTTCCATCAGTTCACAGTCCCATCAAATCCTGCCAGCATGCCTGGCTGGACCCAGGATTAATCTTGGAGGGATTCATTTGATTTGTGGTCCTCATTTGTATGTCTGTCTGTGAGAAAATGGAGGACAGCTGTCAATATGTAGGCATTTGTCTCTGTCATCTTCTCCCCTCCTCCATCCTCATCTCTCCATTGCCTTCATCCATCTCTCTTTCTCTCCTTCATTTTTCTTTCCATTGCTCTGTCTCTTTATAGTTTCTCAGGCACTGAACATGCCACAAGGCGTCTAGAAAAAAATCAGTAATTTCACTGTCTCAAACACTTAAGAGCTGATTCAATCAAAAATAAAGCAACACATAAAATGACCTATTTTAATTCCCTCAATGCGATGGGGACATTCAATTACTTCCTCCAGAAAGCGTGTGTTCATGGTGGCAACAATTAAGGTCTTCTTTAATGTTTAAAGCATATTACTTTTCTTTATTACAGATCTCATAACAAAGTCGGCAGCCGTCAAGGTGCAAAACTCCCCCTATCCTTTTGTTTTTCATTATATTGCAAAAGCTCATCAAACCAAGAGACAATGAGAGTAATGAAAACGATTAAGTCAAGCTTGCGTGCTTCTGCTTGTGTGTAACTGAAATAGTAAGGTTATAAAAAACACGGATGATACAGTTCAAGACTATTTTAGTGAAGGACTGAATATTCATTGTCCTTTCTTTAGATTTTCAAACTGAGAATCATAAAAACACTTTTCGAAAATGCTGAAAAAGTATATTACATGGTATTGAGTGTAAATGGTTTAGCGCCATAAATCTGATCAATGAATAACAAAGAAACAAAGCCTCTCGCCCATTGTCAACTGGGATATGGTCCAGCCCCCCCCCACACCCCAAAGCGATCCCATTGGGTATACAAAAAAATGGATGGATGGATGAATGGATGGATGGATGGATGGATGGATGGATGGATGGATGGATGGATGGATGGATGGATGGATGGATGGATGGATGGATGGATGGATGGATGGATGGATG
>CAJRST010000001.1:5211443-5310017 GCA_907169785.1 Menidia menidia
ATGGATGGATGGATGGATGGATGGATGGATGGATGGATGGATGGATGCACGGATGGATGCACGGATGGATGCACGGATGGATCATATGGAACAATCTTTTCTCTGACTGTAAATGATGTTCATCTGCACACCACTTATGATGTAAACCAGAATGGTAGAACAAAAATAACATCACTTAGAAGTAAATAAGTAAAAGTAGATATAACTTAATGAGTTACTTAAGCTGCTTATTTAGTGGTCAAAGGAAGAATTTTCCTTCTCAGCTCTAAGAACAAACTCATATTCACGCTGCTGTGGCTGGCAAGCACCCTCACTTCATTGGCCCAATGAAACAGTGTTCATTATACCATTGATCACCTAGTCTCATCCTGTCACAAGATTACAGCTGGCCAGCTTTCTGATCTACACACATATCAACGCACAAACACACTCTACTTTGGTGAAACACAGGGCTGGTAAGTGGGGTCAGAGGTGGCTTGTAGTAATCCATCTAACCGATGTGACAGCGGCAGCTAATAAATCACTTATTCATTGTTTAATCCATCGTCTATTGCCAACAAAATGCTGGGAAAAAAATGCTTTCACAAAATAAACTCTGATCTATTTGATAGCAAACTGCCCTGTCTAGACAGCAGATCCTAATTTGTTAACATTAAAACAAACATCATGTAAATCTACACAGGGGTTTTACTGTGAATGTCCACACAGTCAGGTATAACATATATGTGTTTGTATAATTGAACTTGGTTGAAAGATAATTAACGATATTTATAATTCTATAAAGATGTGATTTTTTAAATGTTTTTTAAAGTGTTTGGATTGTTATATGTTAATAGAATTATGACACAATTCAACAGAGCCCCAAGTACAATGCCCCAAATCACACTGAATTTAAAGACTGTAAAACAAACAAAAAATATTGTTAATTGATTTTATATTGCATCTCTGCTGGTAGCAATACATTGTTCCATGTCCCCAAAATAAACTGTTTTAATTAAAAACAAAGAAAAGTCTTGTCTGGTGGGAGTGGTATGGTTGTTGTTCAAGTGTTTCCAAATGTTTCCATGTTTCCATAAACTATTATTAGATTCAACTTGCACAGCTCGAGAGTTTTCGGCAGTTATTACTCGCTAGTTGTATGCATCTAAGTAATGAAAGTTGAAAAAACAAGAAAAATCTTGAGTTTTGTTAGAAGAACACTTCAGGTTAAGTTGCTTTCTCAACAATCAATTTATATACAAAAAAATAAAATATTTGTCTAGTTTTTGGAATAAAGATTGAATTCCAAAACCATTGACTTGCTCCAATTCACAAACAATTGTCAATCGAGCAACCTTAATCTGGTCTTCCTTTCTTCAACCATTGCTGCTCGTAATTCATACTTTTTTAAAGCATGTTGTCTCACCTGACAAGAAAAACGAGAGAACGTAGCAAGGAGTGGACTGAAATAGAGATGGGAAAGTAAAAGGGAAAAGGATGATCGTACAGTTTAATTACCAGCTCTGACTTGTAAGTGCTCTGGTGGGAAACTACATGACCCAGCTACAAGAGACAGCTCAGCTCCATCCCATTAGAGTGGAAACAGAAGGATTCACTGCTGCCTGTTTCCTCTTGCTGTCCGACAATCCTTCACGCCCCCCCCCCCCACCCCCTCCACCCCCCACCCGAAGCCTACCACTTCTCCTTTCTTAATACTTCACTCGGTTATTTTGTCCCATTTCCAGGCACTCCAATATATATGTATATATATATATTTATCAGTTAACTTTGTGCAACTGGAATACAAAGTTAATTAAATATTTTTATGACATATGAGCATGCAACACATACCGGGTTAAGAATGTGACCAAGAGATTAACTTTAATGAAAATAGCCTTCTAGCATGTCACTCCAAGAAAGGGAAAGACATGGAGAGAGAAAAGGAGGGAGGGACACTGGCACCTAATTACAAGGAGCCCACTTGGCTGCTTTTATCAGTAATTGGACTATATAGCCCTTCATTATAATTTACTTTCTCCCCCAAACTGTGATAATGCAGACAAGCAGAACTGAGTGGGCCTGTTAGTGGCCCAGAAACTGACACCAGTTAATGGTTAATTATAATGACTAAATTAAAGGAGCGACGGTGAGAGGGTTCTGTGTAAAGCCCAGTCACTTAATTTAACAGGACCACTATCAGAGAAAATCATGAGTTCAAGATTGAAAGGAGAAGTGGCAGAGAGAAGTAGAAAAAAAGATCATTATAGGGAAACAACAGATTTATTTTTGTGGGTTTTCATTGTTTCCCCCTATCAGAACAGAGTTTTAGCAACATAAATATTTGTCCATGGATTTAGAGACCATTAATTGGCCATTTTAAGCTGATTGAAAATGCAATGAAAACATATTTTTGCAGTCCTCAGAATACATCTCACTCCACTTTGCCTTTTTGGAAAATGTAACACCCAGACATAAAAAGTATTATTGGGTGCTGACATTAAATACATTCATAATCAAACTCTGTGTAAACTCTTTGTGCGCAAGGCTGTTTTGGCTAAATTCTAAATATCTCAATTTATAAGGTTAGCTACCACTTGTCATTACTGGGAGGAAAATGTTTACCTAATGAATTAGTACACATAAGGTATCTAAGGTATTATGTACATTTAAAAGGCAAAAACAAAGTTTAACACAAAGGCTGTTAAAGGTTTTTTGTTTTTTTCAAAGGAGTACCTTGCAGGGAATGGTGATTATAGATGGGAGCTAGCCTGGGCCAAAATGAACATTTACTTTAGCTAAATTAAATGTTTTGGTGTATACCCCATATCATCTCTTAATCAAGTATCCATCCAAAATAGTCATAAAGATATTTTATTTTTCATGTCTTACTAGAACACCATTTAATGGTATCCTCTAATGTGCAAAGGGCAGGGTCACAAAATATGGGGAATATTCAAATCTACAAAATTTACAATGGAAACTAACAGGAATTATTTTTTTATTATGGAAATTACCAGGAATTAATGGGACTAAAATGGAAATATTCAAAGCTAAATTTGGAAAAACTGGTGGTTGGAAAAAAAATGTACTATAGGGTTAATGTTGGCTGAAAAAATTAGATTTAATACCAAAATAGCAGAATAACAAAACTGTTCCTCAATCCCAGGCAGATTATACATCGAAAACCATGTGCCCCCTTGCATGCACTGGTCCTCTTCATGCACTGGTCCTCTTCATCACATATAAACCCGGAAACAACTCTAAGGTGTAATTTCCCAGTTGCTTGCTAAATCAGAAAACTTTTTTTTAAGAGGATGGTTTACCAAGGGGCGGCACGGTGGTGTGGTGGTTAGCACTGTCGCCTCCCAGCAAGAGGGTTCTGGGTACAAATCCCGGGGGAACCAGGGCCCTTCTGGGTGGAGTTTGCATGTTCTCCCTGTGTCTGCGTGGGTTTTCTCCGGGTTCTCCGGCTTCCTCCCACAGTCCAAAAACCTGCATGTTAGGCTGATTGGAGATTGGGGAAATTGCCCTTAGGAGTGAATGTGAGTGTGTGTGGTTGTTGGTCCTTGTGTGTCTCTGTGTGGCCCTGCGATGGACTGGCGGACTGTCCAGGGTGTATCCTGCCTCTCGCCCGTTGACCACTGGGATAGGCTCCAGTTCCCCCCGCGACCCCATCAGGGAATAAGCGGTATTGATAATGGATGGATGGATGGATGGATGGTTTACCAAGGCAAGCAGAAGATCTACCAATTTACTTTACCTTGTCAACAGAAGAATGCCACGCGCGCATTCTGATGTGAAGGTGGACATTTCACACCAGCTAATGTTGATGGAAAGTCTTTGTGTGTGTGTAAAAATTGTGGTAGAATGCCAAAAAAGGTGTGGCAACATATCATAAATATATTTAATTTCTCCAGAGCTGAAAGCAAAAAGCAGAGAAGAGTCCATGGGTGACAAGGTATTGCACAAAACCCTGAAGTTATCAAATTATTCAAGTAAATTCACAAGTTTCAAATGAAATTTACCAGCACATTACTTGAAAATTATTGGAAAATTCTCATCTCTTTACAATCCTAAAGATTTTTAAAAATACAAATGGATTGTGATCCATTATCATTGTTTTTGTCTATGTGCAGTCACAGATAAGGTTTCCTTTAATGTCAAATACATTGAAACTTTTAGAATGGCATTTGAGGATAACCCTTAATGGTTGCTTGGCAGAAGTTTTTCTTGTCTTATTCTTATATACAAAATAAGCAATCTAAATTCATTTAGATTGTCTGAATGCCGCACAAATGTCTGAGATTCACTACATGAATAGCTAAAACCTACAATCGGATCCACTGAGCAACTTAACGGCTACAGCAATGTATGCCAAAAGAATAGCATTGTGCTCATAATTCTGGGGAGGTGCAAGTCAGCTTTTGGGTACGCAGCTTATGACATAGGCCTTTGGTTAATCTTATGTTCAGCTATGTAATAAGCTTCATTTAATAGTCTTGTTTCTCGTGAGCTCTTGTCCTCATCTCTCTAGAAAGCTTCCACAATGGGACATAATGTAATTTCTGTAAGTGTTAATTTATTTATAACCTTTCAATCATTAAAATCAATAAGTTCCAAAAAATGTAAGGAGTGCTCTTTTTTGTAGGTCAGTGAATATGTATCTTAGTAACTTCATTTACAACATGATTTCTCTGTGATGTGATTCTTCATAACTCTCCAAACCATTCCTTTTCCGATACCTGTTGTTCATACGGCTGATTGAGTCTCTGTACCAATGCTAAGTTTGCATGTTATAATGCAGTCACCCATCAGCATGTACACAAGATATTACTGTATTCGGAGAGTTAAAAATTGGAACCGACAAAGGCTTGACAGGATTTATATGAACAACCGTGCCGTTGATGGTGCTCTATACAGACACAACTCACTGTCATATTCTGAATATCAAATAAGATGGCACTTGATGTGCATTATCATAATCATGCGATTACATGTGTAGTTCAGATTTTCCTGCTTCAAATGGTAAGTGTGTGCAAGTGTTTGACATCATTAAACTCTCAAACACTTTTTCCCCTCACTTGAAAACACACACGCACACACAAACACACACACACACACACACATGCACTGAGTAAATCCATGGCTTTGTGTGGCTGTCTCCTTTGGGCCCCCTGGCTTTGCTACCGCAGAGTAACTGCCCCACTGATTCCTTCACATGACACAATTTTTCCTCACTCTGACATCAAGGTAATCTTCATCATTATCAACAGCACCATCATCTTCATCTTCATCATTAAGCTGGATCAGAATCGTCATCTTATGTCTTTAGGAAATACCACCCCTCCTAGTGGCATCCTCTCTGACACACACGCACACACACACACATCCCACATAGTGGCGGATCATCACTGCAGCTCAATGGCTCTCCTCTAAAATCCCCCTGTACCATCAAAGGGAAAGGCCTGTCTGTCAGTCATGTGGGTGATTATGGCGCTGAGTGACAGGGGACGACTGACACTAAGCGGCCGGGCTGAATGCACCTCCGTCAGGCCTGGCAGGTCTGGGTGACACTGGGGGCTGGGCCGCGTCCCGCACATACGGGGATTAGCCTCGCCAGCTGCCATCTCAGTGCTACTCTGCTCTCACTCACGCTAAGTGGTGAACAGATACGCTCGCATGCGAGGTGAAGAGCAAGCACACAAATCATAAGGTGATGGGCAGGATTTCTTACTTTGGGTTCTCAAGAAAGTTCAGACGTGTTACACACATTGAACATATTTACAAACAGAAAAATGTATGTAAAAAATGTACAAATGACTGGCACGTAAAGTAGATACATGGAACAGCGCCAAAGTACAGATATGCTTGAAAATATATCACATAAGAGTACAAATCTAAACCTGATCCAAGAGTTGAGAACAGTTATGGGGCTAAATTTATTAAGTTGGGTAAAGTTGCAGGCGGTCACAATCCAGACAGCATGATAATTCTCCAAGTAAGACTCATAAGTGTAATACCATTTGGTTTTGGGCTATTTTAGAAAACTCTTTAACATATGCATCGCCATAATAGAGTTATAAACATGCATATTTACATGTGATAAATATTTGTTTTGTGCATTTGACTTAAAATGTTAAACAAATATTAAACGTCTGTTGCAAATATTCTTCTTCGCGCCACTTTGGGTCCTACTCTGCGCCTGCTGAGGTGTTGCAGTAGACATTTCTTTCTTTAATGTTACATTATCCTTTTCACTGACATTTGGATGCCACTCAAGGAAACACTGGAGAGTGCTTGAGTATTGCTAATGGACTTGACAAAGGCCTTTTGCCTACGCTGTCATGAGTCACTTCGACAAGGACGATACTTTCCACACTGAGCTATCAGCAAGCCTCATTTCACCTACCGATGATTCAGACCGTAATGAGCAAGACTAAAACCCAGATCAGCCTTACCCTCCATCCCTGCTTATGCTGTATATACATCCCTTCTCTCCTTAACACACACACTCCACCGACACCCTCTCCCTCCTTTGCCCCACCTGTCCTTCCCTTTTTGCTCCAATCTGTATGCTACCCAGCCTTGCAAACTGCACACCTTGAGCTTATTCAGCAGAGTGAAATGCCACCTTTTTGCTCTCTACCAGTAGCTCTTCTGCGCTCCTGTGCGCTCATATTCACGCCTTGGCTGCGTCTTGAAAATGGGATTGTCTGGGAATTCAAGCCTGCATTTTCCCAGTGGGATAATTGAAAGCTGCTACAGCAAAAAAAAAAAAAAAGTTTTGAAAAAAGTTGAAGTAAGAGAATGATGATCTGTGTTATCACCCTGCCTGTTGATTTAATAATGAGATCCAACCAGTAGAGATTCAGGGAGCTGTGTATATACGGAACATAAACTTATTTATTTTTCTAAATATTTGTGGTTAAATACATGAAGCCCCTTTTGTTAATTATTTAAATGTTTTTCATTCAGATTTTGACCAGCTCGCCTCCCAAACTGAAACAGCAAGCTCAGCACAGCAGCCCAGAATCTCCCAGCCCAAGGGTAATATAGCCCACAGTCGGATGTTACAGTGGCAGTGGGGTTCACAAAATGCTACAATCGGTGAACAGTGTGGCAGCAAACATGGCAGCAAGAGAAGAGCACCGCTGTCCATGCTCTTTGCTTCACTACACTGCCATTATCTAAAGGCTGAGTTTGATATATTGAATGTCAAAGAAAAAGTTCCCTACAGTGCAAGACCACAGTTTTTTCTTCATTAGTATATTCTGCAATTTCTGCTGGCCTGCAAATGTTTTAACTCCACTACGTTCGATGCAGTTCAGTAGTGAGTTTATTTTTCTAAATCACATATCAACATTAATAATGACATATTAATGTAACCCTGCCTGTGAAAGGCATGCTCCTCTCCCAAATTTTCTCTTCTTCTCTTCTCTTTCTATATCAAGCATATACAAAACTAAGTTCTCGATAAATGCTTCAATATATATTGGCTATTTATTTCACTCAAATCAGAAATTGTTTCAGTCAGCAAGCTATGATAGAAAGATGAAAATTCTATATTAAAGCTTTCGGCATTTAAGAAAAGCACATATGAGTACAAAGGTAATATTCAGAAAGTAATATTAATACTATTTTGAACCAATTGAAATAATTTAACAAGTTTCCATAATAAAAAAAAAACTTGTTGAAATCAATTTGCTAATATATATATATATATAAATATATGTATGTATAACAACCATTTAGACAACTACTTCACTTTCACAATTGGATAAGAGTGTCTAAATGTCCACAAATAAATGTTTACCAGGAAATGTAATAACTGAATTGGGTTCATAATTTTGTTGTTTAAAAATAATTTCCATTTAATAGCCCAATTTGCATATCATTCATAGCAGAAATTAGATAAAAGCTGAAATGAGAGAAATCCTCAAAACAACACTGTAAATGCAATGACACCCTTTGACATGCCATTGTGCCCACACGCATATTGAACCCAGATAAAAATGAGGTATAGGTGACCATCCTATTATCATTATCTTTTTTTTTTTTCCGCTGATAGGAATATGCAGATTTAGGGGACAGAGAGAAACAGAAATTAACCAATAATTCAATTTGTTCATTGCAAACTGTTTTTGATTTATATCAATTTCATGCGTCCCATCAGGTGCCACATCAGAGAGGGGGGTAATAACCCAGAAATAACCTCGTTATGGAGACAGCACTACGGTCTGGGCGCAATGAACTCAGAGCTGAAGAATTAGTGACCTGGAAAGTGGCAGGGAGAGTTAATGGCATCAGCTACATCACAGACAGGGTGATATGAGGAGACAAAAATAACAGGAGAGATCATTTCCGCCAATGCAAAATAAGTATGCTTGCTAGGTGAAGGGAAAATATAAGAAGAAACATCTCGTACCTGATTGTTCTTTTTCACTCATGGTTTCTTTTGATATAAAGGAGCATGTCACTGTTGTAAACATTTTAACAGCAGTATTATTATCATTACAGTTTCAAATAAAAAAACAGCTTTCACATTTTTTCGTCTAATTTGTGTGAAACTTAGAAAATATGGACTAAGCCTAAGTTGATTTCACATGTGCTTTATTTCCTCTTGTGCCGTTACGGAATTGTTAAAGACAAAAACTTAACATGTCCGTGCAGCCCTTTTACCTGCTGATAGGCTGTGTCTGGTTGAGTGCTTGTGAGTCTTTTAATGCTAACAAGGATGTACAGGTTGCAGATGCTAAAGTATGAGGCAACGTTTTCACATGGAAGAAAACTCTAAAAAACTGTCACGACAAATAGGTTTAAGAAGCCAAGTGGATCATTTGTTTAACAGCAGGTGTAGTTCTTGCTTCCTTTAAAAGGTAAAGGAAAAAAGCCACACGTTGAAATCCTCTGGCGTGACTTCCTTTAAAAAAATATATTTAGGATCAGGATAAACACAATTAACAGCTAAAAATCTGGGATGTTACAAAGTAATCACCTCTTTGATATCCAACATCAATACTTCTTTGGACACTTTGATATATGAGCTTGCCTTGATGAGGCTGGTGAATACATTAAAAATATGTTTAATTAGCATTTCAAATCAGTGGCACTCAAGTAAAAAAGAATATACAATAAAGGAGAAATATGGCAGAGGAGGGTGTATGTGTGTACGTTTATGTGTGTGCGTGTGTGTGTGTGTGTGGTGGTAGGGGTGAACAAATTACTCATAGATTTGATGAACAAAGAAACTGCCCTCAGAACAAAGCATGTGTTATAGCCTTATGCCTTTCACCTTCTCTCTTCATTCAGAGACCAGCCAAATCAAAATGATCCTCCAGGCCTTAATTTTTTCTTCCCTTTTTTGATTTCTTCATCACTCTCATGCAAAAATATTCTGTCTCTAATTAATATGACCTCATGAATTTTTAATAAAACCAGATCCCCTCTTTGAAAATGCAGTGGGGAGCCTTGAAGTACACGTGTCAGTATTTCCACATTGCTATGAGAAAAAAAAGAGGAAATGTGTGAGTTTGACTGATCTAGTTTGTGATGAATAACTGATGTACACTTTAACCTATTTATTTCATTTTGATTTTCTTCACGCAGTGCACATGTGGAACTTTAGATCAGTGGGAATGATTGACAGATCAAGACTTTTAAGATAAAATGATTGCTATTCCCATATTTATTTATTTTTGTGGTTGAGAAGCCATGCAAAAGGAAAGTTAAGATTTCAAACTATTCAAAGTGAATTTCTGATGAGGTGTAATTCAATGGAAAATATAAAATATCACTTTAAATTTAGCAGAGAGTCTTAACACTGTGTTGGTCTTCAAATCCTCATTGGTGTAGAGAGCCATTTATCTTTTCCTCTGCAGTAATCTTAAAATCACCAGGTTAGAAGCAGTTTTCACTCTTATTCCTTTCAGACAACTTTTCAATGTTTCAAGATGAAACTGTGAGCAATTCCTCATTGCTAAAATCTTTAATGATATTTAGATAATTTTTTTGTTTTTGTCTGTTTTAATTGTATTCTGATGTGACTCAAGTTTTGTTCTTGTTCAAGCTGATTCTTTGAATAATTTGAATCAAAGTAAATTATTTTGAATAGAAAACTGTGGATTTCGAAGGTTATTCTAAAAATTAAGGTTATTCTAAATCTAAAAATGCACAATGTTTTGTTAGTTTTGAAAGATATTTTGAACTCAAATGGCAACTGCTTTAGTATATTGAATGTGAAATGTGGATGTTGATGATGTTGACAAAGTCTGAAAATAGCAACAGGCTAAAGCCCCATTGGGATATATCATAATACTTCTTCCTCTCCGGAGAAGTTGTTTTTAAAATGTCATCAATACTACAAGCTTTAAAAAAAGTGTTATCATTTATAAAAGCTCTAAATACTTAACCATCAATTGCATCAGAAGGCACAGCAAAAACAAATATACAATGATATTCATTGTATGCTAAAGTGGACACACCTTCATTTCCAGTTCTAAATCTTGGTTACCTCTGTATTAGCTTTGAACACAGTTGAATACACACTCAGTAAATGGCCAGCCTAGCTACAGTCCTTCTCCTGTATATAAACTTCCCAGGTGGCCCAACCTAGATGCCTGGACCCAGAGGGAGAATGGGATCCCTCATCATCATCCTCTTCGTCACCTCAGATGGGGTCCATATCAACGTCCTTGTCAACATTCTATTCAAACCCCGCCTCCTCTCCTAAGTCAAGGAGTTGGCCAAACAGAGAGAGAGAAAAGGCAGCATCTGGGTCTTCCACCAAATACTTATAGCTGGCACCAGACACGAAACCATGTCCAATTTTGCTGGTGTGTGGGACAGGACGAGGTTGGCTTTTGAGGCCGCTGACACTTACAGGTGACGCTGGAAGAGGAACATAAGGTTACACCGATCGTAGCATCGTAGGCTCCTACACTGATCGTAGAAGCAAGCATGCTTGCGCACCCATGCATGCAATGCAAAAGGGGTGGGGATCTTTCTCCGAGATCAAGATGGTAACCCTGTAAGCTCTGGACCCGACATCCTTCGCCTGAGAGCAACATGTGGTAGCCATTATGCTAACATTGCCCTTAGAGCAAGCAAAACCAGGAAAAGCAAAAGAAACACCTTGCTGTCTGCAATGATACGAAGATGCCGCATGTCAAGCATCCTTTCACAGACTTGGTGGTACAGTCAACAACTTTATATGTTTCATTATTTCATAAGTCACGAATTCTTGAGTAGACACAAATCTCATTCTTATATTTGAAGACTTACTCTAAACAAAAAGCATTCACCATTCTTTTTAAGTTATATATTTATTGTTGAAGATATAGAGGAACATTTTGATGGGTGGCACACCAGAGGATTCCATTCTAAATTCTTCGGTAAAAAAAAATCCCCGAAAAACATGTTTCCTAAAGCGTGTAAATATTTTTTTATTACAGTGGTTTGAAGTAGCAGTATGCAAATCAATCCTGCGTGATCTTTTAGAGTTAGTTTAAAGAAGGATCTTGTATGGATGCAATGACTTTGCAACATCAAGGTTTTTCAATCGAGTTAAAAAAAGAAATGTATTACACAATTTAGGTTCCTAAGTGTATGCAAGAAATAATGATTTTAATTTTATGTAAAACGTACAGACTAACATGGCAATTTTTTTCTTTTGCGTTCCCACGCAATACTTTATTAGGATATTCAGCCAACTCGTTAGTTCGCAACAGCGTGGACACAGTGGAACACCCACACCCTTTGGATAAGTTCATATGGTTTTATTATTAGATCAGTCTGCAATATAAAGATATTATTTTGTGACAACACGAAGCCTGTTGCGAGGGCACTCAAAAGTTATTGCCATGGAATGCAAAAGAAAAAAAAAGATTATCATGTTACTTGGGGGGCTCGTCTGAAATGACAATGGATTGGCATTGAAGGGCATTTCACACCTAGGCCTTCAGTAGTAATAACCATTTCATGGCTATAAAAACATCGTATTATGCAGATTATTTTTCTAATTATTAGGGAAAATAGTAACATTTTACTCACTAAATCCATCCTGCTTCATTTCCCCAAGAAAAGTTCAATTACTCTGTCAAATTACAGATTATTTTTTTGTCTTTCAATCGCATTAAGAAGTTCTTTTCTATCACCATCAGAGTTTGTGCTGAAAGTAGAGCTTGTCCTATGGCATTTATGGCATAAGTTTTAATTCACTTTAGGGCTGAAAATGTCTGCTTGACAAAAGCAGCGGACACGGGGATGGTCACTACCAAACACAACAATACAATTTTATAGTATTGCTTTTAGCCTAAAACAATATCTGAATCCTAAAACTTTTAGGCCAGCAGAGAAGGTCTTCTAGGCCCTGACAGCCCACCACTGGGTTTTAGGATCATCTTCAATTCATTTTATAATACTTTATTTATCCCAGAGGGACATTACATTTTGAAGTAATTTGTTTAGTTAAGGAGTTATTATAGATTGTGATGGGTGTGGGCACGAAAGATCTTCTGTAACGGTCCGTTTTACAACTAATCTGAAGAAGCCTCTGACTAAAGAGACTCATTACAGTCTCATGAATGGGAGGGTTATCAGAGTTGTCCGTCATGTTCTTGATTTTATGTTAAATTCGTATTTCCATCAACATCTCCAGAGTTTCCATAGTCATCCCCAGAACCAAACCAGCTTTCTCGATCAGGTTGTTGAGCCTTTTGGCTCTGATACTGCTGTCCCAACAGATGACAGCAGAGGAGGTGACTCTCTAAACAACAGATTTATAGAAGATCTGCAACATCTTGCTGCAAACATTGAAATACCGTTTACTTTGTCCCTTCTGATAGATTGCTTCACTATTGAATCTCCAGTTAAGTCTGTTATCTAGATGAACACCAAGGTATTTATGTTCTTCAGCAACCAGTCAAAAGTTCAAAAGTCGTATTACAAATAGTATATCAGTTTGGATCCATAACAGACATAAAAATGATTCATTCAAATATCATTCTGGTTGTTTTCTTTTTTTTCACTGCAAAACAAGCAGATGTCATTGCAAATCTTATCTGGAGTTTCATTTCATCCCAAAACATCACTGCAGCATATACCTTTCAATGGATTTCCAATAGTTTTGTAGCTATTGTTAGATAGTTTGAAGAAATAAACTGTACAATAACAATGCACAACTCTTATAATTAAACACCAACCTCAGCCTGTGCGTTTATAATTATAAGTAATTATTTGGTTTGAAGATGCATACTTTCACACCTCTAATTGGCTTTTTGGTATGCAGCTGTCACACTCGTGCTTTCTGCACATCAGCGATCCTATTTGTCCGTACAATGTGTTCTTATAACATAATGTGACCTGCGCTATAGATCTGTGACTCCACAGCAATTTGGCTTTGTAAACTTTCCTTGCTTGTGTTCTTTAAGTCAGTATTTAAAAAGTGTTATTTCCATTGCAAATGTGAGTTCATTTTAAACACCTGTATTCACTATCACCCAAATCTTATTTATAATTGTGTTCCCATCACATACTAAAAAAAAAAAAACTATCATTATAAAGACATTCTGTAGGACACGCATTAGATGTAATGAAGTATTTCTCCATCTTAATCTATTCTAACTGAATGAATCTCTCTTATGTTTGTTAAAAAGAGCCCGCAAAAACCCTTTAACATGTGACTCTTGAGGGCATTGTGATGGTTTGCTCCACCTTGGGTCAGCATCATAGCAGTCAATATTCTGGGTTAATATGTTATTTTTCATTGGACCTAAATGAAGTTCTGAAGGTAACAAACAAAAGATTTAGAATCTTTTAAAAATGAACAAGAAAATGATATTTTTTGCTCTGCTCTGCTGTCTGAAGTCATGGTTACAGTTTTAAAAATGTAACCTTTGGGACCCAAAAATTCATATTGTCACAGTGACACAACTTTACACTCAGTGGTAACTATAATCAGTTTTTTGGGAGGCAGTGCTCGCAAAACCCGTGTAAAGGTGTTATATGCGGAAGAGACCTATATCAATAAAGAACTGGTGTGTCAAAAGAGAACAAATACCCCAATAATAGAAAATAAATTAAGAAATACCAACTGAATAAATAAATCAATCAAAATATACTCACACACACACATTTCCATTTAGAGTTAATTAACTGACGTACGAAAAAACTTCAGATAACTTTAGACTTTTCTTAGACGTACATTATTTATGTGGCCTGTTTTAGTTTTCTTTTTTTCATTATTTAACTTCATTGCAGTGGTACATGAAGTTTGCCTTCTTTTACTTTTTTGTAAAAGACTGCTTTGCGTTTCTTAACTGTTAACATGTTGTATGAATGATATATGATGTCAAATTTCATTCCCCTTAACTGAAATTTTATCCATTACACAGTTTTGATGAAGAATTAACATTAAATTATATGAATTAACAAAATGGAACAAATTAAATCATACCCTTACATATCTGATACATATCTGTCTATTATTAATAATTCATAGGTGTAGTTTCTGTCATGTATATTTCTTTTTTGTGTCTTTATCTTCTTACAGATTTGTTATTTTTTGTGGTGCTCCATTAATTCCTTACCACCGCAAGTCTGAGGCGAGCAGTTATGGTTTTTCTTTTTATTAACAAAGCTTACACCAAAGACCTTTGAATGCATCAGACAAGTGTCCTTGTTTCGAGTGAGAATATTTTATATTAGTAGTAATCTAAACCCAAAGTAGCATTCATTACAGCTACTGTAAACTCTACAATTAATAAAGAGCAGACTTCAGAAGGCTTTTTCTTCCACAGCAATCTCAACGTCTGTTTGTGTCTCGGTCAGCAGGTCAAACGTGTGAATGCTGCTTATGTAGTAGGCATGAAAAGGGAATCTACAGGATGTACACAAAATATTTCTTCTCTCAGGGCACTTACAATTTGTATATTTTCACAATCAAAGACAATCCTATAGGTAGCATTTAACTTCCCAAGATAATTTGGGTTCATTGCAGTGGCGTCATCACTCTTTCCTATAGCGTAGCAAATCTTAATAATTGGGCATAAGGCATTTGCTGTCCTTTCACCCCTTGCGTGCATAGTTACAGCATCCATAATGACACATCAGAAGTAACTACTGAAAACTCATCCAGCCTTTATCTATAATGCTTATTCCAAGTAGGCTTTAGCAGGCAGCTGGAGCTTATCCCAGCTGACATTGAGTGAGAATCATTGTAAACATCTAAAAAATAAAATCAAATACAAGACAGCTTACCACAGCTGAAACAGCATACTCACCTGCCAAACCTTCATGCCATCACCACTGAACCCCTCTCTGCCACAAACTCTGAGGGTTTATTATTGACTTAGGGAGCAGGTGATAAAGATCGATGTCAGCCTGTCTCAGTAATGGCAGCAAGTGAGTTGCAGTGGCATCATGTGATTGAAGATATTAGCTGTTATGCGAGCACAATCAAATATTTGTATAATCCGGACAGAGCCGTTATTTATCCATGCTAATACAAGTATATTAAAGAAAATAAACAGAGTTAGTGCCCAATCACTCACAAGGGGAATCAGCCACAGCATTTATCAGAACCTGGGGTATGACCCCCCTCGGTCAAGTCTCCCTTCATACCCAGCATGCTAACTGACAGGCTGAAATGTATAATAGGCCTTGATTTGTATGCAAAGGGTTGCAATTGTCGTTTCTTTAAGGTTGGTTTGCAAATAATGCATGATTTGGGACTTCGGTGTCAGTCTGATATCGATGTGTGTTCTTACAAATGCAAACCCCTGCTGGATTTCCGCCACGGTTTTCTTCTGTTATCAACAACACTTGCTAAAAGAGTGTCTTCATTAGGCAAACACTGAAGCTGATGTGTGTGATAGATATTTGCAAGAATCAGCGTGCAAACAGGAGCAACCACCATTCCTCAACTGTTTTACGCTATTAACAGCACCTCCCTACCCTTTGTCAGACCATAAACTAAAGACTTCAGATATATTATGTTTTAATACCCAGTTATAAAGGAAAAACATAAAAATGCAAAATGCAATATCCCAGAGCTGTCACTTTGATAAACAAAGCTGAATATTGATCTCTCTCTAAATTGGAGAGTAGGAGGGAGGTTGTGGAGGGACAATAATGTTAGATTCCCAGTAACATGAAATTACATGCTGGAACAGAATGCGTTCTTCTTTGGCCTGTCACTATCCTGCTGCACAGTAGTTTCTCAAATAGAATAAACTGGCGCGCCACTAAAACAAGAAAATGACTCACAGTGGAGAATGACAACAAGAACACTTTTTTAAAAAAAGAAAAAAACATTAATAATCCTTGTCAATTACTGATGATACAGCTAAAAAAAAAATCCATTCAACCTGTGTCTTTCCTTTTGGATTATTGTTGCCAATCAATAAAAGTACATGCTATTTCCTTGAATTGATGGTTTGGGTTATTGGTTATTTGAATCCTGTAGTACATGAGTGTCTTGTAATTGAAACCATTTAGCTTTTCAAATCTTTCACAAGTACAGTAAGTTCTTAATACCGTACTACAGAAAACAGCTTTAAATGATGGGAAAAGGGGTCAAATCTGACTTACAGCAGGTGAATCGGACATCACGTTGAGAATAATTTGTGCTATTCCAGGTATCTAACCTCCTAACACAAATGTTGGTGCTTGTTAACCTTGACACTCCCTTTGCGTGAGTTTTGCCATGATATTCCTGGTGAGACTCTCCTATATGCGTGCCTATATATTTTTTTTTCTTCTCACTGAAGCTTCCATGACGTATTTATGTATGTGAATATGTGTGGATGCAGTTTGTGGAGTTTAAGTGCTTTAAATTACCAAGTAAATCTGACAGAAGATAGAAGAATACAATGCAACCTTTTCACCAGAAGAAATATGCTATTTTGTTTTAGAACACCAACATGAGTCAAATATTGAGATCAAAGGTCACATGTTGCAAGACTTTTCCAAGTCAAGAAAACTATAGACGTAATGGAAAATTTAACTTTGCAAGAGGGTTTTGGTCCAGTGTTCAATCAGATGGGTGAAAACCACACTGCTCTTCCTGAATGCATGGTTTGGTATTAGATCAAATCCATCTATTCAACACAGTAGAATCTATTTTCCCAGGAACTCAGAGCTCTGTGATCCCGCTGTAGCTGGAATATAGTATCCAGTATCATGTCTTAAAAAACACCATTCAACAGGTGTTGTGCAGGACTATCAGGATATTAAAGATGTGAGCTAACTAAAACCAGGTCTGTAAGAATGTCTTTCGCCAATGTTTCCAACTCACCACACATTGATCCTAAAATCCCAAATAGAGTTTGGGATCTATTGACAGCTTTATCCCTCTCTTAATTAGTTCCAGAAAAACAGGCAACAGGTTTGATGATAATATTACTTGCAATCCTTGACCTTTGACCAAAGCTGATGTGGTTTTTTAAAGGACCATCCATGACTGGCATAGACTTCCAAAAATAATCTACTGTTTGGAAAGAAATAAGAGTCTGTTTATCCCAGTCACACCTCTCCAGGTGAATAGATCATTGCGAACAACAGAAAACTATAGAAGACCCAAGAGGTAGCCCTTCAAGAACAATGACTCCACGAAGAAAGTTGATCCAGGTTGTTGCTCGTGGCACATACACTCAAAAAACAATAAAAACCATCCCTCCTGTCACTTATACTTGATATAATCACACCGCTCAGAGAGTCTCACCATGTGCCATGTTCTATGTTTTAAGTTTAGTGATTTAGGTTTTGTGTTCCCATTCTTTTATTTTGGTGTCTGTCTTTTTTTCCTGTTTCCCCTTTGGGCTCACTTCTTCACTTCCCTCATATGTCTCGTTTTTCCAATAATCCCTCAACTCCCTGCACCTGCGTTTCTCAGTCACCTGCTCTCATTTCACTATTCGCACTCGCGTTTATGAAAGCTTCTCATTCATGTCACTCCTTGCCAGATTACCGCCATACTGTCTGTACGGAGTTATACCTTGTTCCAGTCACCATGTGTCTGTCTCCGGTTATGTTCTTCTTTCTCCTAGTCTGTTTCTAGGTTTTGTTAGTTTTCAGGTGTTGCTTTGTTTTTTCCCGGTTCCGTTATATTGTATCGAGCTTTGCTGTTTTGTTTGTTTTGTTTTGTTTGTTTGTTTGTTTGTTTAGCTAATAAATTAGTTTTCTTTAGTTTCCTTGGTTCCTTCCTATGTTTTCTTCCCTGGGCCTTGCATTTGGATCCCTTCATCACATTACCACCCCCCATTAAGTGACACTGTGGGCTGCTCCTGAGTTTGAAAAATCCCAATTGAATTCAATTTGGAGAGTTGAAAAGCATCAATTACATCAAGTGCAAAAATTGTTTTGTTTATCATAATTTATTCATGTTAATTGATACCAGTACACAAGTGTACTATAATTTTAAAAAAGTTCTGCCGTGTGTGTTTAAGCAGCAAATTACGTTCATGGGATTGCCCCACTATGTGAATCCATCAGCCATTAACTGAGGCTTGAACAGAAGTTTAACCTCCATATATCTTGGTCTGACACCAGCTTTTAAAATGTCTTGTTCTAGCAGACCGTCTGATGGCTGTCTGAATCGATTTGTCAGGAACACCCGGCGTGAAGCGATAACAAACTATATGCTAACTTTCCAGTTTGATAAAAAAAGATCCTTTTCTCTAACAAGGCATACAGGCCTATACCTAGAGAGTTAGCGCTTCATGTCTTCGACAAATAGACCTACACCTCTCTTTCTATCTCCCACACTAGCAGAGTTCTTAGAAGGCAGAAAACCATCTACCTCCTTCCGTCTCTCTACATTAAATCGACCAATCAGAGGGTGTCAGTCATGCATCCAAGCTCGCAGCTGACAAGTTGGCAGTTGTGATGCAAGGGCGGTTCATACATTACGATGACACACTGCCAATATCTGTGTGGTAGAGGCCGCATATCTCTCCTTTTTTACTCTTAGTCAGTAGAAACTGACTCGGAGGAAGACAAGAAAGGAGAGGGGCATCGAACCGAGCAGAATTTAAAGCATTGACTGTAAGTTTTCAGATCCAGATCTGACTTTACAGTTTGAAGTGTGACTGATAGCACACACAAGCGAAAAAGTTTACAGGGGTAACAACTTGTCTTCCAGCCAGCAAAGCTCAATCAGCTTAATGCCTGTAGAGCAGGTGTTACTGATAGCAAAGTACACTAGTACGTGCTTGTGTGTGTTTTGGCTTGTTATTGAAAGTTAGAATCATATTTATTTAGCCAGGAGGTTGCTGAAACATAACTAGAGTTGCTCCATGGGTCTGAAATGAAACCGGAGGGGGCCCTTTGGGGCTTCAGAGCATGACTCAGAATGACAATCCCAAGCACCATGACACAAACCCAAACCCTGTTAAATCAATAAAAACAAAAATCAGCCACACTTTATTCTTTTGGCTCTTATTATATTCTTATTTATTGTTATTGTTGTATTCTTATTTTTCGTATTGAATTTGATTATATGTATATATTTGTTTATATTTGTCATGAGCACATGAGCAGCTGTCACAAAGATCACATCAATGATTACCTAAGAGCGATTTTGACCTGGTTAGAAGCTTGAAAAATATGCCTTATCTTGAAAAAAACTGTACTCATTCTTTACTATAGTAAAGTCTTAAATATACATTGTCCACTAATAGCAGTGACGTGTAAAGTTATGCCACCAAAAGTGTTTTCTTGGAACTATAGCTATGATGGTGAAAATAACACTAAATCTAATCCATATGCATCTAATGCTTATAATTTAGTTTTTTCTTTGCAAAATGTTTGATTTTGGACACTTTACCTTTAATGAGAGACCTGTCCCAAGTAGGTCAAAGTATGTTGAATTAGGTGGCAATTAACTGTTGCACTGCTGACTGCCTGCAAATTATACACAGTTGGCAATTTTGGTGAAATATATGGTTGCCTTTTTGCTTAACAACCAAATCCTTGTTAATGTTACAAAATAATATTATAACATTTCAATTATATTTGGCATTTCTTGTCAAAAATGTTTATGAATCGTAGTTAAGAATGATATTCCACAAAGGACAAAAGAGAAATAGGAAAGAAAATATTGGATTTTGTCAAGGAAATGCATGAGATGCATGCTTTGTCTTAAGTGGGATACATATGGGTCTTAACTCTGGGTGACAGGGTGTGTGATGTTTTCCTATCTTTCATTATCAAGCAGCCAACCTGGCCACCAGGCATTACCTGTTGATGACCGAGTGGACCGCCAATCTGATGGACAGATGGATGGGATTGTTGATGAATGCCTGGCAGGTGCTTTGTCAGACTGGAAGGCAATCTAAAACCCTGAGAGAGGGAAGAAACCATTTAGACTTCAGAGACACCATGTTAACATATCTTACACAACTCAAAATCCCACCTGCCCCCAACTCACTCGAACTCCTGCTCGCAATCAAATTACAGTGTTACACTTGTGTCTTAATGAGGCTTTCGTAGAATGCTTTTGTCACCTACAGTAAAATGGCACGCTGTGTCGCTTCTGTATCAGCTGAGTCTAATTTAGAAAAATGCCCATGGAGTAGGTCAATCTCCTCTCTCATGCGCAATGACTGATAGATCCAATACCTCCTGAATCAGATAAAACTTTGACAAATGGCCCCAAGCTGGCCTGAGCGGTGTTGAGGAGAACGGCACGGAGCCGGGGAGATGCTGTGTCCATGGCCAGCCTTGTCCCTCTACCCCATCACAACAGCTGTGGCTTTGATCAATGGGGGCACTATACGGGCATGCTTATATTCTGAGACAGGTCCTAGGCCCGTCATCCCATGATTAAAAGGCCAAGAGGATATTGCTTTCTTACCAATCACCCACCCCAAAAAAAGACTGAAAAAAGAAAAAACGTAGAAAAAAACTTAAAAATAAAACTGGGATGGCAACATCCACCCCTTGGTTCTTTCTTAATACTAATTGTAATAAACATGCTAAGGAAGTTTACAAGATATAACCTTTCCTTAACATTCAGCAACAAGGAGCATGTTAAGACATCTTTTTAATATTTATGGCCTGCCTGATCTGATTATCAGCTTTAATAAGTCAAAACGACAAATTGAGATGAAGACGAATAACTTCAGTCCAGCAATCATGACTCTCAGTCAGTACAGAAATGCAGTTATCACCTGATTGTGACTTACTATTCATGTTCCCCTTATGATTTTTTTTTTACTGCGACTTTCTGTTCTTCTACGTGCCAGTCTATACATCTCTTTTATGAGCAATGAGTCAAAGATGTCATTACACAAGTCTATATGCCATATGCTACAAAGTATGAACGAAGTTAAGGTACTAAGGTACTAAATGTTATTGATCACCTATCAAAATAAATCAACAATCTACAGCCAGAAAACCACAAGGGAGCTTGTGTATACATATATATCCTGAGCAGTTACAGCTTACTACCAGACACACACGTTTATGTTTCCTTTCACTTTGAGTATATCCTTTTAGAACTGCAAGACGTGTTTGCTAATGACACGGGAAAAATAATAAGTTTCCTTTTTTATTCTAACACTCTATGTTTATAATATATTGATGTAACAGATTTCAAACCACCACACTGGTAGCAGGAAAGAGGCATTTAGAAAACATGTTTCTTTAAAATCCTTAGTTAAACAATCCATAAGGTGTCTTAACTATTTTCACAAACACCAGAGAAGTGTGAACATTGTGGATGTTATGCAAAAACCGAGACTGAATCTACCTAAGGGGGCCCAGTGTCTTAAATACCACAGTTCAGAATTCTGGATATGTGCCTGACATTTGCTCCAGTGTATGACATTGTGTCCAGCATCTAGATAAAAACACATTTTTGCCATAACAAAAAAGTTACAAGTATAATATATACTATGAGAGGGAGACAGAAAGCACAAGAACAACACAAGAAAATTGGATTTTGTTCCAGAACAGAACCCAAAGAAGAGAACAGAGAATGACAGCGAGATTAATTTTTATTGATATGTAATAGCAACTTAACTATTTTGTTTTGTTCTGATTGGTGAAATAACAGTCTGAAGTTGTGGTTAATCTCTATAATGAAAATATTGAAACATATTTATGCAGTTGAGACATTTATGATTGTGCTAAGTACCATATCTAACAGGGAATTCACAACAATACAAGAGCCGCATGACAATGTTTTTTTATAGATGTTAAACTGCGTTAGAATCTTCTTGTTATCATCTCTGTTTCATGGATGATACCCAGTTACGTTTGACATAACATGAAAATAAGTTGTTCACATGTAAAACTTTTGGGTCAGTATCTCTGAAGTTTGCCATATATATGACATGTTGCTGATGTACTGATTTCATTCATACACCAACCTCAAATTCTTTTAAACTTAACATCAAAAAGAGCACATTGTCTTATATTGTTTAGATGTTTGAAAGCTTGTTTGTTCTTTATGTATGTAATAAATATGTAGGATATCAGATTTGAATAACTACTTCAAGCACTTGTAGCGAAGTCATTGGAATGTCTGAATTCTTTAACCAGCAGTCTAAAAAATAACATGATCAAAATTAACGACAGGCCAAAGATCAAATTGAATTTAAGACGCAAACTGATGGTCATTAAGAATTTAACAAGCCACACATCTTTCATTTTATTGGACAGTTATTCATGCATGCAAGTTATAACTGTAATAAAGTATATCACACAGTTTGATAATACACATTCCAAGGTCTTTAATCATTATTGTTGATATGTATTTTTTTTCAAGCAGACTCAATTATGTACTTAAGTCAAGCAGTGGAATAAATGCTACAGTTTGTTTGACTATTCATTTCAATAAAAAAAATCTCCTCTCTTTTTAAGGGCACCACGTTCAATATTTTTGCTTTCCCATGTTACCAGTCCTTGCTCCTCTCACTATATGTTGTGTTCAAGTCAACTTGGTCCAAAAACAACATTTGAAATAAACCTAAAGGTTGACTAAATTTACATGACTTAAAAGAATATATTAGGAATAGCCTCCATGCTTCCAAACTGGATAACTGCACAAGAAAATGTATTTTTGTTTGCATGGAGCAAATGTTAGATTTTTGGGTTTGCTTATCATTTCAGTATTCCTGGGGGCTGAAGGGTTTGCACACATGTGCACACATTATATGTGGAGACTGAGTCTCTCCGGTTCAATTTCCTCTTTGTTCTGCCAAAAAAAAACAACAATGCATAAAGTCAGTTTGAGTTCAACAGAGGACCTCTTATCTGTTTTAGGTGGACATATAACTATTGCATATTTATGTGACATCGACAAGTCTGATCAAATGGCAAAGAAATCATAAGTGGTGCTCAATATGTATAGAATTACACAATTTTGCTTGGGTAATTTCTTTGCACACAGCAAAATACATTTGCAAAAAAAAAGACTCAAAGAGCAAATACTCCTTAAAGGTCAGTGCTTTATTTTTTCAAATGAGACAGTACACACCAAAATATAATGTGTGTCTCTTTTGACCACAGCACCGCAGCAGTCTGGAATAACGCCCCAAATGTTTGTATTCTTACATGACACTCACAATTTTCAGAACTGCAAGTTTAAAAAATAGTTTGTTAAGCTCTGGGAAGGTTTCAAGGGGTCAGTAATTCATAATATTTTGTTAGGATGACGTGTAGCAGCAGGTCTACAGAGGGGGCTTGGACTAGACTCCTTACAGAAACAAGCATGTTTTCATTCATGATAGGAACCTGTACATCGCCAGACCTCTGCAGGGCATATAGCCCAGGATCAGAGCAAAAGAGTCTTCCGGTACAGAGGGTCTTTTCTAACCCGAAGGAGAAAAGAAAAGGTAATTTACTTACTATGAAACTAAATTATCCTCCTTCAGTTCCAACTGACAAGGAAGCCATCAAAGCCTTTCAATTTCAAATAAACTATCAGTTTGTTTGGTGAAATAATTTCTTACCTCATTGTACACATTCAAGGTGCAACATATCCCATGGCATTGCTACATGTAATGAAGACATTCATTTATGTATCTAAATGTATTTTCATCGCAAAAAAATAAAAGAAAGTGAGTGGAATTTCGAGAATTAAGAAGTCATGTCTTCTCAAGGCCAGTGAAGGCCTAATTTGGATAGCCTTATCATCAGATTTGCCAATTTTGCTAAACTTTTACTTGCAAATTATGGAAGTCAGTGTTGGCAAATGGAATTAATAAATATATAAATGCAGTATCATGCAAAATGTTGACAACTTGATATCTGATTAAGTTTATTTTCTTAGGCTAGTTTTAGGGTTAGACGTTTTGTTTTAAACTTGTTAAAGAATGAAATTGGCATATAATTTAGAAGTTTAGGCTTGGGCAAACTTATGAATCTTATTCTTGAACTTGATACATCATTGACTTGGAAAATTATACTATTGTAAAGATGCAATCTAGTGCTGTCTTATATTTCTCTTTGTGATTCCTTAGGCATGTACCAGATTTCCATCTAAGGCAGCAGTTAAAATCATTTGTTTGTGGCTTCCTGCTGGGGAAGCTCTTGTCTGTGACCACTATATGCAAAATGTGGCATTAGTCACCAGCTAGCCTCCACTGACACGCCTGCAGAGTGAAGGAAATTAATACCTACTCCAGACACTTTATTTTATCTCTCTCTCTTTCTCTCTGTTCTTCAGCCAAATAGTCAGTAAACAATTAATTGTCTGCTGGGGACCTCCCTTCATGCTACTCTTTTACTATATTCCTCTATCTATTATTTTCTCACACCAGCGTTACAAAAGTATAAAGCTGGAATATGAGTTGGCGTGTGTTTTACTTCATGTCTGTAAGTGACTAGGATACATGAATTGGTTTTGGCTCTAGTCAGTGTTCCCTGGATGCATACATCGGCATTCAACACAAACTCCCACTGAACACAAAAAAAGTTTTAAGGACGCATGTTCTAACTGTGTGGTGTCTCATTTATAATAATATATTTAATAGAACAATTGTGGGAAATTGAGTTTTTTTCATTAACATTTGTTCATTAAATCAATTGCCAATATTTAAGTCAAATTGAAATATTGCACTATTTTTTCAGATATGAAACCAGCACATTCGGCACTGTTCAAATTATAGCATCTCAGCAAAAGTGATGTGACGAGGTTCAGTGTACAGCTGTATATCTATTTACTTTCGAAAAAACATCACATAAGGGCGTGTATTATGCACCCATCTAAATGCAAACAAGGTGTTCTTATAACAACTGATTATATCACTGTAACAGTTCATGAAATGCCTGGAACAAGACACAAAAATCCAAATGATTTGAAGAAGGGATGCCCAGGATGAAGAGCAGTGACAAAATGAGGAGAGAGCAAGCAAAGCTGAAAACATTTTTCCCTTAATCGTGACATTGCTATTCCACAAAACAGATAAATGCTCAGTGCTAATTAGGACACAGCTTTGATTTCTGTAGACATTTAATTTTTTTGACACTTTCACTCATCCCTATTTCCCCCTTTACCTCAACATACAAAATTTTGATTTAATTTTCTAATTTGTATACATTTTATTTTCTTCTGTTAGATGTACCTGAAAGATGTGCTTGTACCTTTTTGTGTGGACTTTGCATGTTCTCCCTGTGTCTGCATGGGTTCTCTCTGGGTACTCCAGCTTCCTCTCAATGTCCAAAAACATGCATGTTAGGCTAATTAGACACTCCCAATTGCCCCTACGATTGAATGTGAGGGTGTGGGTGTACCCCACCTTCCACCCGTTGTCAGCTAGGATAGATAGGATTATTGCAACAAAAGCAAAATCACAGCGACAAGCAAAGTATGTGCATGGGCCCATCAGGGAAAAGTTGTTTCATGTAAAAGTACAAAAAGTGGCTTTCTATTATGCTCACTTGATACAAAATGTTGAATACAACTGGGACTTTCCAACCAAACACTATATGTATCAGCACACGTGAAATGCAATGCATGACTGAATTAGGGTCCTGTATATTTTAACCCTCAGTCTGTTAATTAATTGATTCAAAGATATACTAATTCACTTTTGTTCTCACTCAGTAATGAAGCAGCACTAAAGACATCCACTAGGCTTTTTGGTGTCTAACTGCTGACAAAAACAGACACATCATCACACCAGGAAAAATAATGCTCACAACGGAGAAGGTCACTTACAGGAAGTAATCTCCGCTGTAGGCTTCGCATTAATCTAGCGAGGAACCATAAACGTAAAGCCAAGAACACCTAGGAACACAGCTGGTGCTGCTCTGCATTGCATAAAGCCATTGGAGGTGGTAAAGACATCTGTTTAGGATGCTTCCAAAACACTTCACAGGTGAAATTCTTCAGCCATATCCAACCAGAAAGGACACGATTGATACGATCAATAGTTTGACCCTGTAGAACATTTATCGTGTAAGAATCAGAGATTATTTGTAAGTGTATTTAAAAAACAATCTCTCGTTGAGTCTAATATATATTTATTTTAAATAACCCCAATAGATATTCTTATAATCATATGCGACATTTATGTGTTCCATTCAGATCGTTTAGTAAAGAAAATTTCAAGAGTATACGATACTCATAGTTGTAGAATTCAATGTTTTTCACACAGAGATGTTGAACAGATGTTAGGCAAAATGTACATACACATCTTTACACACCCCACTGATCAGAAAACATGACACATTTTTCAGCCACAGGGAAAAAGAGCTAGACTGAAATAGGGAGAGAAACGGGAGAGCAAACATCCTTTAAAAGTTGACATTAGGTATACAGACGCCGGAGAGCAAAGCACTCGCAATTAAACCAATCAATCTTTTCTGTTGCTTTCGAGCCAACATCTGGTCCACTGGTCCTGGTAGACCACTATCTAGGGTGGGGAGTGGGGGTTTATGGTGGACGGACACTTTGAGCTGTCCTTCAGTGATCTCCTTCTCTCACACTCACAAATACTGGAATGAGTGGAAAAAACAATACTCAGGTACACACACCGGTCCACACGGGCCTGATGTCAGCCAGATCTGCTGTGTTGTTTCTTTTGTTATAAATAACAACGGGCCACCTGGATTCCTTCAGCATGTTACTGCAGCTTGAGCATACATGTCTATGTGTGAGTGCTGCTAGGTGTGTCTTTTGTGAGTGTGTGTCGAGGCCTTAATGATCCCCCGGGCTGGCCAGGCTGAGCCCAGGCTCAAAGCAGTGCGGAGCACCTTATCCTGGGCTAATGGTACAATGGAGGATTGCCCCCCTTATCTAAGAGTGTGTGAGTGAGTACGTTGTCTGTGCGCTCGCGAACATGTGTGCTGTGCATATGAGAACGTGCAGGTCCACGCGTGTTTGTGCGTTCGTGTTAATGGGACGGCAGAGAATTGGTTGGAGGACTGACTGATGGCAGAGACGGATGGCCTGGGACAGAGACTGTGCTGACAACCAGTGAATACGGGGCAGCGTTGCAGAAAGGTCAACGGCATTCAGACACACTCATACACATATAATAATGTCAGGAGAGCAAAAAATAGGGGAGGTATGTGCGTTGTTTCTTTGTGCATGTGACTTTCAAAGTGTTGTTGTTGTTTTTTTTGCATTTAAATTCTCTTCCTGTTTCACGTGATTCAAAATTATCCAGCCAGATTACTAATGCAGGTATATCAAAATACTTCTTTTTTAAATCCCTCTTGAATGCACATTATGGCGGATTTTTGGATCAAATGAGCAAAGACTTCAAAGACAAGAATACTAAATAGGAAAGTTGAAGCATGAAAAAATAATACACACATATACACCTTTCTGAAAATAACCTTGAATGTTTTTATAGGCTTTGTCAAAAGCTTTGTCTTTCTTTGTATCTCATTGCATTTTTGTATTTTTTTTGTGTCGTCTATGTTCATTCATAGTTTGGAAAAACTATAAGCCTTCAATTTATTCTTGGTCTTAATCACAATGCATGTGACCATAAAAGTGTAAAATTATTGTAAGGATTAAAAATGGATCTAAATTACAGAGCCATTGTCTAAATAAGGGTGATAAGCACATGCACATTAATATGTATACAGACATCTGTGCAAACCTATACATAAAGATCCTCACAGTACAACATTTCATCATTTTAATTTGGGGATGTTCGGTTTGGGTTAGTTTTTCTCTTTTTTTGTGTTAGTGTGTGTAATTTGTTTTTAATTTGTTGCTACTCAGAACAATGAATCCTAGGTGGCTTTCTTACTGGAAGATAGGGGGCACATTATGGTGATAGAGAAATTATTATTTCATCCTTGTACAACATTCGGTTATTAACTGAACCAGCTTGGAGGGTTGTTAAGAGAAGAATGACCCATATGATCTGTACATGCAGGGGCAGGTGCATCCCCGTGATCCTGAGCATATGTCTGGCCACGCTGATGTCAAGAGGTTAAGTAGGATTCAGACTAGGGAATACATCGTTTCAAAGCTGGCACTCATACAGCAGAAAAAACACGCATGAGTGCACAGATGTATCACATGCTGTTTTGGCATGAATTGCACAATTTCCCATATTTGATAAATTATCACCCCAAAACTTGAGTATTAATTATTTTCTAATAAATCATAATATATCAAATTGGACTTAAGATATAAAGCAACTGAAGTGAGTAGATCATTAAGTCAAGTTAATTAGGTTACATATTGAAATAATCTCAGTTTCATCTCAGAGAAGAAAGCTTTAAATATATCAAACAATATGATCAATCTTTTCAATATCATCGTTAAGGTTGGATCAAATTACAAGAAATATTTGATTATAAGAAATTAAATTCTAAACCTCTTTGAGACTGATAAAGAAATGCAAAAATTAAATAAAATATTTGCTTTGTATCACTTTGCGACATAGCCTTAGAAATTGAGTCTGTATTGAAAAGAAGAGTGGAAGTGGATAAGGAAGTTATGTATGTTTAGGATAGCATAACAGTGGAGATACATCACTATGATACTGCAATTAATATTAATTGTGATTTATTTTCAAAATGAATGACGAGTATGAGTGGCCACGAGTCTAGTGCCTACATAAACAGACAAATTAACTTGCAATACCTGTCGAGTTTAACCTGGTAGATAGTGAAACAAAGGAATAAGGTAAGTCTTAAAAAAAGGAAAAACTACTGAATGTGTATGCGCAAAGAGAAACCCCTGTCTTAACATCTGGTCCAGCTGGGTCACTGTCTACACGCTTGCTGCAGCCCTCAGGCAGTGACATCCAGACCCTTGATCTCCATTTCTTTTGGCCATACAAACACATTTTCTGCAACCTGCAATAGATGATGATTGTAATCTAAAATAAATGAAAGGGAAAAACACAGCAGAAGGAAGGGTTGGGGGGTTTAGCTGGAGGAGGGGAACCAAAAGGGATGGAGACAGAGAGCATTATCACCTTGGCCGGGCATCTGAAGTTAGAAAAAAAACAAAAAACAAAAGAGTGTAAGAGAGAAAAGAAGGTCCACGGGCAAATTCATCTTCCCCTGCTACAATCAATCTCTGGCCAAAAGAAATACACAATAACTAGGCAGGAAGAGGCCAAGATTAATGGGCCACCGACATCTCCACTGACCAGCATCCACCTCCACCCGATACCACCTCACTCTCTTTTTCTGTCTACCTCTCCCTCTCTTTCACACACCCGCTTTCTTTCTTTTGCCTGTCTCTCACCCCTTTCCTTATTTCCTTGTATATTTCCTCCCCATCTAACCAAACCTCTCCACACACACTTGCACCTCTTGCACACTTCTTCCCACCCCATACATACCTTGTTTCTGCCACATGCTGTGATCTATCGTTTCTGCTGACTGTTTTACAAGTGCATTAGCAAGCTTTAATGAGAGAAACCAGTCACTGGACAAATGCATGCAAGGGCACACTGGCCTTAGGCAGCCCTGCTAACTCCCTGCTCAGTCTGGAGCAAAAGGAAAAAACGATTTATTTAAATCATGAAACCAAACTTTTTCCCTTTTTATGTTTACAGGATGCATTAAAGTGTCACAAATAAAACATCACATGAAGAAATTAAGTTTGTGATCACAAAGAAGAGAAAGAAAATCTCCCATATACGATTGTTTGAAAATCTCATACATGTTCTGGGTAAAAAGCAATGGCTACTTTACAATGTGATAAACTCTGTATAAATACGATAAGGAATTTCGGCAAGTTGAAGGAATCTCCAACAATTACAGTGCCAATAGGAACACCAGTGACACTTCCTTTTCATAGATAAAACTGTACCGGACATACTTATGATGGAAGGTAAGAAAATATTAACTCAACCGTTCATGTCTCATGCTTTGGAATTTGAAAAGATGAATACTGAATCAGTTGCTAAATGTTATTGACATTGATCAGAGGGTGGAACAGAAGATTTCCGGTATGGTGTAGTCATTGTAAATGTGTGGTAATGTGTGCCATTTTTTGTTCACAAATTAAAAGTAACCCTTTTTACTTTTTTTTTGGCCAGATCTAATATAAGTAACTTATCATGTAATATCAGCAAACACAGCCCTAGATACTCCACAGAAGAAAATAACAAGTATGTACATTGTGAGTTTGTTGATCACCACATTTGTTATCTCTGTTTTTGGATTTATATGCACTTGTGTGCGTAAATGTGTGTGTATGTGCAGGTTGTGTGCATTTTATTGTGTTTCTTTACTCCGGCCCAAGAGATCACAAACAGAGCAAGGACCTTAAAAAGAGCCAGTACGAAGCCCACAGAGGTAAAAATTCATTCCTTGAGAGCAATACATCAATGTGCATTTGTTTAATGAGCGCCAGAGTGGAAAGATGTATAGAACATGTCAGGCGTCCACTTGCAATGCGTTGTGGATAGCAGATAGCATCACATGTGTGACCGCTCACTCTATCTCTCTGCTCGCCTCTTTTATCTCCAGCCTCGCTCTTCCCATTATAAATGAGAGACAGCGAGAAACAAGAAGTAAAAATAATGGAGAAGTAAAGGGGAAGGAAAAAGAAAACATACACAAAGACGAAGTCTCTTGGCAGCAGCGCTTAAATGTCAACATACATTTGCAAAAACACAAGCAGTTGTATGTACAGTAGCATATCATACCTTTGGAGAATTAAAAAAAATACACCGTTTAAGTTTTTAAGGGAACACAAATTTTATCTGCCTTTGCCAGGAATAAGACAGTGATCTGCATTAATTTGTTTTCTTTTATCAGACACATCTCAGCATGACTGTTACACAAACAAAGTCACACACACACAGAACAGCATGCTCCCTGCCATGCTTAACTAACCTGGATCCCCCCCCCCCTCCTCCATCCCCTCCTTGCAGCTTGCCTTTGTTCGCATATGTAAATGAAGAGCATGGGGAGGACATGTGGGTAATTAATTGTAACTGGGGAGATAATGTTGCGCTGTCAGACATGTCGCTGGTTTGTGTAACATTTTTTAAGTGTAATGTGGTTAAAGTGGGAGTGTCTGTTAGCACTCTGTCTTAATTGTTGCATGCTGGGAACGCTAAGACTCAGCTACTTGCACCCTTCCTTGTCAGTTCTTCATTTAACTATTCGCATGTGTGTGCGTGATTGTGTGTTGACGGGAGGGAAGATAAAAAAATCAACAATTATCCAAACTTTGTGTGCAAACAGACTTCTTGATCGCTGCAAAGTTATAGTTAGAAAAAAAAAGTTTTAAAGGCAAAAACCGAGGAAGATGACACAATTTATACAGACACAATTAATACAGGATCAGGATAGGGTTAGAGGAGTCAAGCACACTTTGTAAATGAGTTTGACTCAATTCAGATACAGCTAATGTTTTGTCTTTAAAAGGACTTTCTTGTAAAAGTACCTCCACAACCCCATACTCCCTCAGCATTTTCTGCAGAAAACCCCATTCGTCTTTCAAATTCTACAAAACTCATGCAGACTGGAGGGTAAAACAGCTAAGATCCCACCAGGAACCCTGCAAAGACAATGATCTGGTCTGTTGTGTTTTTTTTTTTCTTCACAATTATTTGTAACATATCTAGCCATATCAGCAAATAAAATACCTGTAAAGGTGTCCTGTGGAAGCTTAACTAAGTGTCACTCAACATTTTCCTGCCATGGTTTAAGCCAAATCACTGCTCGTTAAACTGCCAGTTTTTATACTCCAGCAATGTGATATCACTCCAATATTTCCAAGTCAGTTTCAATAAACATAATTAATTTAACATTTCTACAAGGGAAGCATGAAAGCTCTTGTTGAGAAAGGATTCAGTACATCAATATACCATTTAACTCTGAAGCTAAAAAGTTTAACCATCATCTGCATGGCCATTGTGAATTCCTATTTATGAGATGTGAATTTGGTTAAAAAAGGGGAAGAAAGTAACAGAAATGTTCAAATAAAACATTATATGAATGTGAAAACATTCTTGCACTTATTTGGGTAAGATTTGTCCACATTTTAAGACGTCACTAGCATAACGAAACATTTATGAGTGACATCTGACCTGGCAACACATTTGAATAATGAAACCAGCTCTATCTGATCTGAGTCTACATTGAAAATGTTATTATCAGTGGCGGCCGGCCCATAGGGGGCGCTGGGGCGCCGCCCCCCCTAGATGTGGAGGGGGAAAGTTATAATATATATATTTATTTTTAAAGTATTATCAATGTCAGTTTTACTTAATAATATGTGGCTACATGTAATATGAATTATTAAAACAACACTTCCACCAACTCTCATTCAACGGTGCATTTTCACCCACAGAACGTATCGTTTCTCTTCTGGGGCGCTAGCCCCAAGCGCCCCAGAAGTGCAGCGAAATAACCAATTGAAAAATGTTGCTAGGGAAAATTAATAAATATTTGGCCAATCAGCTTCGCCGAAATTATTGGCTTTGGGGCGCCTGGAGCTGGCGCCCCAAAGCCATAGACGTGTAGCTATTGGTCAGTCAGGCTGTGACGTAGAGATGACGGCGACGGCGACAATTGAAGAGCTGCTTTCACATAATTCAGTGAGATCTTTACTGAGATCTCCTTACGTGAGAAGGACAATGGTGGAAAAATTAAACGTAAAGAAGCTGGGACCTGACAAGTCCGAAATAAATTTAACGCAGCAAATCAATGAAAAAGCTAAGTCCCACAGCCGGCCTTTTAACAGAAGCTGGTTCCAGCGTGAGTCCTGGCTGACTGCCGGTGGGACGGCCAACGCAGTTACGTTTTTCCCGCATCCCTTTAAAAGTGACCGGAGTGATTTGACGTGGACACAGTCTGGACAGACAGACTTAAAACACCTCTCTGAACAACTAAGAAACATGAAATATCACGAGTTCATATGGAAAACTGTGTTAAGCTAACCGAGTTAAGCTAAAGTAGGCACAAAGTGTGCCTACTTTGTGTTTGGTGAAAAATAGTAAAATTGAGTGTTGTATTTCATACTGTTCCCTTCCAAAATAATACCTAATATAGCTTCAAATGGTTAACTGTATATGTAAACTGCTGATTCTGATAAGGGAATTAAATCATTATTGTGGAATTGTACTAGTTTTACGACTTTTAACTTGAATGCATGTACTGGGTTAGGCAGGGAAATATATTGGCACACCAGCCCCACCAAGATTTTTTTTCACCAGCCGCCACTGGTTATTATATATAAAAAAGTATTGTTTTCAAGTTTTTTCTGTTTTTCCTGTGGTCATCCGGGTAATGACTGCAACACTGCAAAACTAGAAGAAGTGCCTCACGAACTTTAACAGTTCACCTTCACTTTGCTTTTTGCTCTTTCGATACTAAACAGTGTCGCGTATATACACAGTTCCATAACTTCAGTTAGTCAATGTATACTTCCATGTCAGTATCATGTACAGTGTCCTCCACAATTATTGGCACCCCTGTTTATGATGTGGTTGAGGAGTTCTAAAAATACTCCTTTTTTAAAACAACATAAAACTCAAATAAAAAAAAAGAGAAAAATTCAAAAACATGTGGCAAAATCTACACAAAAAAGGTTCAGCAGTCACAAAGTCAAAGTCCTCCCATGACCATCTCAGTCCCTAGACCTCAACCCAATTGAAAACCTGTGGGGCGAGCTAAAGAGAAGACTGCATAAGAGAGGACCCAGGACACTGGATGATCTAGAAAGATTGTGCAAAGAAGAATGCTCAATGATCACTCTCTCTGTGTTCTCCAATCTTGTGAAATGTTATAGGAGGAGATTAAGTGCTTTCTTGTCGGCAAAAGGGGGTTGTACAAAGTATTAACAACAGGGGTGCCAATAATTGTGGGACACATGATTTCACGCTTTTTATTTTCTAAATGTGTGATTTTATTTTTACCACAAAAGTAATGTACTCAAAAAAAGGTTGGATTTTTCTCACTTTTTTGCATTTGGGTTCTATTTTGTTTTTAAAAAATTGAGAGTTTTTAGAAGTCCGCAACCACATCTTAAACAGGGGTGCCAATAATTGTGGAGGGCACAATTAATGGTATTAAAGAGTTAAGTATGTGACACAACAAACAATGGCAAAAAAAGCCATCACCAGTCTCAAAATATTTGTTATCAAGTATTGTAAATTTACTCCAGATCAAGTAGGGAAAAAAAAATCCTACTATATTATGTATCTCAAGAACAAATGCCTGTACAAGCTTACATATGTAAATGAGTCAGAGCTTGCAAAACTGAATGAGCTGTTGAATTTGGCTTATTGATTGGAACCATGGTCTTGACAAGAGAGCTATCAGTTGACTCAGCAAGACAGATTTAAAAACTCATTAAGAATTTTCATTAATCACAAAGTGTAAAAAAAATATTTATGCTTTTTTCAGCTATCAGCTGTGTTTTCAATTTAGAGCACTTGGAAATGAAATGGGACAATTTAAAAAGGAAACATACCAGTTGATGAAGAGTGAGTAATCTTTTTTGAAAATAGAATTTCTAAAACAGCAGAAATGAAAACAAATGTTTAGCAACAGGAAGCACATATCATAGCCAAACTGTAAAAAATCAAATGACAGAACAGGTTTTCCATCCAGAAAAGCCAAATGTAAGCTATGATAGTCGCTATCTGACGCTAAAGTTAGGTTTGCCCTTGGTTTGTTGCACTGTCAACTATCAGCAGAATGGGCATTCAAGGGCTGTGCAGATCGTGGCAGGGGGACTTAAATCATACTGGTCAAAAACTGTGCTACCCAAATTCCACAAGCATGAGTAGTGCGTAACCAGTAGTGAGAACATACTGAACTGGGTCTAATCAACCATGACCATGGGCTTGGGGAATAAACAGTTACCCCATCTAGGCCAACCATACCACCAGTCGCTACTCGTGACATCAGCGTATATGCCCCTGGTCTGATGGAGCCTCAGAATACCTGCAGGCCTGGTTCAAGTCACCCATATGAAATGTTTTTGAACACCAGAGCCAGGAGCAGCACACCACAGCAGTTTTAGGATAAATTAGGGTCTGAAAGTATAGCATAAGTTTAGACAAGCACATCTAGCTCCTTGGGACAGGTGCTGATGGATTGCATGACTCAACTGGCTGAGGTCTTCAGCACCATCTTAAACAAATCCCTGAGACAAGCTGCTGACTCCCTCCTTCCTAAGGTTTTCCACCATCATCCTACTACATCCTATGCACCTCAAGGTTTTATGGTCAGTTACAGTGCAATTTGCCATACCAAATAGATGCAGTTGGTGAGTATGCTCTTATTGGTACAGTGGTTGAATTTAACCGGGAGCCTGGGACACAGGTGAGCTTACTTGAGGCTCCGAAGGAAGTAAAGTCGCTGTTGCACCTTTTTCACCCAGATGGATGAGTTCACAGACCAGGTCAGATCATTGGCGATATTGATACTGAAGAACTTGAAGCTGTTGAAGCTGTTTGAACCTGTTTTACTGCAGTGCATTATAGCCCTCTCAAAGTCAATGAAAATCTTCTTAGTTTGGTGGGTGTTAAGCTCCAGGTTGTTGTCATGGTACCAGGCAGCTAAATGTTGCACGTAATCCCTATAGGGCAACGGGTTGACATCACTGATCAGACCGATCACCGTGTGTGATCTGCACACTAGATTATTAGTCATAGGTGAGCAGTAGGTACAGGATGGCTCAATACACAACCTTGTGGAACGTTGGTGTTCCCAATGATAAAAGAGGAAGATAGGTTGTCTTACTTAACTGACTTGTGTCTGTCAGTTAGGAGGTCCAAAATTCAGATGCGGATAGATGAGAAGTTTAGACACACCTGCAAATAAAGTCACTTTGTGTCGGGTGGTCCAAAAGCATGTGGTTTTCTCCTGAGTATTCCTCCCGGTGGGACATGCCCGGAAACCTCTCCAGGGAGGCGACCAGGAGGCATCCTAATCAGATGCCCAAGCCACCTAAACTGGCTCCTCTTGCCGTGGAGGAGCAGCGGCTGTACTCAGAGCCCGTCCTGGATGGCCGAGATTCTCAACCTATCTCTAAGGGTCGCATCCGTGATCTTGTTCCTTCGGTCACTACCCAAAGTTCATGGTCATAGATAATGGTGGGAACGTAGATTGACTGATAAATTGAGCTGAGCGTTTAGGCGAAACCGACCCCTCCCTGGGCTGCCACCTTATCGTGGTGGAGGGGGTTGAGTGACCCAGTGATCCTAGGAGCTATGTTGTCCAGGGCTTCAAGCCCCTGGTATGGTCACCCAAGGCAAACATGTCCTAGGTAAGGGATCAGATGAAGCGCAGCCCAAACGACCCCTTATGATGAATAACATGAATGGGCCAAGTGAGCGCGGGTCACCGGGGTGCCACTCTGGAGCCAGGCCCAGAGGTGGGGCACATTGGCGAGCGCCTGGTGCCTGGGCTTTAACCCATGGAGCCCGGCCGGGCTCAGCCCGAAGAGGCCACATGGGTCAACCCCTTCATTGGTGTCACCACCCATGGGAGGGGCCAAAGGGGTCGGGTGTAATGTGGAACGGGTAGCAGCCGGAGATGGGGACTTTGGCAGACCTATCCCCGACTGCAGAAGTTGACTCTGATAAAATTATGATTCATCTTAAATATTCTTTTAATATTAATTGTTAGTGGCAACCATTTTGATATATTTGACACAACAAAATTCCTGTTCTCAATTTAGACGTCTACATGATGTCTAAAAAGTTACATTCAAATGTTGAACTGCATACAGACGTTCAAGCAGGGTTGCAGTTCAATTTTTGAAGTCGCCATCTAGTTCTTCGACTGACTGACACAATATATATGTAATGAAGACCTTTTTTTTCCATGAGCCTGGTTGACTAGTTTGATATGCTCTTTGAAATAAGGTCTGTTCATGACAAGTTTTGCTTTTGTTTTGAAAAAATCATTTCTGCATACTCTATCAAGACCCTTCACCACGTCTGTTTTCTTGTATTCAGGCCCACAACTTTATGGACCTCAGGTCATCCAGCTCCATATTTCTCCTTGTTTGTTTACGACACTGCATCATTCTCTTTGTCCCTACCTGGGCGGCTGTTTTCCACTGGATGAACAATCTTTATAGAAGTACACCCACCATAACAGGCTTATAACATAAGCCATAACAGCCATGAGTTGTCTCTGGGAAATGTCAAGCCTGCTGTTCAACAAATCACCCCTAACATATGATGTTTGGGGTGGAGTTTTTATCCCTGTCTGACTGAGCAACTACTAAGGGAAATGAAATATTCCGAATTAAAAAAAACATGGTACAACATGCTGAATGACTAGTGTACTTGGGCAGTAGGAAAAGAGCTCAAACCGATCCAGGTGGGTCAGGGTTTTTGCTTTGTATGCATCAGTCATGCTGGTAAGAACTTTGTCCAAATTTGTATTACCTCTTAAGGTGTATGAGACATTTTGCTGATAATGTGAAAGTCCAGATCTCAAATTGCTGTAATTAAATTCTCCCATAACAATTAAATCTCCATTCAGGTGCAGAATTTGAAGTTTGACATTGGCAGCACACAGGTCTTTTTACATACATTTTCCCCCATTGCATTCATTTTCTGAAGCCTAGCATAATTGATCCACTCTTGATCCTACATTGGTTTACGTGTGTTTTACTGATGTCTGATTGATCCATTTGGCTTCCCACTAATCCATTATTACTTTACAATTATCAAGAATTATTTTCCCCCAAAAATGTGTTAATGATCAACTTAAAAGTGAGCCTGAGGGAAGATATCTGGTGGCAGATCACAATGAAGCAAGCATATATGTCTTTACTTGAGATGGAGTATCTCTGATGGAAGGGTATTAAGTTGTCTAAATGAAAATCAATAATGTGTGAGTGCTAGTGTGTACTGAGGGGTGTCCGAAGACAGCGATCTATGGAGCAAAAACGTGGCCAAGAAATTATATTTGCATTTAATAAAAAGAATAATCATCAATCTTTTGGTTTAATCACCTTTATCTACCATATATTATAGGAATATAAATGTAAGTTTTCAAGCCTATCTCACATATGGGCAAGCCTAGAAATGCTTAACCAGTCACATGTCAATGACTGGTAACTACAACTGTGAACACCCTCCAACCCGAAGAAATCACTGCTATACGTTTATCCTCTGGGATTTGAATTTGTTCATGGTAGACAGTTTAACAAAATTATCCCAGTGTACCTCAAACTCACTGCTTTGGGATGCAGCTAAGGTATTGTCTGTTGTAGCTTTGTAAATGACCGATAGGAAATTAACAGATTTTGTATTTTCACAAAGATAATTACTGCCTTGCATATACAAACCCAATTCAAATTGATTTCAGACAATGTGTAAAATGAGAATAATAACATAAGAAAATACAGAATGTACTGATTTTTAGTATGGAAAATATTCACTCTTTTTGTATTTTATACCTAAAACATTAAAAGCTGGGGAATTTACCACTTAGTTACATCTTTCCATTTAACAATGCAATGTTTAGGAACTGAGGATGGTACTTGTTGATGTTTTGTATGTGCAGGGGTAAATATGGCTGCTCTGCTGACCACCCATGCTACATGCATTTTGAAGACTTGGAAAACGCTTATAACAGTGTTTCCTTAAAGATTCTGTTATACTTGCTAAGGGAGTATGGGGTTCTGTAATCATGCTGGCTTTCTTAGCTGCTAAGTCAAAGTAAAAAAGATATATTTTATGGTACACATTTCATTTTGCTATGGATGCTCCTTGTCAATTATTTTTGACCATGGAAAGAATCTTTTAACTTAGATATGGAATGGTAGGTGTCTTGTATGAGAAACATAGATTATCATACATTTTGCGAATTAAGTGGTTCCATGAGCTTCGTCAAGCCAAGACCTTTGGCTGAAATGGCTCATGGAAGGAAGTTCCTACAATTCAAGACCATGGTTTGCAAATAATTTAATTCTCTCTTGTGTGTCCCTGCCTCAACAGGAGGAGATTGTTTAAGTTTGTTAAAATTTCATTTAAAATTTATAGCAGGTTTGGACGAGAGATGGACACAAGAACTTTGAAATAGTCTGCAATAATAAGGTTGCTGCTGTGGTGTGTTGCATTGAAGAGGGTTTTGGGTACAAGTGGCTAAAATAGGTTTTCTTTGGAGCACGGCTGGGAAGGTGTGGAACTTGGCCATCCAAAAGGAATTCTTCAGTATTCAGTATTCTGGAAAAAAAGCTTCCTGGTTGCCTTTTCTTTTTCATTGTTTTTAATTGGAATAAGGTCGGGTTGGGTCACTCATCTTAATCTTTTTTATTCTTGACGTGACATTGGATGGGTCTCAACTCATTTCAGTATCATGGTAAATAAGCTAAAGGAAGTTTTAGACAACTGTCTGGATCAATTCAAGCAATTTTTAAAAGACAACCTCCTTCAGTTAAACGCTAGTTAAACAGGAACTTTGATTATTGCTCATTACCAAACAGCTGATTCTTCATATTTAGAAACATTTTGCTGCCTGAACTTGAGATAATTATCCATGATTTTATTTCTTTGTGTTTACATTCTCATAACTATTGTGATGCTATTTTCACTTAACATATTTTCTTAAGAAATAAGCTTAGAGTACCCTTCAAATATAGCCGAAGTCTACTGAAAGATATAATTGGTACCAAAAGAAGATCACATTTTTTAGTTTGAGCTTTTAAAGCTATACATTTTCATGTTGTGTAATTCATGTTGTATTTATCTTTCACCTAAATAAATTTCACTCTTCCTCTCAGACTTTTAAGTCGTCAGGTCAGAGGTTGATGCTAGACCCAGGTACTCTGATTTAGCTTTTCAGACGGTGGCACCATGTTTTATTTACAGAATAATTTAGCTTTTAATAAACAGCTGAAAAAACTATTTTGGACAGACAAGCCTTTAATTGGTTTTGTGTCTATATAGCATTCTATCATGTCTATCATTCCTGGGTTGTTTTGTTGTAAAAGTCCATGTGATCTTTATCTGTGGAATATCAACCAATTTTAACCATCTACCTACCCACTTATGAGCAAATTATTCTTAATGCAATTGTGGAAAAATGATGTGGTGTCTAAGAAATTCTAAATATATTTTTTTTCCAAGATAATTGAAATATGTTCCATAGTCTCATCTGATTGATTAATCTCTAATTAAAAGTTACTCTAGGTTTAGTAACCCTGCACATTGAGAGTAGACACAACTGGTGTTATAGATATTGTAAAGTTTCCCTCTTACGCTCATTTTTATCCTGTTTCCCCTACCTGAGTTTCAGCACTGTTTCTTTCGAGAGAGAGAGAAAAGGAAAAAGGAAATTTTTCCATTGCAAAGGCAGTCAGGCAGAGGACAGGAGAGAGGAGGAATAAATCAGCAGCAGTCTGGTCTCCAGTGACCACCCGCAGCAAGGGAATAGAGCAGAAAGCCAGGGAGAGAGAAGGGAAGTGAAGTGGAGAGTGTCAGCAAGGGCTTGGACTACAGAGAAATAATGTCCTTTAACAGTATTTCCCTCTCCACCCAGACCCAGTGTGCCATCTAAATCTACCTTAACTCATTTAATGTCACAGAATCCAACCCTTTCAATGAACCAGGCGATGTCCACAATCACACATACACACACACCTTTGCTGCCTCTGACAAATTAGAATTGCTTAAACTCTATCTTCCTACAAAGTGGTGTCTGATGTGGAAAATGTTCAAAGTGAACATTATTAAGCAACAGAGGAGCCACGTTGATATTAGCCTGAGGAAAAGATCTGGGAGGGGATATAAAAGTGACATGAGGTTACATGCAAAGAGGTCTGTACAGGCTATATATCAACATTTTTTAATATATAAGATATCTTTAGTATATAGACCATAGTGGATTAGTTTTGCAAAAAATCTAGTGCCACGATCAACCAAGCTCACGCACAAATACTAAAATACATATGCAGCTGCAATTGCTACAAAAGGAGAGTCTAAGAATTGTTAAATTTTAGGATGGCCGTTCAGTGAGATCACAGTATAAACTATAGAAGAACATTACAAAAAATCTGATTGATCATGCAAGAAGTCTGATGGATCATTATTCTTATGAAATATAACAATTCTGTAAATCTGAAAAGTATTTGTCAGTATTCAATAAAATATAGACTGCTTTCCTGAAGAGGAAAAAGCATAATGAAATATGGTTTGTGTATTTTTTAATATGATGCTGTTAAATATGTTTGTTTCATTCTGTGTGGTGTTGTGGTGTTTTACTATTAGCAATCTACTTTCACAATTCACTCAAGTTCTTCTATTGTGTAAGCAGTGTTTCATCTTAAGTGAGTTTATTCAAGGCAAGCTTTTCCACTTAAATAAAAGATGGAAATAAAGGCAAACAGAGGGGGAGAGAATACCAGCCAACTGCTGGCCCATAGGACACATTTAGTAATCCTTCCAATGATGTCCAGGGCCTAGTGATGGTTACCAGACCTGCAAATACTCGAACAAATACACACACACAAACATACCTGATCCATTTTTATTGTATTTGGGTCTGCAGGCTTGTATTTTCTTCGCTCTCTTAGCGCCACACACACACTACACTCGAAAACAAAAATCCATACTATCGACCAGCCAGTGTCACCACAATTATTCTTTTGAAACAGCCATTGAAAACAAATTACATCTGCACTGCGTTTTCATCCGATTGCTCTGGGTGAGCAATGCTCAATGGTAGAGTTTGCCCTGCCTCTACCAACCCACAGACCCCTCCCTAAAGGTTTGCTATCTATAAACCAGTGTTACTAACTACTTATTTCTGAGTATGTTTGCATATCTGAATGTGTGAATATGATAAATCCAGAAAGTGAAAGAAGAAAATTTAAGAAAAAACTTTCACTCATAAAATTGTTCATTTTTAGCAGCCTTTGTCAAAAGTAACTATACATTTTTAGTACAATCTAGTCTTAAAATATTATTTTCAGCATTAGACATTGGTACTGTGTTGTTTTTCTTTTTTTATGTTTATGGCTGGTTTAATCCAGAGGGTTATACTACACTGTCATTTAGAAGTTAATTATAAATTAAACTCCACATGTAAAACACATCTTAAATTAAGTCTAATTATTTCAATGAAAAAGACGAGACACCTTTTTCTCTGACACAATATCAAGAACATTTCCAATATACAGTATACAAAAGTCAAACACTAAAGAATTTTCCAATGACATAATGATCTGAAGGGATGGCAATAATATTTTTTTATGGAAAATACTACATTTTCTAATTTCAATCAGAAGATTTCTATTGACAATTCTGAAATATATTTTGGCTCTTGTCCAATGACACCTTGAATACGCTTGAATTTACATTTAAGTCTTCATGGATCATGAATAAGTTAAATATTTGGTAGTTTCTGTTGTCCCATAATCATATGCTACCAGTATGATGGTTGACATTTTTCTGTAAAAGCCATATTGAGAAGCAGATTGATTGCTACACCACTATTCCACCACTATAACATATAACCCTATTACTCCCACTAATGGTATTAGTCTGGTACTCTCACGCACATAAGCACCTTCCAACAGCGTCAGTCTAGTGGTGCCATGTGACAATAGGAGAAAACAACAAGTAATATCCAGCCTCCACAGTTGGTAATTAATCCTGGCCCGGCTTCCCTCTACTGAAGTGTACAGCAAGGGGCTAGAAGGCAGGAACCCTTTGTTAAGCTTTGACCACACAAGTCACCTCACCAACCCTCCCGAAGCGGGGAAACGCCAACTTTGGAGTATTAAGAAAACCAATAGCCTTGTTGACATGAACACGGAGGCCTAACCCCCGCAGCCTCCTCATATGAAGCATTGATTTTTCTGTCCGGCCACAGTACTGAACCCATTCATTCACTACGGCCAAACCCAGGACTTGCACGAATATGAGCATCCCACACACACACAAATAAACACACACATACTCACACTGGCTAAATTCTCCTCTTATTCTTTCCGTCTTACCTTGGGGATAGAAAGATGAGGATTTAAATCACGTGTCTTCGCACTCTTCCTTTCACAATCACTCCAGGAGTGAAACATGCACACATTTACACACACATAGTGTACTTAATTAAACATACTGAGGACTGAAGAGGATCTTGCCTGTGCAGAAAGGTTTAGAAGGGAGGAGAGTTTGGACATGATGTTGAGCAGTTGAGGGTGCTCAACCTTTTTAACCTCAGAGATTACTGTTCACAGATTGACTCTAGGATTTTTGTTGAAAGAAAGGATCACTCTTACGATAGCTTAAATGTATGTTGTTATCAGAGGCATTTTACATGCATAAAATATATTGTAGTAAGTAATGTGTAACAAGTAATAGTGTATTTACACAGTTTCTTTGTTGGTTAACATGTGATATAAGAAGAGACATGTTTGAAACCAAAGACTGGACTTGAACAGAAGGAAGAATTGTCTGCTCAGTTGTAAACAATGGTTGTAAAATATCATTACTGCACAACTGGCTCAACAGCTCCCTTCAGGATATGCTGTAAGAGATTACAGAACATTCACAAGGGTTCAGCTAAAGAGGAAAGAAGATGCAGACAAAAGAAAAGAGCTGCAAATTTCCAAAGCAATAGTGTAACTAATGTCATTAAACATTTATGAAAGTAATTTTAGTTTGATGAGCAGTTTGGGTTTAGCATGAGTAATATATAAAAGAAATCAGGGTAAGGAAAAAATATATTTTGTTTTTGCTTTCTCTCTGCTTTTTAAGTCAAGAGACTATTTTCCAGTCTCAAATCTGCTCCTACTCCATTTGCTAAATGAGAACTAGAGAAATTTGATTAATTGAGTTACTATGGAGTGGAGAGAAGTATCACTTTTTAATATGATGCATTGGGACAAAGAAAAATAAAAAAAAACATCAAACAGGAACCAACAGAAAGGTTATTTGTAAATATTTTATTTGATAATATATTGTTTCCCCAATGAACTGATACGTATACAACACTAATGGAAGCAGCTTGTGAGAAAACCTTAGACCTCTACTCTAATAAAATAGGTTATCTCAGCAACTGTGACAGGAAACTGTTTAACTGAACACTTACAATTGAACATTTATGTTGTGTTCTGTCAAACAATATATACTAATCTTGTGATATGATCTATAAATGATAGCTAAATAAGTGGTTACAAGACAGCAGTTTTTCTAAAGCAACATGAAGACATATCGATATATTTTTAGACTCAGTTCAGAGTGGAATCGTCCAACCTCCACATTTCTATTTTCATCCAACTTCAGCATCAACCCATGCTGGATCTGCTGCACTTCAAAAGTGAGATATTCATGTGTACAGGTCTTGTACTTAAATTGAAACATGTTTTTTCTCGCATTGCGGCTTTGCTCTGATCAGAAATTTCTCAATAACAATTTTGTGTGCCACTTAAGAATTAAAACAGCTAATTAATCGCTCAGACAAATTTGTTAAATATACTGTATATCTACCCTTAATCATAATATAGATCATATTGGACATTATAGGTTTTTCCTGACATTCTTCAATATATTCCTCTTTTTTTCTTTGGAATTGCATTAGCAGGCAGCTCCAAAAACTACCATTCCAAAAATAAACTGAGATAAAGTTCATAAGCAGCATTTCTGAGCTAAATATAACACAGATTGACAATGAAAACCAGGGTTAACTAAGATCTAGAGCTAAGACAGGTCAAAGGAACTCTGGTGTAATTCTGAGTCTACCTTAATTGCTGACTGCTGCCTTATTTAAAAGTAGCTGTTTGTATATATGGGGTTTCCCCAAATCTTGGCTAGTTTTTATAAAGGACTATATGACTCATTGTATAATGGCAGTATAATTTGTGGCAAAATGTTCATTTACATGATATCTTGAAGCTGCAGGAGAGAGGCTTAACTTGTTGAAGTTATAGCAGTATTAAGAAATGAACCAACTGGCTGACACATGCAGTGCTGTAAACAAAACTTTAAATTACAGGATTGAAAAAATATTGAGGTTGTGATGTTTTTACCAAAGAGTGCGAGGAACATCTCATTAAAACCCGAGGGAACTGTATCAACCTGCGAAAAAAGGGCATTATATACTTTCTTCAACATTAAAAAAAGACACTGAACAACATGTTCGTTGAAAGTCACACTAAGTGGTACTGAATTCATGTTTAACCACAGCAGTACAAAGTTTTGATGGTTATTTTGTAAAGTCCAGATTGAATAACACTTAATATATATGTACGCTTCCACTCTACCTCATATAAAAAAGAGGTAACCAATGACAGAAATCAGAAAACCACTGGCTAACATTTTTGCCAGAACATGTAGTATTTCATGTTAGTTGTGCCTTTAAGTCAGTCACTTTTAACGAACATTTTTAGTTGCTATGTGGTAAAAGGCTACTCCTCCAACGGAGTAGCCTTCATTCCATAGACCAGTTATTAAAATACCAACTAGTTAGATAGATGAAAACATGATCTTTAATTAAACACTGTAAATGGGGATAACTGATCTATCAGTCATGTTATTAGTATACAAAATTACTTTTTAATGGCAATAATAATTGCAGAGGTAATTTGACATCAAATGAGCACGCATTTATATATGAAGAAAAATTATTTTAGCTAATAAAATTCTTATAATAAAACACAATGTCCCTTTAAGATATAGCTAAATGTGTCCTTTATTTTACCAGCACATGATTGATATGCTTTTGTGTGATACACAGATGATTTATAATTAGCAAGGATGACAAATCCAACATTAAGATGTGGCATGGCTATTAAAAAGCTATCTTGATGACTGTTAACATAACTAAGATGGACTCTTTGGGAGGAGAGGAAACATGCTTATTCCAAAAATTTGGAATAATAATCTCTGTGAAAGTGTCAGTGTGTAATAGATTAAATAATATTGTTTTAATTGGTTTGTTTTTTCGGTTTAAGGGCAAATCAACTTATTTTGTTTTTTTTTGTCTTGTCAAAAGGGATCAAATCTGGCACCATGGTAAACTTTTGGTTATACAATACAAATTGTAGTGACAGTGTGGTTTCTGCAATGCAATCATAAAGGGACGGTGCTGGTTTCATTACTTTGTTGTAGTCTACATCCTCTCTGTTAGATAACACCTTTAAATGCCACCGGGGCAAACAGCCAAAACATACTGGTCATTGTCATCACGCAATTGCTTTGGGGATGTATGACTTTTGCAAACATGCAGGTAATTCATCTAATTTTATTTATCTATTTTAACTTCTTCAGGCAACATACTGAGCTGGTCAGTGGAAATTAGAGATAGAGAATGTAAAAGAAAGCTGCCTTGGGACATTCATTCCTGGAATTTTTTAACCGGAGATATTGTGTAATGTGTCCTTACCTCTGAGAGAAAAAAACAAAACAAAAAACAGATTATTGAGGGAAAAATAGAAGTTCTAATCACTGTATGCTTGAGGGAAACACACACTGCTCTTGAGAAAAATGCCATTCTATTTAGGGACCTATCTTTGAGGAAAAACTGAAAACAAACCACGATTGTACTGTAACTAATCAGACCATGTAGCACCGATACCATAGGAACAATGTGTTAATGCAACCTAATCTCCTATGGGAATACAAACCGAACAAGATTTGTTTCAATCTTTCGTTGCTGCTCTGTGTACAGCTGGTATTACATAGAAACAGGGATTTGGAATTAGACTCATTCGATGTACATGAAATGAACCATGATGAGCTACATAACAATACAAAGTTGTGTCTGGAGGTCATGAATGTAATATAAGGGATGAACAATGAAAAAGATTAGTCCCACTGAAAACACGCTTCGTGTCGCAATTCAGACACTGACAGTTGCAGTTTAAACACCTCAATATAAATCTGGATTTTTAACTGAACAAGAACTCAGAAGCAAGAATATAAATAAGGCTACTTACAGTGATTTATCTTCATAACATTTTAGGGTTATTGGCTAATTAATTTTTACTTCTCTACCTTCGATCTTAGATGGAAGAAATGGATTCTCTATATTGACAAAAATGGTAAAATAGTCAGGATTTCAGTCAACTGACAAGTACGTTTTCTGTTTGTTTTTTTCCCCACCAACACATACAGACCAAAATTCACATAAAGGGAGATTTAGTGATCCACTGTTACTGCATTTTATGAAATAGTCATGAAATGACTGCATCACATTTATGGGGCAATTAAGCCAGCATTTGGATGTTAAATAGGTTTAGAAATGGAGCTGGTCAAACATCTGTCAAGTGACTGATTCTGACAGTTTTGTCTCCTATCTATATTTCCGCTCATTCCCTAACGGGGTCACGGGGGGAACTGGAGCCTTTCCCGGTAGTCAATGGGCGAGAGGTGGGGTACATCCTGGACGGTATTACACACACACACACACACACACGCACACATACATATATATATATGTAGACAGGTTTTGAATTGCAATGTTGTTACAAATGTTAGTATGAAGTTTGTAAAGTGTGTCAGTATGTATTTTTGGATAACATAGAATAGAATAAACACACATTTAGGCATACACACATATGTACACGCACACACAAAAACCAAAAAGTCAAAGAATATGTCTTTGATAGCCATAAAACATCCAACCCCATCCATCCATCCATTGTCCACCGCTTATCCGGGGTCGGGTCGCGGGGGCAGCAGCCGGAGCAGGGAAACCCAGACTTCCCTCTCCCCGGCCACTTCAGCCAGCTCCTCCGGGGGGACCCCGAGGCGTTCCCAGGCCAGCCGGGACACATAGTCCCTCCAGCGGGTCCTGGGTCTTCCTCTGGGCCTTCTCCCGGTGGGACGAGCCCGGAACACCTCCCCAGGGAGGCGACCAGGAGGCATCCTAAACAGATGCCCGAGCCACCTCAACTGGCTCCTCTCCACGTGGAGGAGCAGCGGCTCTACTCTGAGCCCCTCCCGGATGGCCGAGCTTCTCACCCTATCTCTAAGGGAGAGCCCAGCCACCCTGCGGAGGAAACTCATTTCGGCCGCTTGTATCCGCGATCTCGTTCTTTCCGTCACTACCCAAAGTTCGTGACCATAGACGAGGGTGGGAACGTAGATCGACCGATAAATTGAGAGCTTCGCCTTTAGGCTCAGCTCTTTCTTCATCACGACAGACCGGTACAGCGCCCGCATTACTGCAGACGCCGCACCGATCCGCCTATCGATCTCACGCTCCCTACCCCCGTTCGCGAACAAGACCCCGAGATACTTGAACTCCTCCACTTGGGGAAGGACGTCCGCTCCGACTCGGAGGAGGCACTCTACCCTTTTCCGGTGAGAGACCATGGTCTCGGACTTGGAGGCACTGATCCTCATCCCAGCCGCTTCGCATTCGGCTGCGAACCGCTCCAGTGAGAGCTGTAGGTCCTGACTTGATGAAGCCAACAGGACCACATCATCTGCAAAAAGCAGAGATGCGATCCTAAGGCCACCAAGACTGACACCCTAAACACCTCGGCTGCGCCTAGAAAATCCTGTCCATAAAAGTTATGAACAGGACCGGAGACATAGGGCAACCTTGGCGGAGTCCATCTCCCACCGGAAACGGATCCGACTTACTACCGGCAATGCGAACCAAACTCTGACTCCGGTCGTACAGGGACTGAACAGCCCGTAGCAAAGGGCCAGGTACCCCATACTCCCGGAGCACCCCCCACAGAATACCCCGAGGGACACGGTCGAACGCCTTCTCCAAGTCCACAAAACACATGTGGACTGGTTGAGCGAACTCCCATGCACCCTCCAGGACCCCGCTGAGGGTATAGAGCTGGTCCAGCGTTCCACGGCCAGGACGAAAACCACACTGTTCCTCCTCGATCCGAGACTCGACTATCCGACGGACCCTCCTCTCCAGAACCGCTGAATAGACCTTCCCAGGGAGGCTTAAGAGTGTGATCCCCCTGTAGTTGGAACACACCCTTCGGTCCCCCTTTTTAAATAGGGGGACCACCACCCCAGTCTGCCAATCCAGCGGGACTGTCCCTGATGTCCACGCGATGTTGCAGAGTCACGTTAGCCAACGCAGCCCCACAACATCCAAAGCCTTAAGGAACTCCGGCCGGATCTCATCCACCCCCGGAGCCTTGCCACCGCGGAGCTTTTTGACTACCTCGGTGACTTCAGCCCCGGAGATTAGAGATCCCAACTCCGGATCCCCAGGCTCTGCCCCTCCAATGGAGGACGCGCCAGTGGGATTGAGGAGGTCCTCGAAGTACTCCGCCCACCGACCCACAACGTCACGAGTTGAGGTCAACAGCACCCCATCCCCACTGTAAACAGTATTGGTGGGGCACTGCTTCCCCCCCCTGAGACGCCGGATGGTGGACCAGAATCGCCTCGAGGCCATACGGAAGTCTTTTTCCATGGCCTCCCCAAACTCCTCCCACGCCCGAGTTTTTGCCTCGGCGACCACTCGAGCCGCATGTCGCTTGGACTGCCGATACCCATCGGCTGCCTCCGGAGTCCCACAGGCCAAAAAGGCCCGATAGGACTCCTTCTTCAGCCTGACGGCATCCCTCACCGCCGGTGTCCACCAGCGGGTTCGAGGGTTGCCGCCACAACAGGCACCGACAGCCCTGCGACCGCAGCTTCGAGAGGCCGCGTCATCGATGGAGGCACGGAACACGGCCCATTCGGACTCAATGTCCCCTGCCTCCCTCGGAACGTGCTTGAAGCTCTCCCGGAGGTGGGAGTTAAAGCTCCGCCTAACAGGGGACTCCGCCAGGCGCTCCCAGCAGACCCTTACAACACGTTTGGGCCTCCCGGGTCTCACCGGCATCCTCCCCCACCATCGGAGCCAACTCACCACCAGGTAGTGGTCAGTGGAAAGCTCCGCCCCCCTCTTGACCCGAGTGTCCAGAACATGCGGCCGCAGATCAGCTGAAACGACAACGAAGTCGATCATCTAACTGCGGCCTAGAGTGTCCTGGTGCCAGGTGCACATATGGACACTCTTATGCCTGAACATGGTGTTCGTTATGGACAATCCGTGCCGAGCACAGAAGTCCAAAAACAGAACACCGCTCGGGTTCAAGCTGGGGGGGCCATTCCTCCCAACCACGCCCCTCCAGGTCTCACTGTCGTTGCCCACGTGAGCGTTGAAGTCCCCCAGCAAAACGAGGGAGTCCCCAGGGGGGGCACCCTCCAGTACCCCCTCTAAGGACTCCAAAAAGGGTGGGTACTCTGTACTGCTGCTAGGCGCATAGGCAGAAAACGACAGTCAGGACCCGTCCCCCCACCCGAAGGCGAAGGGATGCTACCCTCTCGCTCACCGGGGTAAACCCCAACGTACAGGCACCGAGATGGGGGGCAATGAGTATGCCCACTCCTGTTCGGCGCCTCTCACCGGGGGCAACTCCAGAGTAGCAGAGCGTCCAACCCCTCTCGAGAAGGCTGGTTCCAGAGCCAGAGCTGTGTGTCGAGGCGAGACCGACTATGTCCAGCCGGAATCTCTCCGCCTCGCACACCAGCTCAGGCTCCTTCCCCGCCAGAGAGGTGACGTTCCACGTCCCTAGAGCCAGCTTCTGCAGCCGGGGATCAGTCCGCCAAGGTCCCCGACTCCGGCCGCCGCCCAGGGCACAGCGCACCCGACCCCTATGGCCCGTCCCATGGGTGGTGGGCCCATGGGACGGGGGACCCATGTTGCCTTTTCGGGCTTTGCCCGGCTGGGCCCCATGGGTGAAGGCCCGGCCACCAGGCGCTCGCCATGGTGCCCCGCCCCTGGGCCTGGCTCCAGGGGGGGGCCCCGGTGACCCGCGCCCGGGCGAGGGAACGTTGGATCCAATTTTCTTGATCATCATAGGGGTCTTCTTGGCTGCGCTTCGTCTGATCCCTCACCTAGGACCCGTTTGCCTTGGGTGACCCTACCAGGGGCTTGAAGCCCCGGACAACATAGCTCCTAGGATCACTGGGACACTCAAAGCCCTCCACCACGATAAGGTGGCAGCCAGGGAGGGGAAAACATCCAACCATCCTAATTAAATCAGGGTTGAGACAAGTAGTATGAATTAATTTATGTTTGAAGTAAATTAAATCACTTTATTATTTCTTCCTTTTGAGGGATTAAATCTGTTCACCTTTAAGTATCAACAAACACCCCTCTAAGCAAACGGCTTTCTTTTCTTTTTTCCTCTCTACCCTTCATTTTTTTTTTTTTTGTGGTGATTTTTTTCTGAAAAGCCATTGAACCATTTACTTGGCTGTGTATGCACCAGCAAACATGCTGATACAATCTTAAAGGTCGTGTTCTTTTCACGTTGACAGAGGCATTCCAAAACTTTGATGAGGGGGTCCCTCTAAAGGATAACACTGTTACACTGCAGAGGTATGAACAAAACCTCTAGCCGAACCGATTAATTCTCAACATCAAAAAAACCTTTTTCTATTCAAGTTGCATTTCCAGGTGCTCTCATGCTTAACCAGGATGGCCCATCAGCATTGATCCCCTGTGCTTTCCAATATTATTCAGTGAGATGTTAAAGGATAAATGATTATCACTGATAGAAACCCTTTGGTTATCTACTACTGTTATTATGCAATCGAATCATTGAAAATGAGCTAAATGATCATGCTAATTTTCTAGTTAATGCGGCTTCCTCTGCTTCTGTGTTTTTATTTACGCGAGTGAGGGTGTGTATTTAAGTCAACTTTGGAATACTCTCGCTTGACAGCTCCTATCCTCCCTGGCTTGTTTTTAAAAGCCAACCATAATGGCCGGTAAGGACAGCCTTAAGAGCTACTGGCAGCTTGAAGCTTGACGCAACCAAAGGTCATTGATTCCCCCCCTTATGAATGCCTGCTCTTTCCCTCTTTTTTTTAAGCCATTCATCGAATTTTGGCATTTTGTGAACACACACAGGACAGCTCACCGACAAGCTGACCTTGACAGCAAATTGGATAAATAAACCTTCAATTTGGCTGCTCTCCTCCACTCCTTCCTCAGCACAACTTGCCAGCTCAGGCAGCGAGTCCCACCGGGATCCTTCACCTATCCAAATCGCTCAACCCACACAAACACCCCCCACCCCCTCCTATCCTGGCTTGTCTAGCAGAGCTGCCCTCGATGCTGTGACAAACACGGCCTTAAAGATAAGCTAACAGCCCCCTTGCGCTCCAGTCAAAGTCAATCCTGGCCCCTGCGTCTGAAATTTAATGCCAATTCTACCTCTCAACTCCGTCCATCCCATTTCCACAGTTGACACCATACCCTCTGCCTCTGTCTCTGCCTGCCTCCATCAAACCCTCTTCGCGAGACACATAGCCTACGTATAAGCTAATGCAGACATACACTGACATGCGTGCAAACACACACTTTCCCCATAGCTATCAGATAGGCTTCATCATCTCCTGGGTAAAGCAGGAAGTGAGAGCACTACTCCATAACGGGTAATGACATGGCATTTAATGATACTGTCCAAAATGATCCGGGCCTCTGCCGACAGCCACGGCTGCTCTGCATGGAGGTTGCGCAGCCGTGGAGAGCCAGATAAGCTTGGCTGGATTCTACCTTGTGTTTGTGCGCGAGTGCATGTGTATGTCTGTTAGCGCCAGTGTTTTTTTGCGATTTCCTAACACAGCAGAAGCAATACTGTATCTTTCACTTGTCCTGTCGCTTGATATGATGTGACATATGGTTCCACTGCACACTGCCATCGTTCCTCCCGTCAACTCACCTTTCCACCTCCTCTTGCCTCCATTCTCTGTTTGTATCATCTATTCTCCACTTTTCGGTGCTGTTATTTTCTCTTATTTTATTTTATTATCCTCAAATTAGCATAACCCTTTGTGCATGTGCACAGTAACATTATAACAATTACTCATCTTCATGTGAGTAATAGGCATCCTTTCCAAAAAAAAATCTATTGAATGACTCTTTGAAAATAACACCTGTTTCCGTGTACTGTGTTTATATCACTTGCTTAGGGAAAAGGAAAGACGTTACAATATGGAGAAAGAGGATACCATAGAGGATATCCACTGGTCACTACTGTTGATTGGGCATAAACCTATAGTAAAACACTGGGTTTGTTTTTCCTTACCTGAAATAAACCGGTTATGGCAAATCCTCAACCTTGTAGCCCGATGTAAAGCCATTTGGGTCCCTGAACCACTGGTAGGTGGTTATCATACCATATTCATTTTGAATGGGGTGATTTTCACTTTAGGAAATATCGATCTGAAAATTAAATACCTTGTGTTGCATTGTGTTTTAGCTATACTGTAATTGGTTATAAGCATGACACATAAAAAGCTAAAAAACAAGTTGCGGCCATGTTTTTATATGTGAATTTGAAAGAATCCTGATTTACCCATTGGTCTTAAAGTCCTGCTTGATACATTATTTTTATTCATGTTTTGCATCCCACAGAATGGTTTATTACTGTGTGGTAAAATCCGCCAGATCATGGGAACAAGTACGCATCCTGTCCACTTTAAGCATTCAAAAATACACTACAAGGAATGGATTATCAGTTGTACCGTTCAGTGCTTCTAAGATGTCTTAAAGAAATTGTTTTTGTGGTTTTGGGCAAGTGACAACCTACAACAGCCAAGAAATACTGAATTACTCACATAAGAAGGTTTTGAGCAGATTTACAAAATATTTAGTAATTGAATCTTTGTCATAGCAATTCATGATATTTTGGATTAAATTCTGGCTCAAATATGTACAACTGTGTCTCATCCCTTGTCATGCAAGGACACGTTGCATGTTTCTATTGTGTTTTTCTGTTTAAAGATTGTCATAGCTTTCTGTCTCCTGAAGTAATCAATGTGCAAGAGGGACCATCATCCACTTTCTCACCCCCTAGGAAAACCTACAGGAATATGATGTCAGGAAACATTTTAGTAAGAACTTCTATTTGGTACGTTTTCCCAAAGAGAAATGTTATCCTCATTATAATACATTTACAAACTATTTGAAGCATGGGAAGGAGCTAAGGAGATAGAAAGGTACCCAAGATGAAGGATAAAGTGACTTGAAATGATCATATGTTAACTTTAGGATAGGAGGATTCTTTGGATGCAATTACATAGCTACTTTTGGATCAATACAGTGCATTAATAGTATGTTCAAGAGGTTGTACGCTTATGCAGACACTAGTGCTGTGTTTGTTAAGACAGTCCTTAACACAGTGTCTAGTCTTGATGGAGATAGTTTTATGTTCAGTAAGGAACATTGTTTATTGTCTTCTCATGGAACCTTCCCTTGCAGGAACTCTATTTCTTCCCCATTAGATATATGCTAAACTTTGTCTTCACCATAAGTTGCTCTGCAGATAGAATACTCTTGCACAGGTTTGAAGATGCTTCATGTTCAATCTCTTGTATGTGCTGTCTTTACAGCCTACAAAGTAGCAAATATTTGATTGGTATTAAAAGCATGTTTTGGAGCCTTGCCGTTATGAGTTAAAAGTTAATAAGACCTCTTTAGGGTTATCTATGCTAAGGAAATGTCATTCAACATTCAAATGATGTGGATGGTAAGACTAAACAACTGATAATTAATCTGTAATGTGTGAATACACCTACTACTAGTGTCCAAAAATAAAGAGCTGTTGTTTGCCATAGGTAGGTGTTACCTAGCTTTCCAAGCAAGCATGGGGAAGACAGAGAACCCATGTTGTCTCTTATGCATGAATCAGCGTGTATTTGTATGATAAAAAAAAAAAAAAAACGTCACAAGTCATACCTAATAACCTTTTTTTGTCAAGATTGAAATCAAGTGTGTGTGTGTGTGTGTGTGCATGTGTGTTACACTCAGAGTACTGACACTCATCCAGAGACACACAAGACATTTTGCACAATTTCTGACATAAGACTGGTAATTGTTTGAGTGTGAGGGAAGAATTTATGCATGTGTGTCAAGTTGACTGTCTTTGGCAGCACATAATGACACCTTGGGGTGCTGAAAGTAAAATACAACCTCCAGTTTAAGCCCAGTCTGACTGTGATAATGAGTGGCTTGCTCTGAGTATACTGACAGATGGAGGAGAATTCCATGTAGACCACTCCATCAGGTAATTAGACTGAACTTACATGTAATAAGTGTTTCGATAGAGCTAACAGCTACCTTTTCACATGTCAGCAGCATTTATCCTCTTGTCACTTCAGTGCATCTTTCAGAGGTAAAATATTGGAGAAAGGGTCAAACACGTATATCAATCCATATGTGAGTCTTGTGGAGATTTGTGCTTGTCCTAAAGAATTATCAGAACTTCATAAAAAAGGTCACAAAGCCATTTGTAAATACAAACATTATATAAATTGCATTTGCTTGAATGTGTGACTGTATACATGAGAGTGTGTGGATTGGTGTGTGTATACAACATTGCATGTCAAGTGCGTGTATCTCTGGTGTATGAAGCCCTGAGGGTAGCTCCAGGGCTTGCCTCTAGCATCTGTTCTTACACCGACAAGAGCAAGACACACTAAGAATGTATCCCGTGGCCTAGCTATCAAAATGCACACACACTAAGAGAAACTGGGGAGCACTCTTGCCTTTTCAAAATCATGCATGACATTACCAACAATTACAGGAAAACCACCTTGTATGAAACGCCACAATACTGAAATACCCACGTCTGTCTTACAAGGTCACTGGTTTTCAAAGAATGTAGAGAAAATTACAAAGAAATATTCAATATAAATTGGTTTAGTTTGGGAGTTACTTCTCCTTTTTTCTCTTTCTCCTAGTGAGTACAGGTTAATTTAAAGCCCACATACAACAAATGCAAATTATAATTCATACAACTTATTAAATTGCATAAATTTAAAAGGATTGCTGAGAGACTAAAAGGTACCAGAAGTAAAATTTTATGTTTCTGATAAAAAATTCCCTACCTACTTCTGTTTTATCCATCCATCCATCCATCCATCCATTATCAATACCGCTTATTCCCTCATGGGGTTGCAGGGGGGAACTGGAGCCTATCCCAGTGGTCAACGGGCGAGAGGCAGGGTACATCCTGGACAGTCCATCACAGGGCCAAACAAGGACAAACAACCACTCACACTCACATTCACTCCTAAGGGCAATTTTCCCAATCTCCAATCAACCTAACATGCAGGTTTTTGGACTGTGGGAGGAAGCCGGAGAACCCAGAGAGAACCCACGCAGACACAGGGAGAACATGCAAACTCCACCCAGAAGGGTCCTGGTTCCCCCGGGATTCAAACCCAGAACCCTCTTGCTGGGAGGCGACAGTGCTAACCACCACACCACCGTGCACTTCTGTTTTATTTTACATGTAAAAGCTAGAGCGCACAGGTACAGTATTATTTTATTGCTATTAAGCTATACATGTGATCATTTGGAATTCATTAAAGAGATAACTGGGGCTACCCAATTGAGTCTTTGAATCAGTCAGGGGGAACTGATAAGTTCTAGCAGAGGACGATCTCAACTTGTATCTACTTGCATCAAATCTAGAAATATTACTGTCACTTACTGCGAAGTGTGGGTACATGGAATCTGAATGGACTATGTACAGGACTTCCATCATAGATGTGTCTCCCAAGAGCTGTGGCCTGAAGGTTGCTGATGGCTGCCAAAATGATAAGCAAAGGAACTTTTGGAGCTTGTGTGTTGCAGTAGTCTTCTGAAGCAGCTGATAGTTTGAAAGTGAATAAAAGCTCTGCAGTATTGGTGGATTCTGAAGAAAAAATTCAGGTGTGGGAATAATTTGTTTGGGTAATGGAAAAACACCCATGGCTTGTCTCAATAATGATCCTGACAAAACATTTGATAGCTAAGAAAGGTAAAGTAGAGTTCACCACAGGTTGTGCTTGACTTGGATGGATACTTATTGACCTGACCTGATATTGATGGGCAATGGGATGAGTATTATAAAAGATTGCCCCAATCTAGCTAGGACCTCAGGCTGTCCTCCATTGAAGACAGTCTAGGTTTTGGGGAACCACAGGTCCATCACCATGGCAAAGTCAGCGATTAAAAAGCATGTAGCTGTCCAAGTTCTGTGGTTGTACAAGATTCTGGCTGTGATGCTACATGTTTTGGGAATGATGGTGCCGTCTTGGATGGCATGCCTCTTCAGTGTTACACAGATATCTCGGAGAATACATGTCGAGTAGTCAGGGAGGTGGTCCCATATGATCATACATATCGCCCAGGAAAGTGATCAGAGAGTGTGTTTTAATTACAGCGAAATCTCATTATTTTTTCCCAGGTCTTTCAACAATGGACCAGGTTTTTACATGAGGGGTTGGGGAAATAAAAATCATCCAGACAACATGTGTTTTGTAGACTTAAAAAGGCTCCTGACCGTCCATCCATCCATCCATTCTCCTCCGCTTATCCGGGGTCGGGTCGCGGGGGCAGCAGCCGGAGCAGGGAAATCCAGACTTCCCTCTCCCCGGCCACTTCGGCCAGCTCCTCCGGGGGGATCCCGAGGCGTTCCCAGGCCAGCCGGGACACATAGTCCCTCCAGCGGGTCCTGGGTCTTCCTCTGGGCCTTCTCCCGGTGGGACGAGCCCGGAACACCTCCCCAGGGAGGCGACCAGGAGGCATCCTGATCAGATGCCCGAGCCACCTCAACTGGCTCCTCTCCACGTGGAGGAGCAGCGGCTCTACTCTGAGCCCCTCCCGGATGGCCGAGCTTCTCACCCTATCTCTAAGGGAGAGCCCAGCCACCCTGCGGAGGAAACTCATTTCAGCCGCTTGTATCCGCGATCTCGTTCTTTCGGTCACTACCCAAAGCTCGTGACCATAGACGAGGGTGGGAACGTAGATCGACCGATAAATTGAGAGCTTCACCTTTAGGCTCAGCTCTCTCTTCATCACGACAGACCGGTACAGCGCCCGCATTACTGCAGACGCCGCACCGATCCGCCTATCGATCTCACGCTCCCTACCCCCGTTCGCGAACAAGACCCCGAGGTACTTGAACTCCTCCACTTGGGGCTCCTGACCGTCATCCAATTAATTCTGTGGGGGTTGACTGTGGTTTAATAGAATTACTTTTGCAAGGTATCTGTTTCCTGTAAAACTAACGCATCAGAATCACAATCAGAAATTGCTTTATTCGTTAAATGTACAACATAAACAAGAATTTAAGTTCCCATACAACCTGGGAGTCCAAGGGCCAACAGGCATTTATTACTTTTGGCACTAAGCTGAAGTCATTTACACAGTGTGTTGGTCTATCATCCCATTTTTGACTTTCTTTGTAAATTGCCATAAAGATTTTGTTATTCTTAACAATTTTCCCTCCCCCTCCCTTTGTCTTCTTCTTCCCTTTCTCTGTTCTACCCATCTCACTCTCTTGTTCTTCTCCTGATTTGGATATTTATATGTCATATGGATAAATTAATATGGCAGGATTGTATCAAAAATCCATCCATGAACCTGAGCATCACAAACCATCATGCCGATTTCTGTCTAACATCCTTGGTCCCTCCCTCTCTTTTTCGCAAAACCATTACTCATGAGGTGTGCAGATATGTTACAAACAGAATTACTGGGCGGTTGACACAAATTAGTGGGCCCTAGGAACCAGCAGTAAGCTAATTACAGCCCTGCCCCTTAAAGCCCCACAAAGCTGAGGCAGCTACCACTCAACTGCAAACCAGTCCCCTCTGCAGCAATGACAATTTGCTTTCTTTGTACATGTATGCTGGAGTACTGGGATTACTGAGGTGGGAAACGTCTCTTATTATGAGAAGTGAGTGTTGGTTGGACTATCAGCCTCTCTGAATTTACAGATATGTCTTTGCATCCATGCATGAGCGCTTAAAGGTTTTTTAACCTTACACCTACAATAATTGTGATAAAATATGATCCATCAAACACTTATCATAGTTGATAGAGGGATTAGAAATCACAGAGAAATAAATGTGTACATGCAGTTATATTATTTTCAAAGTTTAAGTATGTTTAAGTATGTTCATATTTATATAGTTAAGAAAACAAGTATAAAAGTCCAAAGATTAACTTGGTACCTAAATACAGACATTAGATAGTGGTGGAGAATATCAATATATATATTCTAAAGTAAAGACTGCCTTCTTATCAACAACTGGGACCTATATCATCAATGAATGTGGAAACTTTTGTTTTTCTTCCATAACCGGACCTTCACAAAATAAATGTCCCACTTGTCAAATAAGAATCCTGATTAATGATACATTAATATGTAATGACATTACTTGAATTGTGGTTTAGGTCTGACTTTCTGTTTGTAAATTCTCATCCCTTATTACATTGTGACTGGAAACACTTAGTAGTTATCTGAGTTCAGATGTGAAATAATTACTAACTGGACCATTTAACTAGACCACCTACCAGGATGCACGCACAGGAGCAGAGCTGAGTTAGATTAACCACCAAGGTATTTTATATCTAACTTTTTTTTCTGTTGTAATGATATAAATATATAAAGTAACGATACAATGATTTGTATTTTTTTAGTGTTGTAAAAGCACATATACTCTTATTTAAGGAAATGTGTTTTCTTCTGTAAATAAAGTTAATTTTATTTTCTGTTCTTAAAGCATATATTTTGACTGGTAGAGGGAATGAATGGATAGACAGATGGTTAGATGGAGTTTGCACCTTTAGATATTTTCATTAAAGAAAAGAGCATCATTATGATTTGTTGAAATGAGCAACAGTAGGAATTTACCGATATTGCTGAACCATCCATCCAGCATGGGGTTCAGAAGTCAAACTCAGATTATAGAACAAATATACCCTAGACAGGGTAGCAATCAGTCAGTGAGGGGCCTGCTGTTTTGACCCATGAGTGGCCAAATGCCAGTCTTCTTTTGATTAAGATAACACTACACTTGAAGGTGGTGAGATTTCAATGTTTGAACTCAAGAAAGCTGTACTAAAAAATTCCAAATAAGATCGGCTATATGCACATCTAGTGTTAATTAGAATAATGTAATTCCGAAACTATATCCAGATTTGCACCCTCTTTATGTCTTGCTCTTTTTACAATTCCTCCCTGTCAGCACTTGCTAGTTCAGCTTGGAGCTGGTTTCTCTGGCCCTTTTCTTAATTGGTATTAAGGATGCCCAAGGCCCTGGCTACACACAAGGAACCAAACCCACACACACACACACAGTGACTATACACTACTTTACAGTAGCAGAAAAGCATGGCTGATCTGTGGAAAAATTAGCTTTGGGTGTAGAAAATGAGAAAAAAACCCTCTGAAGCAGTCCTTTGTGGGTTGAAAATTGCAATGATAGCGAATATTCTGTTCTTAATTATAGCTTGTTTACCTAACCCCCCCTCAGCTTTAACCAGCAATAAGCCTCTATCCATCCTCATCTTGAATTTGGAATTTCTCATTTCTTATCCCTTTTCCTGCTTCAATATGCTTAATCTTTGTGATAGAACGGAAAAGGATTTCTTTAGCACACATAAATATATATATATATATATATATACTGTATATATGTATTAGATTTCACTGTCTCTCCAAGACTAAGACATTCTAACCTCTCACAGAGGATCCTGGTCAGAGGGTCCTTAACCTTTTGTGTTGTGGCATAAAGTTGATGGAGTTTAATAAGTAGGACAAACAACTACAGAAAAAGGTTTTTACCCATTGTCAGGAAGGTGGGTTCTTGAGGGAGGACTCAGGTGCGGAGATGAGGGAAACGAGGTTTATTGCAACAAACAGAGTGAATGTCCAGACAAAGTACAAAGCAAAGCTGTGGAAAACTGTGATCAAAGTAACAAAGCAATGAGCAAACAAGACTGAGGCAAAGTAACAAAATAACGATTAACAAAACTGTGGCAAAACTGTGACTATGACTGTGGCAAAAACTGTGACAAAAACAAACCTGGCGTGGGGGAGACGACGGACAAGAGACGAAAACGCACTCGCACAAGACAAGGGGAAACGAGGACTATTTAAACACATGAGGGAAGGGAATCCCAGGTGTACACAATAGGTAATCAAGACGAGACGAGACACCAGACGTGACACCCATGGGCCTTTAGACTCCTAAACCCTCACTCTACAATTTGAAATATGTCCAAAACTGTGCCTTACTATCACAATTTTTGCACTCACTCTATATGTTGTTGATATGTTGATTGATATTTATTACTTGTACAGGCACTTTAAGCATTAATGTGCAATATGTTTAATTTCTATGAGGATTTTTTTTCCAGAAATCCAGAAACAAAGATGGAGACACAATACAATTTTACCACTATCACACAGGGGCAGGTTTATCACCTTACACATGAGCAGTACTTGTACAGTGATCAGTTATTATGGGAAACAGCATCATTTTTTGTAAAAGATCAGAAGCAGTAGTGAAATTGACAAGGTTACTCAAGAAGTTTTTTCCATTACTTGGTATTATATGGGGAACCCTGACCTTTCTGTGTGGAGTTTGCTCCCATGTTCTGCATATCCCAGTAATGTGGCTTCCTCCCACTGTCCAAAAACAGGTTAATTAGAAACTCCAGATTGCCCCTAGGAGTGACTGCAAGTGTATGTGGTTATGTGTGTCTTTGTAGCCCTGCGATGGGTTTGTGACCTGTTCAGGTTGTAACCTGCCTCTCGCCCGTTGTCAGCTGGAACAGGCTCCAGTCCCCTGCCACTTGGGAATAAGCATTATATAAAGTGGATGGATGGATGGATGGTGTTGTATGGTACAGTAGGTGCTTAACTTTTCCATGCATTAGTTTCCATTGAAGGCAGTAGCCTCTCAACATTACTTGGATCATCTGTTTATTAATGCAGTGGTGCAGCTGTTGTATGATGGACATGAAACACACGAGAAGAGATGTAAATCTTTGCTTTATGAGTTTTTTTTAGCATTCCACCAATCTTGCAGACGTTTTTATTCAAAGCAAGTTGTACAGGAGTTTTGAGAAATTTAGTGTGGTTATTGTACTCAGAATCTATTTATTCCGAGGGGTTTGAATATAGTGAGGTCTTAATGATAGACCTCTATTCTAGTCAAATAAGAAAAAAACAACATTCATGTGCTAAATCTTCATTCATAGGTTATAAACATGGTTGCGTATTTCACACCTTCTTCTAATCTAAATCCATCCTGAAGTTATACTATCTGCTTTCCCAGTTGCTGTGTCGCTATGAGTGCTAATGTGAGATTGTCTCTGATCAACTTGAAATCATCCCCACGATAGTACCTCAGAAAGCCCCAAGTACCTCAAGCTTGGAGCTTGAAGAACTACCATAAGCACAAAGAGTTGAAGGAGGACAGAAAAAGACAGCAAGAATATTTGAATAATAATTCAGAATGGTTTGTGTACAGTATAAACAATTTAATTTATGAAATGTCAAGACAACAATAAGTAAAATAATATATATATATAGAAAAACAGTATGTGAGACTTGAGACTTGACTGAATTGAAATGCTTGTACAACAGTAGCTCTATGTGTTTAAATAGTTTTTTGCTAATTATATTTACCTGCCCGGCTTTATTATGTAAACCTTTCAGTTTCCACAAATTCATCTTGTTAGACTCTACTTACTTATTTCTTGTACCTTACCAAATAGGAATCTGTGGGCCCTGAGTTATCAATTTTTCATGTAACTACTCACTGAAATTTCTTAAAATATGAAAAAACTGCATTCATATTTGAATTATCATCTATTATATGAGAAGAGAAAACAAAAATTTGGTTTACTGGAACATTTTTCTTCTTAAACCCCTGTTTCTCCAGACTTTTGGATGGTGAATGGGTGCGTGGAAGGTTGGGTGAGGGGTAGAAATATTTCCTGTCCCCTTGTGAGCACGATACTGTATTAAAGCCATATTTCGCATCACACGTGGCAGATATATGGGGTGTCTTAAACAATATGAACTATGTGTTAAGAAATAAATTGCTTACACCAGTAGAATTCTTATAGGAACACTTCAATCCAGACCCCCAAGACCATCCAGATCATTATTTCCTGCACATTTTCCCCAGTGCAAGCACACATGGTTACTGATTGTAATAAAACACGCTGTGTGAGGATGGAAGCGGTGGGAAGACTACCACGACAGTGACAGAACTGTGTGTCATTCATCTTCTTCATTTACACCTGCGGATTTTGTGCCTAAGTGTTAGTTTCAAGTCAACATTCGTATCATTGTAAAAATGGCTCATTCCAAAAGCTGTAGTTTATATTTACCTCTTCCATCTGATGCTACAGTATAAGGATGTGACAGACAGAGTAAGATAGAGGAACAACAGCTATTTTCAGTCCCTCAATCTCTTGCTGCAGAGAGGGCACTGAAGCCCATTTGGGGATTTGATGTAAATGGGTTTACTTCTAAAAAAAAAAGGTTGTTTTCTCGCATCAAGCATTGCTGATGCTTAAATCCAATTAATAAACTATAGTAAGCAGAATTTTGATCACGCAAGAGGTCGCTACCAAGGTTTAAGGATGTAAGTTTTACTTACGTTTTCATGTGTGGTAATGCTAGTCTAAGCAAAATTTGCATTAGCCTTTCCGATTTTTTTATTTTTCTTTTTTAACCCGACTACCAGGTAAATCTCAGTGAAAATAGAAACAAACCATGTTTTTTCCCCCGGGACGTGAGGCAACGGTGCTAACCATCACACCACCATGCCGCCCACACATGGTACACTTAGACTTCAAATACGATCAAACATTTCAATGACCCAGAGATGTTTTCACAATGCAACGAGACCTTAATCACCAAGCAGTGATGCTATGCATTCTGTCAAATACAAAAGAAGGCTATCAGTTTGGTGAGAAAGTCTTCACTTTCACAGCCAAAGTGATGCATGTCTTTTTTTTATGCTTGATAAATGGATGCGGCAAAAAACTTCCCAAAACTTTGCAAGATTCATCATCATCACCATGATCAGTGAGGGAAATCAGAAAATGCTGCCTTGTCAGCATTCAAAGCTGTTTGTAAATGGTATATATATTTACACTGCACTGAGAAGTTTGTACGACGACAACAGAATTGGAAAATGCCATTGTGAAGAGCCACAAAGGTGTAAAACTTTAAATTTTGACCACACTGCACCAAACAAAGCCTAATCAACTTTATCTATCCAACCATTAACGTTTTAATTTTATAATTTGAAGAAAAATTACCTATTGTCACTGTTCTCATTTGTCCCCTGCCTTTAAAATTTCTGCTTCCAAAACATCCACAGGTAAATTAAAGAAAATAAGAGATAGTCACGTGACAGGGCCTCAGGGACATGCTGAATCTAGGCCTGTGGCTCAGTTTCTTTCAAACCACGCCAGATTTTTTGAAGAGGTACCCTTTTTCTCAGCTAATATATCACCTTCTTATTCACTTCATCAAATGAACATGTCCTGTACTTCACCAAACATGCATCTACACACACACACACATGCACACAGACACACACACACCTCCCCAAGCAGAAGAAATCTTGACAGACCCCCTCTGACAGACAGGCAGTGAGATCAGAGTGAGGTGAGTGATGGAGAGGGAGGCAGAGGGAAGAAGGATGGAGGGGTGAGGATTAACTGTCAAATCAGTGACAGAATACAGGTGTTTGGGTTTTCCAGACAACTGTTCGGCTGCTTTCACTCCCTCTGGCATTCGATGGTATCAGACTACTACACCATTATTGGCTGCCAGTCTCAAGAAGTCTGGCAGAAGGCTTCAACTGGGAATTGAGAAATGGTAAACTAAAGAGAAGGAGGAGCAGAAAAAGAAGGCCAGGGGGAGAATGGTGTGTTTGACAAAGAATGAGAGCGCGAGTGCTCCTCTTCAGGAACATCCCTCCCACTGAAGCTAACATTTGGCTGAACTTTCAAATGTGAACCTCCCCCATGACTTATTTTCTGTAAGGTCAGACATAAATGGAGTGAGAAAGAGGAAGAAAGTGTACATAAGGTGGCCAATAGGTGTAAGAATCAAGATGAGAGACAAAAAGGGGGGAAATAATAATAATATCAAGGTTTCAATACTAAAAGAGAAGTTAACCCTAACGCCAAGAGTGAGCATTTTCCCTGTTGGAAAAACAAATTACATTGCAAGGAATACACTCTTACAGCCACAACATCAAAAGCCAATGAAAAGTGAGGTGAACAACATGGAAGAATCTTATATTTTTTGGACTGTGGGAAGAAGCCAGAGAACCCATCACGCAAACCCCACACAGAAAGCTCCTGGGTCCCCTGGGAGTCCTCTTTCTGTGAGGCGATGGTGATAACCACATCACCACCGTGCTACCCCGTGTATAAGAGTATTTTTGTCTAAATATCCAAAATATAGCAGGGTGACATGATAGTTTATTTACTGCAGTACAACTTCTCATGTTGAACAGCTTTGATCACTTGAAAGCTCATTACATATTCACCCCTTGTGGTATGTTCATATTGTTGTTACTCAGCCAGTGTTTGTGGGTCTGATGGACCCGTTGCATATTGTGGCTTTTAATGCCTCAAAATCAAACACTTTTATATTAAAATACTGAACAGATTTACCTTATCTTAGCTTCTCTCTCTCATCCAAAATCAATTCCAGGGCCTTCTGGGCAGAGAACCTTTTGGCCATCTTGATTGGTTATAAGAAACCACACTGGCAATGCTGTGCCAGTGTGGCCCCGCCCCCAATTTTTAGCAGATAGACAGAAAATTAGAGCAGACAAACAATGTGTGGGAACTGCTTCTTTTGCGTTTATGCACCTGCAGTTCCCACATAAGGTTGCAACATTGTGAGTGTGTGTGTGTGTGTGTGTGTGTGTGTGTGTGTGTGTGTGTGTGTGTGTGTGTGGTACACAGAACATCAATTTCCACACTTCTTTTAGGCGCGAGTCCAGTGGACCCGGACATCTTATATGTAATAGAAATGCGTAAGGGGGTGTACGGTGTGGTCATTAAATTTGTATTCTGATATATGTTCTTCACACAAAATGAGCCAAAGCCAGTGAGTCTCAGTTTAAAAAATTAATTCATTGTATCATTTTTCGTTTAGTAAAAAATGAAAACGGGTCCCACAGACCTGAACACCACACAAGGGTTAAAGTCCCCCTACACTGCTAAACTTCCTTAAATGGATATTGTAACATGTTAACAAGTATACACCATAAAGTGACATTTGTGACATATGTGAGGGGTTCGGATATGGATACAACAGTTCTGCGAATGTGCGCGAATCTCAGTAAGCCATGTTAAGAGTTATGCTCATGAAGGAGTTAGATATAAATGACAAGGTGTCCTGGCTATGTGCCAGTAGTGAGATAGGAGTGAGACTGATGAATGAAGTAATTTGTACAAAAGGGAGTGGTGACAATGGATTTTTTTTTTTCCAGAAGGAAAGTACATTATTGTCTTGTTCAATGGTTACCAAAAAATGTTTATACACTGAATGAGACAGCCTATTAACTTTCTGTTTTCAAGCACCTCACTTTTGCTCTGCAGCAAAGCTCTGTTTTGAAAATACAGATAACATTCATCACATAAAAAAAAGTTGCTCTTTTGTCCATGTAATTAAAAGAAGTGTTACATTTTCCTTTCTTTTTTAACCCATATGAACCCACAGTGACGCAGGTGTAACACCTACTAAAACAAAAATACATTTATTTAAAAAGCCAATGGAACATACTGAAAATCGAGGATCTTCGTCATTTTGTGGTACCTGATTTTTAATTAATTTTTTAGTTGTTATGAATTGGGTAATTTGATCAGTTTTATATTCCTTATAGTATCACTTAAAGGAAAAATGGCTCTGGGCTCGTATGGATTCATATTGTTGTAATGAAAAGATTGTCAAACTTAATAAAAACATTGACAGATAGCCTTTATCATTCTGCTGTTCACTGCAGTCATGTTTATTTGGGTAACGCATTCTTGCTCTAGAATTTCTGATAGCTTTTTTGGTCCATACTAAAGGAACAACCACTTTGCAAAATGTGTAAAACTGCAAATTAGTCAATGCTCCAGAATGTTGCTTGTCTTAATTTGGGTTTAAGATCATTTGACTCAATATTGTCAAATAATATAACTCACTGAAATGTAACTCACTGTCAGTTACATCCCATTACAGATCTCTGGGATTAGGAAAATGAACAGATATACTGTATACATATACAGTATATATAGTACATGTATAGCACATCACTGTGTTGTGATGGTTATTATTGCGATGGTACATCATGTAGCAATTATCATAAAAACCCGGAAAATGCCCTGGATACAGAAAAGCTGTACATGGTTGTCTTATCAACTGAGGACACACAAATATTGTGAAACAGTGGAATAAAAGGCAAACAGGCAGCTAAGAAGATGATATAGAGGGAGGCCTATCACTATGCCAGAAGGCATGGTCTTTCAGAAATCGTCTCCCGGCTTAGTCCTATATTGTATATTATATGCTAATTCATTTTAGGAAAACCTAAACCTCTACATATATTTTTTTCTTTTCTGATTAAAACCAGTAAAATTCGGAAAAGTGAAAGCTGCAGTGTTCAGTATGTTTAAATTTATGAAACAGAAAAAAAAGTTCACTACATCTGTAGCTGTCATGAGATATGAAGTCATCACCTGATACTGTGTACTGGTATGTAGATAAGAAACATGCACAAAATCATCCTGCCCAAGACTAAAAGACATTTTGCTTAAATACATTTAGATAAAACACTGACCCCAGTGAAGATTAAAGACTGAAGAAAAACAGCTACATATAATCCCTTTCAGATTAAATTTTTTTTACTCTGTATTTTGTTTCTCTCAAGCTGAAGTAAAAAATGTTAAATCCACAAATCTCACAGTGGATAATCTATATGGAAATAGAACTGCTTGAGCCAAACTTAACATATCCATGTGTCCAAATCTCAATCAGAATACAAAGAAAGAGAAAGAGAAAAACACAAAAACAAATCACCTATTCTCACAAACCCTGCCATGATATTCTGCAGTATTAATTTCTAATTCCACATTTTCCATCTTCAGATGTTCAGGAAAGAGGTCTAATAGCTGAAATTATATTTGGTAATAATTCATGCGACGTGGACTCCCTTTGAGCACTGGCGGGTCTCAGCTCTAATTCATCAGAAAGAATCAGATAACAGCTCTCTGATATCCATGTATTAAAACATCTGCTGCTTGCTCAAAGTTTCATCAGGGAGCACTACCAAATTCTTCGGATCACTGCAAATAAATGAGTGAGATCAAACTAGATGTTAGTGCTGATATTATTTTTTTCATTTGTCCCATGTCCAAGTTGACAGTTGTTTTTAAATCATAAGTCATACCATTTATAAAGGGTTTATAACAGTTTTTTCTTTGCAGGCAAAATAGGTTGCTAAAGATCATTATCATTATCTCTGCCAACCTCTGTACCTTTGCCAGTATTAAAGGTACTTTTGTGGAAAACAAGAGAGGTACATGCCCAATGTACATTTAAGAGTGGCACTCAATTTTTTCTTTCTCTTTTACTTGATCCCATAGCCAATCACAGACAATTTACATCTGTGTTTAGCCAAAATTGTCTATCCTTTTAAATCAATCACTTCAATTCAGAGTTTTTATAGATAGTGAGTAATGTTTGTCTTTCAAAGTGCAAAATTCCTCAGTTTGGGACACATCATATTCATCATATTCATTGGGCCTCTCTTTTGTTTACATTGTAAACATCATGTTAAATCTGCCATGTGTAGGTCATCATAATTTCTAACTAATGATCTACCCTGGTAGATCCATCTACCTAGATCATTATGAATTAGTCAGATTTGTACTGAGTGATCTACAAAATGTATCAATAAACCACACACAGACACACAGACACACACACACAGACACACACACACACACACACACAGGGAGTGGAGGTGAAAACCAGAAATATATTTTTTTAAATGGATCAGGTTGTAGTTGTTATTGTAGCAGAGCTAAGAGGGTGGCTATCAACAATAACATACTTGTGCCCTGACATAAAATGATTATATTTTTCCTTGTCTTTCCTTCATCTGGAGTTCAGCACAATTTGGCATATCAGGGATACTAGGCTGTCCTATAGGGCTATCCCAAGTCCGTACAAGTCTGCCACCCCACATATATGATACATCCTAAAAGAGGGATGAGCAAGTATACATTCAGGCATTTATACCACAATTGCCTCGACGCATACTTTGAAATAGAAAAAAGCTGTGACAGATTCCACACAAGAACATGAGTACAGAACTATATCTGTATCAAGACTTTGCATGGCCTACCATACTGTCAGTGTGACCAAGGAAGAAGGGGATCACACAATTGTGTGAAATTCAGGAAGCAAAGTGGGACAGTGTCAACAAAGTGCATTGGTCAGGGTGGCACCAGCATGTCTCTTTGCTACAGACTATAAAGAAAGGACTTAGGTCATTTGGCTAGTGATCCCCCTGTCTGGTGTTGTTGTCAGTAACATAAATGCACCACAGACCCTCCTGTCTCGATAATCTAACACTTTGTTACCATCTGCCAAAGTTCTCAGATGACTCTTTGGTGGACGAATAGTGGACAACTTCTGGAGTGGTCATGCTCTTAAATGTCACCAAGGAGATGGTGACTGATTTCAGAAGAAACAGATCTCCAGCGAAACCTATGCTTACCGTGGCTATGGAAGTTGAAGCTGTGGAGTACTGCAATTACTTGCCTGGGGATCTTAAGAACAGACTGGACAGAATGTGCTACATACTAAAGAGGGATTAGCAGAATTAATTTCCTGATGAAGATCACGTCTTTCAGTGTTTGTGGCTAGATGCTGGAGAGTTTCTACCAATCTGTGGTAGTGAGTGCAATCCACTATCGTGGTGCAGTGAGGTGTGGAGCAGTATTGAAGCCAGAGAGGCAATAAACGGATCAGTGAGAACATGAGTCAGAAATTAGAGAAAGAAGATCACTGCCAAAACTGCTTTCCATCATGCTGAACATATCACATTCCCTCAATGAAATACTTGAGAAATGACAGAGCTCAATCTCCAACAGACTCAGTTCTGTTGTTACGACGAAAACTTCAATAAAACATTCAAGTCTTTGCCATCTCACTGTACAACAGTTCACCTCTGTGTATTAGGTGAAGAATGTATTCAAAGTAAACAGAAAATCCTGTTTTTTCATTGTGCCAAATTACAGCAAAGTTCATTAGAATTAATCAAACTCCAATAATTATGACACATTCAAAATCCTATCATTTAATGTTCACTGAATTCCAAATGTATCCAAATTATACAGAACCTATTCAAAATGTTCCTATCAAAGAAAAGATTGCAATAAATCCTCTCTATGATCCAGCAGCTCACTCTGAGTTGGCAAAAAGGGAACTGCGGAGGGAAAACAACCTCTTCTAGCACAAGAATCAGGTAACCCCTTTACCTGGTGTACACGGGCTTGAGAGGACAAGAAAGTAGGACAACAAAACATACACTGCAAAAGCAGGTCAACACATCTTATTTTCAACACCAATGTCACGTGTAAATGAAGAAAAAGAGAACAACCGTGAGGAAAGGTGTATCAATGGAGCTTGGGCTCAGGAGGGAAGAGCAGTTGCACACTGATTGGACAATCGATGATTCAACTCTATGTCGAAGAGTCCTTGGACAAGGCTTTGGACCCCAAGTTGCCTACTGGTGCATCTGGTGTGCCTTCTAGTGCATCTAATGTGAATGTGTGTGTGAATGGTGAATGGCATGTCATGAAAAGCATTTTAAGTAGTCAGTTCCACTGTAGAAGCGTTATATAAGTGCATGTATATTTACATATGACATCCCACAATAATCGAGGCCTATTGCAGTATAACTATGAGATGTTTCAAAGTCACCAGAGCCATTTCTTAGTATATGTCAAATAAAAATATAAGGTTTTAAGCCTAATCTGCACGAACGCAAAGTGTCTGCTTCCTAGACAAATATTGTTGCATATGAATGACATTATTCACCAGTTGACCTGTCTTTCTGTTAGGACCTCATTTGTAATCGAAAAAAACTTGTACCTTGTTAGTTGTACAGCTTTAGAGCCATGCAGAGCTGAGTAAATAATAATGTAAATCCCTCAAAAGAAAAAAAAGAACCAAAAGTAGACATGCAGTGTCAATCTTAGTGTAATGCTTTTTTGTATATAATAATATGAAAAATATGAAATTTTGTTTCAACAACGAATTTCATTGAGGAAATCAGTGATCAGTGTGAACATCTTCCAAACGTTTTCTTTCCTATTCACGGAAACAGCACCTAAAAAAAAGAAATAAAAAAAACATAGGCAGTTTGGTCCGCCTTCAAAATTTGTGTTAAAGAACATCAAAATGATGAATGACGTGAACCAAGTCTATTCGAGTGTGTTATTGATGTTAAGGAACTTTGGATCTAGTTGACCAGTGATGGCAGTATTATAACATACTGGCAATTAATTATATTCAAAATCGAAACTTCTCGATTTTGATAAACCTTATAATGCCATATGTGTCATGTATGATGCTTAAGGTCCCTGCAATGGGGAATTTATTATATTAAGTTAAAGGGCCAAAGAAAGATTTCAACCAAGAATGAAAGATAATAATTTCCCTATGTTTTTCTTGGATCAGGATTTAAAGGGTTAAATAACTAAACAACCTGAGGTGTTTATAATCAAAATACATTCTTTTCTACCACACTTTTGGTAGCCCACAGCTTTTTTGAAATTTCAAATGCACTTTATCTTATAACTGCTGGACATAGCATATTTTTCAAATGTAATCATAAATCTTTTTTATCTGCATGAACACATGAACCACAAGCATCATATATGGGTTCCCAGTTATTTTTGGAAGAAAGCACCAGGGGATCGTCCGCACAAAGAGATGCATTCTCAGTAGTTTTCAGCTTAATTTAATTGAATTGCTGTTTTTATAGTTTTGTTGTTACTCACTGATGTTTGGTAAAAATTATTCACTATTACACTGATCCACAATGTTCAGTCTATTTCCACAAATATTTGTATATTTCTTTGTTGTTGGATATTTTCTATGTTTTATTTCACATGATTTGCGCACTTCTTGAGTTATGGCTATTTAGAGACACACCGAAATTACTATGTTGATCACACCATCAGGTCTGAGTTAAGATGATGTGTCCTTTTATGATGTCTGTGCACAACTCGCAGCGGGTCCTCGTCAATAACATGAGCTGTTAAACACTAATGGCATGTATGTAATCTCAGAGAGCGGCATTAGAGACTAATGCAATGAGTTTGCTGAAAATTGAGAGCAAAGTGTAATGACAGGTCAAATGTACAGTTAAGGGGAGTTTTGAATGTGACTGTTAGTACAAAGAATGTGGATTGTTATAGCCATCATAGAGTCCATTGATGCTGTAGTGAAGTAAGGAAAATGACTGCATTGGATATAGAACACGATTTCATGCTGCATCTAAATCTTACCAACATGTGGACGTAACATCCACTACATTGTCATTACAAACAAAAAAGTTAAATATTTTAGAAAGTACAGTGTCCACTCAATGTTCAGCGAATTATCAAAGCAAGCCTGGTTTGAATCAGAGAAAAAATTGTCTCCATCATCTGAAAAATAGTAAAAGATGTAAATTAGATAGGAAGAAAACACATTCCATAATCATACAAATGAATGAAAAAATACAAAAGAAACTCATCCTTAATTGGCAGTAATTAATTATGCACTTTGATCTTTTTTGCCAGTTACAATTAAAATAAAATAATGAGGGGAGATTTAATATAGGGATCTTGTTTTGATTGTCTTCTATATTTTTAGAAGAGCTGTGCAAATATCATTTCCATGCTTTATATAGCCTTTAATATTATTGGAGTGAGAGATAAAGAAAAAAGGGTACAAAGAGGTAACAAAGGAAAGGTTCATCCCAACCCGCCTCACCCCATTACCACCCACAAAATCTGCTTTATGAATCAACTCGTACTACATCAGCATTTTTAAATGAATGCTTTTAGATATGTCTTACCACGGGAAAACCTTTACTTTGTATAGGAAATTAACTGTGTTAATTGAGAACCTGTCTAAAACTTTGTCATTTTTTTAAAGGAAAATTTAGACCGAAAGATTCATGTATGATATTCAACAACATTGAGCAAACATGCGTGAGAGTCCTCACATGAAGTTATTCATCGGCCTACGCTCGTTTAGATGTGTCTTGCTTTTTAAGCGGCCCGCTAATCACACAAATTATTGCCTCCAATTAGCACTGTGGTAGTAATTAATTCCCTCACTATCACAGTGTTTAGCGTACTTTCTCACCATGGCACCTGTTTTCCTCAATCTAGCCACACTTGTTTGTTTATTTCACAAACATTATTTGCATTTAAAGGTTTAATGAACTGTATAAGCTAGACACCACTCGTGTACGGATACTGTAAAGGCACCAAGGGTCATGGACAATGGGGCTACAAAGCGGTGCTGGAAAATACTCCCTCAGAGAGCACTCCTTACAATAACTGACTGCACCCTCCTTTCCTCCTCCACCTCTAATATGGATTAATAAAGTGATAACGCTCTTTGTTAATTAATATGAGCATGCAGTACTAATTACTTTGCTGTACGACAAGCAAGCTGTTGAACCCGTAAAAGGAACAATGTCAGAGGAGGCTGGCAGTACTACAATGCATGAGGCTGTGTTCTGACTAGTAATGGAGTAAAAGAGGCCACAGAGAGGAAGACATTAGGTTTGTGAATAATCACGCTGCAATCACGTTGCTCTGATATTCATAAGAGCTGTTGAATATGCACATCAGTATAGTCCATGCCAGTCAAAAGTGGCACGGCCCCAAAAGTCCTTGATTCTCATCCTTTTGATGGTATTCCTTACAAGATATTATTATTTTTTTATTCTTCTTCCCCATTGTATATTGTAACATGTCCGTTTCAGTTTCTGTTATTTGGTAACTTTATTTGTTAAAGTAAATAATATACAGTACAATGAATTTAGATTTCTGGGAGATAACAGTGGTTAGTAATTGTATTTGTTATAAAGAAGCATTGTCAGTGTCAATCATCTTCATATAACAAGTGGCATTTGAAAAAACTTTATTTGAACAATAATTTGAGAGACTGTGCATTGATATCGACTGATTCTGAACACTCCAGCTATATACACTTAACTTTTTCCAAGGCAATAAATATAGCATCAGTAGCTGAGTCAGAATATTTTACTTCAGCTTTTATCTTTTATGTTTGTTGTATTTCTCTGTCATACAAAATATGTACTGTTTTCCCTTTGTAAAGGGGTTGGATCACTTGATGAGAAGCATCTTCTGTTACCCATTATATCCTATCAAGCTATTGTGTTTAAAAAAAAGAAAAAGAAATTAGATTGGTTTTGGGTTTCGGAATCTTCTCTTGGCAGCGTAATCCTTGCATAGCCTATGGAGTTAAATGTCAGAGAATGTGAGCGAGAGCTTGTAACTTTTCCTTGTATTACATGAACACAGCTCGACTATTGCTCTCATTACCAAGGTCTGTTTCCTTGGACACTCTTCCCCCTACTGGTGTAAATCCATAATCATGGGAGCTTACCATATGTTGTGTACCCATTTACATACTGATATCTGTTATCTATAATTCATGGAAACATGTTTTTGAATTATTATTCAAAATAAGATGCTGCATTTTTTAGCCTAAGGGTTTGTAGGGAGTGATCATTTTAGCTATTTAGCTGCACACTCAAGAACAGCAGCATTACTTTTTAAATACATGCTTTTGAATGCCAGTTTTTAAACTTGTTTATGTCTCTGCCAACGTCTGGTTGCTGTTTCGCCTAATTTTACTCAAAAGGGCTTCACTAAAATCAACTCCTTTCCACCAGTCTTTTGAGTAAGAAACGGAAAAGATCGTTACAATGAAAACATAAAGAGAAAATTACAAACACAGAAAAGCTGGGCAGTGTAGACCACCTTCCTCTCTAGCATTAAAATAATACATGTTTGATGTTGCCAGGATTCATCAGAACAAGAAGCAATTTTGTTGTCCCTTTGAAAGGGAGAGCAGGACACTGTATTAGTTTCATGGTTCATCATTTTGCTCAGAAAAATACAATGACTTACTTACTAAAATACAACTAAATTATTATGCAGATTAAATTCGTTGTTAAGGGGGAGCAACATACTCCTTTAAAAAGTTCAGATTTTGTATGTTTTTTTCTACTTTTCCTTTTTTTCTTCATTTAACCAGGTTCGGTCAGGCAATAGGAGTTATATCTCTCCTTTTCCAGAAAGCTGCATGGAAGGACTAGAAGTGCTACAGCCCTGTGTGTCTGAGCAGAGGCAGAAACGCAACACTAAAGTAGATTTGATGAAAATTAACGGTACTAGAACACGGTGATTTTTTGACAATGGCTATTAAGAATTAATCAGGCCGGTGCTCAATAATTTATTGTGCTTCTCAAAGTCTCCCATTAATTTTTGAACTTCTCCGTCCCGGTCCATTATTTGTATGAATTCTTATGAAATTTCTAAATAATGTGCTTGACTGACATTAATATATTCACAGGCGGAATATCTTGATGTGAGACAGTCAAAGCCTGCCGTTTGTAAGTTAAGTGTTGCTCTAAAGAACTGCTAACAGGGATCTTGACAGAGTTTTTTTTTTTTTTTACATTTCTTAAACCATATTTTAAATATGGCTTAAACTGTTTCTTTTGTTTAAAATACAACTTAAACCATGATCTGAAACCCAGCCAGATGACAAAAAACTAAAGTGAGGGTTTCTTTCGGTTGTTTTTTGTAGTTTAGTTTTAAGTTTTAAATTAAAACTACATTGGAGGTATGCTAAAGATTAAAAGCTATTACTGGCTCAATATTATCTAAAACAGCTTTGTGTGTGTGTTTGTGTGTTATCAGGGTGTGTGAATGTTCTACGAACAGGCCTGCCAAAGGGTGAAAAGTGCTTTAGTAATAATATAGAATAACACTCAGATTCGCTGTACAGCCTGTTAAAATATTATATTGACAAATACATCTCAAGTTGATGCTTTTAATAAACCCAGCAACTCTGTCTTGAAAAAGCTACGTTCGCTCTGTAATTATTCTACAATCACCACTGGATTCCTTTGATTTATGTAGTAAATGTGTTTTTAATAAAAGAGTGAGATGAGAGAAGAAGGTGGGGGGAGGGGGGGGATGGAATAAAAAAGGAGCAGAGAGAGAAACAGAGAGAGTAACAAAAATGAGAGAGAAGATGAGATGTTGACTCTCCATAGTTGTCAAAGATAAATCTATTTTTTTCTTTGTCTCGCAACTCACAGTGATAAAAAAGAAATAAAAAAATCTTCACTCTTCAATACTAAAAGTAGGTTGAACCATCACAGATGTCTTTTATTAGAGACAAAACTAATACCCTTGATTCAAAGTAACAGCAGAATGGTCATTAGGGTATTATGTGTAGCCTAAAGCAACGGTGTCAGCTTCCTTATGCTAATGGGACCGTGCCCCGGAAAAATTAGCATGGAGCTCTCTGGAGCAAAGAGGAGATCACCTTGCTCTTGCTCTCCACTGTTGTTCTCATTAAACATAAAGAGAGGCACTCATCACCATTTCTAAACCTGTGAGACCTGCATTTACGAAGTGATGTTTGTGTTTCACCGAAGCTTATATAAATAGGAAAAATGACCGTGCATGTAAATTTGTGTATATGCTTATGTAAGCCACTCATGAAGGATGATTCACAAATCCACAGTTCCACGATTGCCTGTTCATTTGTGAAAAGGGGCTTCATTTTGGGACAGAAAGTCACTGAATACTTCAGAGCTTATTTTGCTTTATCAAATTCAAAACAACTTGATCGTGTTTTTTGTTCTATTTCAGAGAAAATTGTGGGACTAATACAATTTTGTGTAAACAATAAGCAAACCCATATTTCCTTTAAGAATAGAAACTACAGTAAAACATGCAGAATTGCTGTGCTTTTGTAAAGAAAGCACGTAGTTATGCAGTCTGACAAAAACTACATCTCACAAAATGAGAACAGTTGTCTATTTAGTTTATTTAGTTATTTTTGTACTTTTACTCAAAGAAAATTTTAAATTTCTTGTGAAGTTTCAGGTTTTAATGTTATCTTTCTTGTTTGAGGAAGAGAGCACAATACTACTCCATATGAGAAAAAGAGCAAAAAACAATATTGTGGGAGGATTACTGGCCTCTGTTGTGCACTTTATATCATGCTGCAATTGTAGAAACGGAAGTACAGAAAATATAGTATCGTGTTTTACAACAAAAAAAGCGCAAATTACGGAATGCTGTAATAACTACAAGATTGCAATTGTACAGTCACCATAATGCCTTTAAGATCACACTGATCTCTGGATTCAACGTTACAACCATGTCTTTATCATTGCAATATTTGTCACAACTTCCGACATTAGCTAATTTAGAGAGAATATAGATCAGTGTCCTAGAGGCAAAGGATGATTGTTGTTGTAATATTCCCCCATTACATACAGATCAGCCCCTGACCGACCAAGCACTCCTGTCATTGGTCATCACGCACGTGTGTGTGTTTGTAGAGTGTCCATTAGAAAGGAGAGTTTGGGAATAGAAGATAATAATGCATGCAGTCTTAGTTTATTTGCTCAAACCAAAGTGTGGAGACCTAAATGTGAGATGGCAGCACTGATAGAGCTCTCCGTAGCCATCAGTTCTGTGCAAATAAAAAAGGGAGTATGTCCTCACGTGTGGATTAAGGCCTGTATCTATATCTATTTACAGCGCCTGTTTGGTAGTTGCAGAAGCATTTAAGTGTGGACGTAATTGTGTGTGGTAGTTTTCTTCTTTGTACATGGGTGCATAAAATATAGTGTACGTGTCACTGAGCTTGTTTACCAGTGGAGTAATAACCACAAACGCTCCTGGAATGATTTTGATAAACGACTTGAAGAATAAAAGCTTTAGCGAATATGATTTTCTACAAAACTGAGATATCTTTGGCACAGTAGTTTTTTTTTGTTCACCCCCTGCTACATCACAGCCTTGAACATTTTACATCAAATGATTTTTACCATAATTTAAAGACAGAATGGGTTGCACAACATTCTTTTTCTTCTGGGCTAAAGTCTTTTGTCCAACATTGATCAGCCATGTGTCACTTTGTTGATGAAGTTGATATTTTGCTGCAGGTGTGAGTGGGTGTGTGTCTGTTTGAGTGGGTTGGTCATAAGTTGTCATCTTCAGCTGACCTGCCAGTACATTACCTTCTTTCTGCTGACCTCACAAAGTATTGCTGGACATTCTGCAGTGATAATAGCAAAAACTGGACATTTTTTTATTATCTTTATTATCTCTGTTTCTTTCGTGTTATGTCTCCCTTTCTCTATCTCAAACACACATATACACACACACAAACAGGAGCAGAAGCTACGGATCAGTCTGGGGACCGGCCACCGCCGGCAGTGTCTAATTGATCTCTGAGGAGAAAGAGATGCGTTGAGGAAAACTGGTGCGGATTTTCCTCTTCGCCTTCTCTCTCTCTCCATCTCTCCCATTCTCTCTCTCATGTACTCAGCACTCTTTGTTTTTCCTTCACTATTTCTTCCCCAGTGTTTTGCTTCCACCTTCTCTATTCATCACTTTATGAGCAACAACTCCATCACTCAGTCTGATTGCAGTTAAACTGTAAGAGTTGGGGATGGAGAGAGTTGCAAGAAAGAGAGCAGGAGAAAGAAGAGGTCCTTTATTAAACCTGCTGCTAATTGAGATAGGACGAAAATAATGGGGAGTGACACTTTAATGAAGACATGCAATGTGTTGCCACTTCTTCCTTCCTTCTCCTCTGCTACAAAGAGGAGGAGGTGCAGAGACAAGAAGAAAGGGGAATGATGAGAGGATTATGAAGAAAGATCGAAAGAGGGTAAAATTCAACTTTTTATTGCATAGAGTGAGAACAGAATTGAGACGGGCTCACATCTCATGCTGTAATGTGTTTTCTGTGGCATGTCAAAAGTAAAAGTTAAACAGTTATGGGCAGGGATATTGCTCTATCATGTTAAAACACAATTATGTGTCATCAGCGCGACTATTCTCAATCTTGCAGCTGATTTCTCTTTGTGCTTTGGTTCACATCTCCCATTCGAGAAGAAACAGAAAAAGTGAAAGTGGAACTGTCCAGCAGAGTGAAACCTAAATGGACGGCTCGATTAGAAGAGATGCTGCTGAGTGAAATTCTCTCTATTTGATTACCACTTTCTCAGGTTGACATAAGATGAGAATTATTGGATTTGGATGTGAGGGTGGTGATCCGCATTTTGAAGAAAATAGAGCTTTTGTAAGATGTGAGCTTAATCGACTGAGAAAACAGTAAAAGTTGCTTTTGGGGAAATTTTTACAGATTCATAATGTTACATCACAGTGCAAATTATGTTGACTTAAAAGAGCATTATTTTCTCTCTACATTTTTCACTAAATTAGAGTGAGCTACAGTTTTGTTGCAAGTAACCTCATCAAATATCATCCCAACACTTGACAAATGTTATGGAAGCTCCCTGTAATTGTGCAGTTAGGCTGTTGCTTTAAACCAAAAAAATTGTGTGTGAGTTTGTATATGCGCTCATGTTTATCATCCAAAGAGGAACCACAAGTTAAAAATTTTGTAGTGTAAGTGTAAGGGTGCAGATAATGTTAAATGTAAACATGTATGTGTAAAAAATCTGCAGAATAGAACTGTAACCTTTAAGGGTGTAACTTCTTCAAACTCTTGCACACAAAACAAATCAAATATATCATATTTTTCCACCTGCTTTTCCATATAACTTCTCGATTATTTAAAATTTTAAATGTACTGACTTGCTCATTATCAATGTTTCACCTTAGTCAAGAGCAGGTTTGAAACAGTCCTACTGAGACTAAAAGGCATAACTCAAGAGTAGCCTGACTCACCCCTACGTCCAACATACCAACCCGATCAAGCAGACACAGGCTTTGCAACCCTCCTGCACTGAAGATGAATATGAAACCGGAAAAAGGTATAAATATTTATGAAATGCATTATTTTTTGGTTTTTCAACCAAAGCAGAGGTGAACATGATTTCGCCCTGTCTCTTTTAGTTTTGCATCTTTTTTACAAAAGCTGTCAAATCAGACACACGGACTCACACCTGCCTCGCTGCAAAATCAAGTACACAGCAAAGACCTTAACTTAAATATGTATTTCTGTAAATATACTCATGCATCTGTAATGTCCGCCCATGGGAGAACGGCCAATTCAAACCGTTTCATCCATGTGGATAAGTGCAATGTTACGCATACCTATGAGAAAAAATGTACACAATGCAGCAGTGATAATCTACAGGAACACTTGGCAATTACATTTGAGAGAGCCTTATCTGTTTTCTTAGCTAATATAGTATATCATAAAAGAAAATGGTTATTAAACATGGACTCTTTCAAGCTTTACATACATTTATTATGATTTATCTTTTATCAAATTAAATACTTAATAGATCAAGAAATACGTTAAAAAAAAACTTCATACTAATATGTAAGTGAAGCTATTTAAATCTTTCTCGTTTAAATGTAAAGAAACTGTTTTTCTTTAAATGTTTTATTAGCATAGAAAATGGTTGAGGAATTTCTAATGTTGCCCACAAAATAAATGGATAGATGGAATATCATCATATGAGAACTTCGTAATATGTTGATGGTTATAAGAAGCAGATGTGCAGCTTAAGGTCTTCGATATCTTACCCCTACATGTTTAGATTTAACCCACATATGTTTATCACTTTATTTCAACCACAAAGCAATAACCTACTGAGACCCACGCTTTAATTTTATGCGCATTTTAGGTTTCTCAGATATATATGGGATTAGTGGCACCTTATACGTTTAACACAGACTTTGTCATGTGGGTTTATCTTTGCATTTAAAATGTGTATTCAAGTATTTAAGATTACTTCAAGGTTATCAAGATCCAAGTGATTTAATTATGCTTTTTTTTAATAACACAATGAAGACATTATTGGTTGAAAACATATAAACCCCTTTATTTTTAGAATTCCACCCCTGATAGTGTCTACTGTTGGGCCAATAGTTCAAGGTTGCAAATAAATTAAGTATCATGGCACAGAGAGGCAAAAATGTAATGGTTTATATTAGGATTCAGGGTCTAAGCAGGTTAAAGATAAAGGAATTTAGTGGAAGGGATTAGAAAATGAAGGAAAAAATGGAATGTATGCAGACTGGAATATAGGATAAGGAGAAAGATGGAGTTCACATCCAATCAAAATAAAACTTACCAATTGTAAATGGACTGTGCAAACCATTCGAAACATTTCTTACATTGTGGGGTTTAGTGTATTACCAAAAGAATATTTGATATGTATTTTGGCTTTTTGGCAAGCAGGTGTCTACTCTTCTCCCTGAGCTAAAGTCACCTCAATAATAAACTACGATTGAGGTGATTCCCTACTGTGCCAAACCTGCCATAAAATAGACAAACTAAGTAATTGATTGATTAGGTGGTCGACACACTGTCTCTCTCACTCAAATATAAAATCATATTTTCTTACACAAACTTAAAACTCCCATTAAAAACTTTGTTTTTGAACAAAAGGTACCTTGTTTAGTAATCAGTTATCTCAAGATCTCGAGTAAATAAAGATTGTCAGAAGCGTCCAGCGATGGTTAGATCCAACTACACTCAAAAGCAAATCATTCCACAGCTGTATTGGTGTCACCTCTGATGATCGTGAAAACAAACGTATTATGTTCCTCACCCAGCCAGCTTCAAAAGCTCTTTCCTCTAATTTCTGTGTCCTCCAGTATGACGGTAAAAAATGAGGCTCCTTACGCCAAGAGCTGCAGCTTTTTGATTGAAATGAGTGATTTTTCCCGGCCGCACACCTGCGTAAAACAGATGATAATGCTGTTGGAGTCATTTACTGTGACTTTACTAAGATGAATATGAGCAGCGCTTTCTCATCATGCAAATGTGGCTGCGCGGAAAAACCTCTCTACCTCCCTCTCTTCTCTGGGGAGAACTATTTTTGCTGCATTACAAGGGAAAGTTCCCCATCAACTGAATGATTAAACTCTTTGTGTTTCCATGCAAATTCGCCGCTTATTATCGACTGGATTTTATTATTATTTGTTTTAGGTGTGACATTATATCGGTACTTTTCCGAAGATTGCAGGGCCTAGCTGTGAGCTGTGCTGCAGCCATGGTACGACTGATGGGAACACATCATCATTATTGGACAGTTTCCACTGTCACATAGCCCCTAGCATAAATGTCGCTGTCTTTCCCTCCGTCGATCTGCCCTGTCAATCTTTTCTTTCCGTCCCCTCTCTCTAATAGCCCTTCATTTTCTCTGCCCATTGCCCCTGCAGGCCACATGTAATACTCCGAGTGACCCAACTGGCGGGGAATACACCAAATTTGTCACACACAGACACACCAATGCAGAGAATATGGCAAGCAGCCAGATAGGTTTTCTCCATCCACTAAATGTCACCTGTCATCCAAGACTGGCGGGACAGACAAATGAGAGAGGGGTCAGAAAACAATGCGGTAGCAAATTGGGTGCTCTGCCTCAGAAGCATAGAACCTGAATAACTAGAACAAAACTAATTGTGAAGGTCATTGTAGCCACTGTGGTGTGTGTTAGTATGGACTAACCCACACATTTTACTTCAATATGAGGTTTGGAACTAAAAATGCAAATGGAAAGCAATTTGTAGTTTGTTAATGAACCAAAGAAAAGTTTCATATGTTGATAAGTGGTAAGCTAAGAGGATATAAAGCCTAAAATCAATTTTTTAAAAGTTGACATTATTTCTATTTTGGAAGCTAACCAATACCTTAAAGGTGGCCTGTTAAGGACTGGTGCCCTTCCTCTTGAATTAGCAGGCAGGATGGGGACAAACCATCCTGAGGCAGTATCAAGCACAAATATAAAATTGAGTAATAAATAAACGTGTGTTCATGGTCATCAGAAAAATGCTGTAAACACAAGAATGTTACAATCAGTAGATTACATCGCAGTCACACCTCACAGTAAGAGTATTTCTGGTTTGGCTTACATATTCTCCACATATATGTGGGATTACTCCAGTATCATCCCACTTTACAAATATATAGGTATTTTTTGGAGAGATGGTTGGATGGTTGGAGAGCTGGATAGATAATTGCAGCTTTACCACATATTTTTAAACAGACTTTACGAGGTTTTAAACAGTCTTTTTTGACAGGGAACTAAAGAAGACAAGAGGCTCTGCCTCGTTTCTCCCACCATCATAATACCTTTTGATAGAAAGATAGCCTCCTATCTGAATTGTTTCCTTATAATAAGACACTTGGGTCAAGTTGAATATGTTCAAGGTATTTCTATAACTTAAAAGCTATAATAATGTTATTTTATTTGTGTGCATTGGATTTTATTTCTTCTTGTTACCCCTGATCGTAAAATTGCTTCATAGCATACTCATTGAGAATTATCATGTCTGAGGAAGTTAGACATTTTTTTCACAGAAAATAACAGACCCCAGTGTCTGAATATGACTAAAATGTTTTTATACATGAATAAAACATTCAACCCTTTAACAAGAAGAGGGGTGGGATAGTATTTCTTTGCCCTTTTTTTCATTTCTTTGGAGAAATAACAACTAGTATCAATGTTTCCTTCACAGATGGTTGGGTGAAATTCTAACAAAGATGTCATAACTCAAGCTTGAGTTAGGCATCCTATAACTAAGCTTAATTTCAGTTATTTTACCTCGCTAGTTTACTTTAGAGCTAGTTTAATCAGTGAAAAAGTAGGTCTACCATTTAATGGAACAGGATATTAAACGGTAAAAGCATTGTTGCACATTTAAAATGGTTACAATTCTATGACATGATTCACATGCACAAGTTTGAAGCTTATATTTACTGAATTTATGTGGGAAGATGTTATACATTGACAAATTGAATTATTGCTTCACTCTCAGTGTTGTTTGAAATAGAAAGTTCAGACCTCACGACCAATCCCTTGAATAGCTGTAACTATAATTGCACATTGCTTTCATATAAGAAGTCTACCTAAACATCTAAGTAAAGACAAAAAATTAACGTACGACAATCATTACAATGATTGTTTTACTAGGTGCATCAACATTCTGCAATCATATTACATATACCATCCACGTCGTTCTCCTTGAGAATACAATGAGCAATGGCAATAAATCAAAACTGCCCAAAATATGTCACATTTTTCAGCAATCTTGAGTATTGCATGTATGACCAATCTCATTTCCCCTTGCTTATCCGGCATTCAGAATGATAGGATCTTGGCAAATCTTCAAAACTCCTTATGTGGTGTTAACTCAGGAAAGGGATCCAAAATTTCTCCTATAATAGAATATGGACATGTTGTAACTTCTTCTCACTTAGGTTTTGTTTGATGTAAAGAACATTATCTTAAAGAAACTAATGCAAAATTGTGTACTTTCCGTTTTAGGTATACAGTTTCCACAGTTAAGAAAGGTTAACTTTCAGCTATGCTAAGCACTATTTGCCAATGAAAAAGTAAATAGTTACAACAGAAGGCTAATAATAACCATGAGGAGTAAAGAGATTAATGTTTAACACATGAACTAGTAGGACAGAGAACTGCTGTTATCTCTTTCTGATTTTCTCCCAATTGTGAAGTTGGGATAAAGCATTTGATTTGATAAAATCGCATAAGTTTTGATGCAAGTACACACTTTAGGCAAAGTGTGATTACGATTTAACAAGACAAACCACACTAGGGACAGGGCTGCTCCATCACCACTGCTATCTTGTTTCATTATTGTCATAAGCGCATTTCTCATGTGCCATTTGAAAACATATTACCCTTGCATGCTATCATGGATTTGATAGGAAGAAGCCCATCTTCCCCGTTTTGATATTTATGAATTGCTGCATCGGGGGATTGGAGATTGTTCTTTTCCTGCTTCTCTCGGTGAGTTTGTGTGTGTTTGTATGTGGGTGTGTGCACATGTTGAAAGATGGGACATTGAGTGTCATAAGTAACTGACCTGCGACACCCCCATGTTTAATCTAAGAGCAAAACAGGACTCATCTGCAGGCTGAATATTGAGTATGTGAAGATTTTCACTCTTCTGTATTCTCTTTTTCTTTCTATCACTTTATCTCTGTCTCTCTCAAACACACACACACACACACACACACACACACACACACATTCATATGCCTATGCTATGTGTCAGGAGAATGAAAGTAATGTTTGCCTCTGGAAAAGCCTTTACAAAATGAACAAGAAGCAAGACCATCTAATAAATTTTCCTGTGGGATATGAGCTTTGTGTTTCTCAACCAGTTCTCCACCTCTGAAACTGCTTTATCCTCTCAGCTTTGACTCATGAATTGTTCCCAGTGTTTACACTCATATTGTTGCCTTAAGTTATGCTGCAGGTGTATGCTCACTCAGTGTATTAGTGCCATGACTGGCTATAAAGTGCTCTTTTCAATAGTATTCTACAATCACTATGATATGTTGTCTATTCATATGATTCTTTCTTGAATTTGAATACAGAAATACACTGCTTAATGTAAACAAACAATAACATGTGATTACATTATTTATAAGATATTTTCACCAGATACTTCCCAACGGTTATAATACTTGCACGGAAAAGATCACCTAAGTTCTGAGAATTTGAAGCAAATGGTGCTTTTAGAAAGAACAACAAATGTAGTTGCTTAAAAGATTAATGAATAAGGTGGACAATAAGTTTGCTCAGTGTCACAGTATTTTGCAGATTTCTGATGCCATATGTATCATATTTGACAAGTAAGTTTATGACATGTTTTGCATCTGAGACCTTTTACCTCAGAAGACTACATGACAATAATTCTCACTTATCATATGGTAATAATTGACGACTTAAAAAATTATTTCTGTTTTTTAACATTTTGTTAAAGTGTCAAACTTCAAAACTTCAAAGAAGAAAAATTATAGTTATTTTTTCTTGGATCTGGCTTTAAAGGGTTAAAGTATAATTTTACTGTGTAGAGATATCCTAAATTTATATCCCACATTAAAGCAAATGGTGTACTAAGAAGTGAATCTTTATTAATTTGCTACTTTTCATAACAATGAACTAAATAAAAACCTTCATGTTATCTCATAAACATTAAGTTGTCTTGCGGAGATGTAAGCAAATAATAGGTATGTCTCAAGTGTCAATGATATTGATGAGTTGATTTTCAACTCATATCCAATTATGAAATTAAGAATGATTCTGAGAACTCCTAGCACACACAAGGTGTATACAGTTCTGCGTTTGACTAAGAACAGAAATATTCTCATACATATTGCAAAATCCTCACAGATGGGGGTCCATGGAGCCCACTGTGAGCCTGACTGAGGCTGTGTGACATGTAAGAAAAGTAGTGTTTCATCTGTTTACTGTTATGTTGCGGACAAATGATAATTTAAAGAGAATATAAAGAAGGTTTAAGGAAGCTCAGAGGGTTTTAAAAAAGTAATAAAATGCACTTTTTATTGGTCCTTCACAATGATTTTTGTCCTCGCGTTTCTGGCTCTGATCATGAGGAAGTTTTTATTACAGACTGCAGAAATATTCTATTGGACTGCAGTCTTTGACATACATTTATCATCATCCCAACTCCTTTCTTCCCATTACCCTTTTCGCTGCTCAGGATGAGGGTTTCTGTATGTGAGTGTGTGACTGAATGTGTGTGATCAAAGCATTCCACCTACAGTTTGAGTGATCGTTTTCTCCAGTTCTCAGCACTGACAATTGTCTGAAGTCTCCAATCGTACCAGTATTGATCACAGGCAGAAAGCCTTGCATAGTTTGCATAGTAGTCCACTTATCTAGTCCAAAAAAGACTGGAACTTTATCAGCTTAACTACAGGTCAGAGGGCTGAATGTATTGTTTTATTCACATATATTTGTGTATGTTATATGTTCTGAAGCAAATTTTTTTGGTTTGTTTGTTTTTGCAATAGTTGCACACTGAGCCTGAAAACCGGTTCCAGTAGTCTTATGCGGTCAAATTATGGTCTGGCAAACAAGTGACAGAGGTGTGATAAGTAACACTAACATTATGTTACAAAGTGCTGGTCTTTTTTTTTGCACTAATGGCATGAATGGCCAATGTCCAAGACACAAAACTTAAAATTTTGTTTTACTGAGGTCTTAATTGCAGCGTAAGCATTTACTATCGTGCAATTGTTGTTTTTTAGCCGAAAATTCAAGATGTCTGGAAAGGAAGTACTCATTTACAGAAAAGAGCTAGGTAACTCAATAAAATCCTTGCAATGTTTAACTCATTGACTGCCAGCCATTTTCAGAACAGAGAGTCGCTCACTGCCAGAGTTTTTTGAGAATTTTGACTGATTTTTCAAGAGCCACAGAATAGTTTGTGCTATGACTATGTAAACACCGAACACACCAAAAGAAAGAGTAGACTCTCTTCTTTCATCAGGAAAAAAGATTTTGTTTCTACCTCATTCCGTTCTTCTTCGACGTGCGTCTCACCGGCGCCATTTCTCTCATAGCGAACCATTGCGTTTGTTTTTATTTACCTACAATCTATGCTAATCTCCCATCAAAAGTGGCACAGCTACCTAGAGGGTAAATTTGTTAGTCCATACTCTGTCTAGAAGCCGATATTTACGGAAAAACTTTCGCCGATCGTCCCCCAAGCCACTCGCATTGAAAAACATAAAAGACGTCTATAGACGTCTTTGGCAGTCAGCGGTTGGATTTGAAAAGACGTCTATAGACGTCTTTGGCAGCGAATAAGTAACTTTGTCACCTTTCAAAAATTGCATTTTCAGTTGTTTCAAAATTGTCCCATGACTGTGTTTTTCAGTCTCATTTCCTTTAGTCTATATGAAGAAGAAGTTAAGGGATGAAATCACCTCTCTGAGAAATAAACTATGCATATTGTACTGTTTAAGTTTTAAATTATGATTAGTTGGATTCCAGGGAACAGACATATCTGTCTGCAATACTGATCAAACAGACATTTTTCTCATTAGGCATCTTAATCTGATTAACTAATTACCAGGAGTTTGTTGGGATGGGCCGTTCCATCATTTGGACTCGATTTTTTTCTGCTAATCTATTGCTTTTCCCACACTGAAGTAAATACCTTGTCATTATCTTGACAGTATGTCCCTGTGGCTATTTGAGGCAGAGGGAAAATAGGTACCTTCTATATTTCGGCTACACATAGATTGGACCCAACATTATCATGTTGAACATCATGAGACCTTTCCAGGATGTGTCAGTCATTCTTCTATTTTACTATTTAAACCTTAATCATGTAAAGTTCAGTTAATTTGGTAGTTAATATAGTTATATTTTATTTAATTCACGACTACGTCTTTAAGATATTTAGTTGAATCTGCTTTTCCTTAGGTTAGATTCTCATTGGTTTGATTTTAGTCTTGTGACAAAAACAAGGAAGTGGGTGTATTCTAAAAAAGTTGGAATAAGACGTAATAAAGCGTGGTCGGAAAAGTTCACCTGTCTCCATCCTTTTGGTTCTCCTTCTGGAGAGTGATCCAGACACCATTTATTCGAACCCTCACGCTACATTCACACTTGGCTAGCATTAAGAGTTTAAAATACATGGCCAATGTAAGAATGAAGGCACATTTAACACACGTTCAGAGCTGTTTAATACACTGTGTAACAAGTGTAGAATAATATACATCATTAGTGCCTACACACTACATAGATGTGAAACTTGGATATGTGGACACACAAGTTTTTGTGAGATTGGACTATCGGGTTGGCTCCACGAGTCATCCCACTTTCCCATTGGTAATGGACATTGTGCATTTGACAAAAAACTGAACTAATGGAAGAAAGGGTGTTTTGTGTCATAAATACTCATGGGAACTGTGACTCCACTTTAGCACCTGTACAGGAGGGTTTGTTTAATTGTGTTGAATGTGTATGAAAACCGCATACAGTGACTGTCAGCTCTGAGACACTGATCCGAGCAGCCCACACAGTGGGGAGTGGACACACTTACACAAACTCCAATTAAACAACACTGAGTTGATCTTTTTATATGTTACAAAGAAGTGACAGGCATCACTTCGCAAGTCCTCTAGGCTTTATTTCATTTATGGGGATTTAGTATTTTGATGGCAATGGCTGTGCTTCACAAAAAGCAACATGCATCCTACATTTAAAGTTGTTGAACCAAAATGAATAAACAATATGTTTTTTTATATATATAAAACCAGTCATTTATATCTACATTTATTTATCTCACAGAAATTATGAAGTTGCATGTGTTACTCAAGATCCTTATGTAAAATGTTGGTATCATAGTTGCGTCATTTGTAAACTAAGTTGACAGAAAGTGTGGTTGCATTTGCCTTTGTTTGGGTGTTCTGAATTTTTTTGTTTATTTCTCCACCACACATCATTCCACAATGCACTTATTCACAATTGCCAAGAGGTGTTTGTTTCTCTTTTAAATGGGCGACGTGCCATATGTGTGGTCATTAGTCTAAAGACTGTCCTTCAGCTTCACCAGAGGACAACATGTCAATGAGTAGATTAACTAGCCACTAGTGCTCCCGAACATTACTAAAGGACCTTGAATTATTGCAACTTTTACTCTCCTTCACTCCCATCTATTTTTCTGGAAATTATCACACAAATTATAAATTTAGTGAAGGATGTGGGGCTTCAGGGGAAAATACCAATACCAGAGCATTTGCTCTGAAAATAAGTTGGGTAATGTTCTGGACAGGAAGAGAGGAAACGATTGGAAATTGCATTTGAAGAGCACAGGATCAATTTGTGCTGTATATTTGCCTTAACTCTTGTTATTGTACACTACAGAGTAAGGTGCTGCTCTTGCACTACTTAAGGTTTTTAACCCATATTAGACTGAAGACAGGCTGACATGGAGCCTCACTGTAGGGACAGTAAATTGCCAATTTGGAGCCTTATATCTGCCCTCTTTGTGTCCATTGTGGAAAAGTCACTGTTTTGGTTGCTTGTCCTTCTCACACCATGCAGGCACACTCACACATAAGCACATTCACTATATATGTATAAACAGAAGGGCACACAATTGGAAAGGTAACAATATCAACATTTGTCTTATGCTAATAAACTAAAACTATATATTATTCAAAGAAAGGGATCTTTAAAACATTTGTTTCACAAATTAGCTATGAAGGTGGTGGACGTGGGCGTTAGTGGTGTTTTTTCCATTCTGAATAAAGGTGGGAAGGTATGCTATTAATATAATAATTGTTTTTTATTTATGTTGCAAAAGACCTCCCAAAAATCGCTTTGTAGAAGAGTCATAACTCATTAAGTGCAACAACGGATATACAAGGATTCAGCTGCTATTGTTTATTGCACCGACTTCACACTGCGAAGTCGGTGCAATATTTGACAAGCTTGTTCATCATTACCTGTAGCACTCGTGGTTAGTCTGTTGACTCATTAGGAAGTCATTATGTCTTCTGTTTTAGCATAGCCTCAAATATCTTGACATTATCAGAGTAATTGAGTTGAGACATTCTGTGTCTCTAGAGGTAAGATCTTATTGACTATATGTATTCCCTGAGTTGTCTTTTTTGCAGCGGCAATAAGTTTCTTTTCTGGCATTTTGATTTTTGGTCTAATATCTCAACAGCTAATCAATGCTGCAGTGTGGGCATTCATATGTACTCAGAAAATGTGTCCCACATATCAGCTCCAACATTTGACCCAGCTTAGCCTTATCCTCTAGACAAAGGCCACCATTTACATACTGGAACACATTAACCAGTGAAATTCTCAGTCATGTTTTACACAGCACTGCATCCTTTTCTGTCTCTTCCGTTGCAAATTGGCATTTCAAGCTGATGGGCAAAATGGGCATAAATCCTTATTCAGGTATAGTTTAGACTCTCATTGCAGCCTTAGAAATTGCAACGGCAATTTTCTTAGATACCGTAATTCAACTTTACCTAAGATCTGGCTTGAGGTGTAACATCTGTTTCAGAAGACCAAGAAAGCCCCTAACAATCACATTTGCTCTACTTTGTGATTTTCAGCGTTCAGTGATCCTATTTATACTGTTCTTATACTCAGAAAATTGGGGGTGGAGTTAAAGGGTGAGGGATGAAGAACCCAATCCTTCTATTTCAGAGGTTGGAGAGCACCATGGGACACCATATTCACAACTGGAGGATGGGTGGCACTGGCCAGGACACCTGAAAGCTTCTGCATGCCTAGGAAAGAGAAATTGAGACAGTCTGAGAAGAGAAGGACTGATTGTCTAGAGTGGCCACAGGTGACTCAGTGGGTGGTCCAGAAAAATGAATTTGGAAGAAGATCCCTCCTAAATTTTTCTAAATATAATTCAAAACCCCCATTTTTAGTAGCTCGAAAATTGCTTAGGAAATTATAGTGCAGCTTGTTTGGCATTGCTTTTCTTTCCTCTCTCAAAATTAAGAATATATCTGTTTAATTTATCAGTCCATGCATCATCTCATAAAGATAAGGCATTCACACAAATATAAAACTAAACCAATCATCAAATAAACACTTTATATTTTGACCCATACAAGTGCCTGGTCACACACAACCAGTACAAAGACACAGAAGATGTGATATCCAGCAAGCACAGGGCCTTACCTCACCTGATCCTGACTAGTCTTGGGCCTGTCACTGTGTATGGACCAACCCATTTATCATGTAATCTGGTGGGGAGAATGGACGGGGCACTATCAGCAATCTGCTATTGATCCATGCTTTGGGCCCCTGCTATTGTTCATCTGTAGGCCTCAACTGGCATCCAGCATTAATGAAAGAAACTAAACAATGCATAGCAATCAACATTCCCCCATTTCTGTGGTCACAGGAACAGAGAAAAAATATGGTAGAGGGTTAAAGAAGAGAAACTGGGGTGGGGAAAGAAAGTTTGTCTTACTTTGGAAGAAAACTTTTGTTATTATGTTTCTCTTTCAGAAGTTGCGAACCCGGGGAGAAAAACACATTTATCATGTCAGAGATGGCTCATATCATCCCTGACCCTGAGCAGCAGACAAAGCAGTTGATGTCGAAGGCACCTATTGAATAAAGCTCAACGCCATCCTCTTGCCTGGGAAATAAAGATGTATGGTAAATCTCTACACCTGAAAGGCTTGTTAGATTACAACCGATGGATTTTGGCACATTTTGTTCTCTAAATATTGGCAAAATACTTATTAACTAAAAACATTGGACATCTTTGAGACACTGGTGATTTATATTCACACGTGCTTTGATGAAGACTTGCCAAGGGCCAAGTACTGTATTCTACAAAGTATGCATGTGCTCTCTAATCCAAACGTCAAATTCAGTTGACTGGATGTTATCAATTGATTTGAGACTGTGATCATCAACTATAGTAAATTTCTCTCTTGGAGTTCCTTGAGCCTGTTCCAACAAAACCATTGGAAAAAGACAGGGTCCACAGGTCAGAAGTCCACCACGAAGACTGGTGACCATGGATGGACACATTATTCTCTATGAAGCAGTTTGAATTGTCAATTGAATTGCATATTAATCTGTACACAACAGTACTTCAAATAATACAGTTACAATAAATAAAAAATCAATGGAGAGAAATATCAACGCAGAATGATGTAAAAGAAAAACTGAAGTGACATATTTGTACAAATAGAAAGTCATATTTACATTTTCTAAATATTCCATAAGGAGAGAAAAATAATGGTTAAAGCCAATTGCTCAGACAACTATATGTGATTCCATTTTGTGACTATCCATGTTAGAGTCTGTCAGCGTTGGGGACAGGAAACATAGAAAAGTGTGTCTACTCCACCAATGCTCTGAGGATATTCTGAGGATAGCAGATACCAGGTCACCAGTGCGTAATGACAAAACACAAAAACTGAGATATTCAAAATGCACTAGTGAATTATTATTTTTTGCATTAAACTACTGAATTTGCTTGAATCTGCATTGAACTACAACATGTTCTTTATCTCTTTTAAAGTTTTACATTCACATACATATACCTAAGTAATGCATTTTTCAAACTGTTTCAATATTTATGTAAAAAGAATCATTTTCAATAATAAATAAAGTTTATATCAAAACTTTCACGCCACTGTATTGTTTACAGTAAGTGTTTACACTTTTTAAAAAAGATTTTCTATTTTCTTGATCTTCAAACTGGTCATTGAAGAATACCTGTTCAAATCTCTGCGGATTAGCATGTACCTGCAATAACAGACAGAATGTAAGGGAGATTTATCTTTTCATTGAATAAAAACTTGGTGCACCTGCAAGATACAAAATTGGACCGAACCTGGACCAATTGTGATGCAGTATGTAGGAAACTGGGTATTTTTCCAGAGCTGTTGTTCCCAGGAAGAGGACATGTTGATTTATATGTTCCACGGTTATTTTGCCAGAGATATGCCTACTATCAAAATATAATTTCCACAGGATTGAAGCACTTATTATTTGCTCCTGTCATGAAAAAAAGGCAAAATTACCCTTCATCAAAATTATCTACATAAAAAAAATTTCACTGTATATTTAAAGTGGTGGTGTGGTGGTTAGCACTGTTGCCTCCCAGCAAGAGGGTTCTGGGTTCGAATCCCAGGGGAACCAGGACCTTTCTGGGTGGAGTTTGCATGTTCTCCCTGTGTCTGCATGGGTTCTCTCCGGGTTCTTCGGCTTCCTCCCACAGTCCAAAAACCTGCATGTTAGGTTGATTGGAGATTGGGGAAATTGCCCTTAGGAGTGAATGTTTGTCCTTGTATGTCTTGTGTGTGGCCCTGCGATGGACTGGCGGACTGTCCAGGGTGTACCCTGCCTCTCGCCCGTTGACCACTGGGATAGGCTCCAGTTCCCCCCGCGACCCCATCAGGGAATAAGCGGTATTGATAATGGATGGATGGATGGATATTTAAAGAGAAAGCAGTTCAGACAGAAGCATCGCAGTCTGGATCATTTCCATTCTTCAGTTTCTTTTACCTAATTAATCCTGTTTCGGTATGCTGTTGGACGAGACAGGGTTAAACTAAGTTCAGTGTCTATGGTGTACAATAAATCTTCCTATAAAACTGTTATGTTTTGGATATCCATTTTAAATCCTACCTTTAAAGAAGGAAAAGAGCCAAAGCTGCGTACGTAAATGCATTACGTTAATGTACAGCAGAATTTATTTCCACACACACAGCCATAAAATCAACTTTATGATAGTTAGTTAGTTTAATTTGTCAGCTGGTATAGGCTCCAGCCCCCCTGCAGGCCTCCTGGGAGGCTGTATACAGGCAGTATACATAAACTCTATATATACATCTATAGAGGCTAGATGGATGGATAGTTTAACTGGGCATTTGACAAAACGCTTCAAATACATGACGCCGTAAGTAATAGCAAATTTTCATTTAAAAAAGTCATTTTTGAAGAAGTGTACATTTGCTAGTTTAGGGGCAAAAAAGCAAAAATGGTCATGTCGGTCGCAGAACTATGTTTGACAATTAACTGATTGTAATTGTGTAATTATGATTGCAGATTTTTCCCTCTGCTCCTTTTTTTAACCCAGACTCCTTTTTTAATCGGTTCCTAAAATCAGATTCTAAATTATATTTTCCTAATGCTGCATTTATAAAAGTATTCATTTGAAAAAAAAGAAAGAAGTGTACTCCAAAAATAATTAATAATTTAACAAAGCCCAAACTTCAGATGATGTGTGTGAGATATGGTTGAAAGTTTGAGTAACATTAATCAATATTTCATGCAAAGAGCAGAGAAATGCCTTTAACGTTAAATGTAAAAGTGTGAGTCACACAGTCACATTCATTATACTATATCAGAGCTTTTGGGGTTATTACGAACTTTCATTTTTCTTTTTTTTTTACTGCAATGTTTCTGTTGCAGTATCACAGAAGACACGATAAGCTCTACAACATTACAATTCCAAAATCAGTGTATGCATATATGAGCTTGAATAGGTTGTGAACAAATTGGGCACATTTGGTTTCTGAGGAGTCACCTATTTCTAGTAGGGGTTGATCTGGAAAAGAAATAGAACAATAAGATTAAGAAATAAATACTGAATTTAATATTTTACGGTACACAGGATCTCAACGCCATTTTTTTTTTAGTATTGCTTAAAGCTTAACAGTCATCTGACTCCCAGTAAAACATCTCAGTTACAGCTACACAACCATATTAAACCTCAGACAACAAAGGTTGCTATTGAAATTTTAGCTCGCAACATCCATCCATCCATCCATTATCAATAACGCTTATTCCCTCATGGGGTCGCGGGGGGAACTGGAGCCTATCCCAGTGGTCAACGGGCGAGAGGCAGGGTACACCCTGGACAGTCCGCCAGTCCATCGCAGGGCAACACACAGGACATACAAGGACAAACAACCACTCACACTCACATTCACTCCTAAGGGCAATTTCCCCAATCTCCAATCAGCCTAACATGCAGGTTTTTGGACTGTGGGAGGAAGCCGGAGAACCCGGAGAGAACCCACACAGACACAGGGAGAACATGCAAACCCAGAAAGGTCCTGGTTCCCCTGGGATTCGAACCCAGAACCCTCTTGCTGGGAGGTGACAGTGCTAACCACCACACCACCGTGCCGCCCAGCTCGCAACATATGTATTGTTATTGTCATTAGGTTCTCTGACTTGAATGAATGACTGTTGTCTCTTTCTAGAGCCTGCTTTTTGCAGTTATTTCTATGGAACCAGTCTCTCTGTCCCCTTACTCTGTCATGAAGAGTGATTGTCCTTAGCATAACCATCTGCCATCTAGCATTGGGGCAAAACACTGAACATTCTAATGGGATGAATGTGTGATTGTGAGTGTACCGTGAGCTTATATCTATTCGTGTATTTTCACGTGATCCACAGACTAACTACCTGTTAACCCCGCTGTGAACAGCTAACCCCTATTATTGACAATGTCCTGACAGACAGCTACAGAATTATGCTAAGTTCATTGAGTTTTGACAGCATTTGACAACATTCTCGTTTTTCTGGGAAAGATAGTCTTAAAACTTATAGGAAGGCCCCCCGTAATGCCAAAGCAGCGTGCTACTCTTCTTTAGGTTTCTTTTCAGAACTGCAGCAAGGCTGACAGAAAGTGACAGCTCTATCAAGTCAACTATTCCCATAGCTCTCACTAGCCACGACTTCATGAGCTTCTTTAATTATAAAATTCTAGCTATTAGAAACAAGATCCTCCAAAACTTGCCCTCCAGTGGCACCAACCTATCTCTAAACTCGGGAACCTTAGAAAAAGCTATAAAACTATATATAAAAGCAATATTTGACTGCTTTGCTTCCCTCAATCTTTACCAACTAACTTCAATAATTTCTTCATCCAAACCATCAACCTGCCTCTTAGTCCCCATCCCGACGAGGCTGCTTAAAGAGGTCTTACCCTTAGTTAGCACCTCTCTACTAGATGTGATCAATCTGTCATTATCAACAGGCTATGTGCCATGGTACTTTAAAGTAGCTCTAATTAAATCTCTTTTTAAAAATCCTAACCTGGACCCAGATGTTTTAGCCAATTATAGACCTATATCTAACCTTCCATTTATCTCTGAGGTCCTAGAGAAAGCAGTCGCCACACAGGTGTGTGACTATCTACAAAGCAATATCGTGTTTGAGTATCTTCAGTCAGGATTTAGAGCTCATCATAGCACAGAGACAGCAATGGTCAAAATTACTAATGACCTCCTAGTGGCATCAGACAAAGGACCTGTCTCTGTATTGGTTTTGTTAGATATTAGTGCTGCTTTTGATACCATTGACCATCAGATCCTATTACAGAGAATGGGAAATTTCATTGGCATTAAAGGAGCGGTTTTAAGCTGGTTTGGTCCTATTTATCAGATCGGTTTCAGTTTGTGCATGTGTCCTCCATGCATGCCAAAGTTAGTCATGGAGTTCCACAAGGATCTGTGCTCGACCAATCCTCTTTACTTTATATATGCTTCCTTTAGGTAATGTTATCAGGAAACACTCCAAAAACTTCCATTGTTATGCAGATGATACTCAGTTATATCTATCGATCAAGCCAGATGAAACTTCTAAGTTAGCTAAGCTTCAAATGTGTTTTCAGGATGTTAAAACATGGATGACCTATTAACTGCTAAACACAGATAAAACTGAAGTTATTGTTCCAGGGCCTAAGCAACTAAGTGACGCATTATCTAGAGATATCGTTTCCCTGGATAGCATCGACCTAGGCTCCTGCACCACTGTGAGAAATCTTGGAGCTATCTTTGATCAAGACATGTTGTTTAATTCTGGCATCATCATGAGTATACTGGTTGCGTTATACAAGATGAGGGAATACAAGTGAGAGACTTTTTCATAACCATAATCAAAAAGTAGGATACAGTTGCAAAATTATATTTAAGAGTATGTTTCTTTCATATATTATGGAATTTTCACCATAACAAAGTTATCTATGGTCAACATAATACTTTACTGGTAGAGCAAAGTGTCTCAGATTGATAAAAATGCTGTGGTGGGATTTCAATACATGTGAGCATGAAACTAATGGCTGTTTGTTCATAAATATGAGATGTTGAGAGCTACGTAAAACTTTCAGTATTTATGGTGCGATAGGCCATGATTGATAGGTGACCTCCCGAAATACACTTTTCTTGAGTCTGCCGTCTTTATTTTCCATGTACATATTATTGATGTCATTAACTTGTGTTTCTCTCTCTCAGCAGGTATCTCATAGCTGCTGTCACGGTGTTTGGTGTCCCTCTTTCCTGTCCTCTCAAACTCCAGCTGGTCCAGGCAGATGGTCACCCTCCCTGAGGGAGGTTTCTTTCCACAGTTGCCTCGTACATGCTCAGAATGGGAGATTGGATCGAAGGGATGCTTCACCACAATCCACTGATTTCCTCAGTCGGACAACTTATTTTGAATGAGCTCTTTATGAATTGCACCAATTTTGAATTAACTTAATTTGATTTGATCACAATTTTATCACAAGGAATTGGACTCTAATTATTCTAAATTGGATTGTTTCTTTGAAATGACTAGATTTGACATTTGTTTCAATTTGGAGGCATAGACAAAACACATAATTGAACCAGAGGTAATAAGTGCACCTGGTGACACACACTGCTTATTTACAGTGCATATATAATATGTTGTAGCAGTCAGTGGAAATTAAAAACAGGAATGGTCCATCTGTCGACTGATAACAAGATAAAGAGGAGACTGCAGGAGAGCAAATATTATAGTGATAAAAGGAATGTAATTTAAAACATACACC
>CAJRST010000001.1:5314981-5337023 GCA_907169785.1 Menidia menidia
TTTACTGTAAAAAAACAAACATTATCATTTTTTATATTCTTATTTTTTAAAAAAAAAAAAAAAAAAAACAAAAAAAATAAAAACACACCCCCCCCCCCCCCCCCCCGAATGTGCAATGATCTGGGTAGTAGACTTGTCCAGATGTACTGGTAAATATGTCTTCAACACCGAAGTCTAGTCCAGTTAAACATGTTAGGAACTGATAACAGTTTGTAGTATGAATTATGATCATTAACGGATCAACTAGTTTTTTATTGTAGTTTTCTTATTATACTGAAAGCATCAGTGTAACACAAAGGGATTTTGCAAGCAGTCATACAAGCCGTTTCGCTCATAGTCCTCTCTTGTCTTGTAGGGTTTTTCTTTCCCCTCACACCTTGCTATGTACAACTCAGGAGCTATGGTCTTTCTAAGTGCTGGATCATTATGTTTACATCCCTTCATCATTTGCATATAGACAGTCTCCACAAATACCTGTATTCACAACAACTCGCTCTCCTCAATTTTCTACTACATTGAAAAACGCACACACAAAGGCACAAACAAACCAGTCACAGTCACACTACAAGGCACATACTGTAATTTGTTTGTGACCTCCAAAACTTCCACTTTTTTTTTAGCTCCTTCTGCAGCTCCTTCTGCCTCATAAAAATGAGTCAAATCAAAGATACAACAAAAGAAGCGCCTATAAGAATACATACACACACACATACACACACACTTCTCAATTCTCACAACCAACAATGGACAAGGTGAATGGGAATTACCCAGAAAACCTTGCCAGAAACCTTCAGGTTGACACCAATGCCCTAGTGTGTGTTTTTGTGGATTCACTCGTGTGTGTATATTGTGTGAAAGTCAAAGAGAATTTATGTGATGAACATATGTGTTCTTTGAAATGCAATTGGGCATTTCAAAATCTGCTACACAAAGCACATTCTAAAACGGTGGCACGTCCATTTAAGCAAACATTCAACGGAGTATCATCAGGTCAGGAGAGCTTTTTAAAAAACATCACCTCTCACACCATCTCCCCATAGCGGTGTTGGCTTCTGAAGGTTGACCCATGTCTTCCCCCTGCCTTGGCTGGAACAAAAGGATAGGGTCACCATCCTTTTTTCTGTTTCATCCAAAGATATTAGCTCTTTGAAAATGATAAATGTGACATTGGAGAGAATCCGTTTGGTCTTTTACAGTCAGAGGGAAATGCTTTCGAACTATTTTCCCTTCAAAACATCCACTAAATTTGTAACGGGCTTGATGACCTTCCAGCAGGTAAAAAACAAATTACAACACACAACACTGTCATTAAGTATGATCTGCAAACAGAGGGTGGCTCAAGGACGAGCTGGCCGCGGGCCGTTGTACACACAACCGACAAACACACTGAAACACACTGACGGAGCCCCCAGATCACACAATCTTGGTTTGCAAAGATTCTTTACTTTGACTTTACCCCAATAGATCACCAATTTTGTTAAGGATGCCAAAGTCTAAGAGCTCAAGGCAACTTTCTAGAGTTTAATGTACAATAAGATACATTTGTTTGCAAGATTCAATACTATAGGTATGGTAAAAAATATATAGAGACCAGTGATTAACTATTTGTTGCAAAAGATAAGAGAAGACAATGCTAACTTTGTGTTAATGCTTCTATCAAAGTAATGAAAATCTGTCTTTGACATTTACTCATTCATATTTAACCAGGGAAGACAAATCATGTGTTTAGTACTTTAAATGACATTAATATACATGTGGTTGGCCTTTTATAACATGACATCTTGACGTGAAAGTAATTTGCCTAGCTGTGGTGGCAATACAGCCCACCAAAATAACCTCATGGCAAAAAACTGACAGAATTAATAAGCTGCTTGTTTACAGACGTTATGAGAAAGGACTCATACCGTCCAAAGTTCTGTGAAGTTGCATGATTAAGAACTATAATTAACTACATACAATATAATTACTGTACAAATGTTCTTACTGAAAATAGATTTATGCAGCCATCATCAAGCACTGACAGATGGGCATTAATATCAACCCTAAAACTCCATCAAAGCCATTTCTGTCTCTAAAACTTGAAATAAAAAATCTTCATCTTACTTGAAAATGGTAACATTTGAAGATATGCAAAAGTCTCCTTTAAAAAAACACACAATGCCCTATTCACAGAACCTTATCAAATATGATAGGTTGTAGTATCTTTGATTTTCTTTTTTTAATTTTAGGTTGAAATTTTTGCTAGTGGATGGAATAATGGCTAGGAGACACATTCTGGCTCTAAATAACATTTTATATAACATATTTTAATCATATAAGCTGACATCAAACTACATAATCATATATCATTATATAACCATTCATATTATTCTGTTTCATTCAGGATTTTTTTTTTCTGGCTGTAATTGAGTTTAGTGTTCCTTAATGGACAATGAAGAATGACAAGTAGATGACATAACTGCATTAGAGCTACTGCTTTCTCAAACAGTGTCTCTAATAAAGTATAATAAAAATGTTCTGAGTTTATACAGCTAATTAATTAATTAGTTCATTTGTAAAACTCATATACGTTTCTTTATAAAGTTTAATAGAAAAGCACACAATTATAATGCTGACTATCAACTTGAAATGTGGAAGGCTTTAAAGTACATCTGCAACCTCTCTGCATGGATGTTTACATGTTGTGGAGTTGTGGCCACTTGGGTACAATCCCAGGATTGCATGCAGTAGTCTGAAGTATTAACTTAATTTGTATGTGTCGGTGGGCCATTGCTCCTTAATATCGTTTTTTTTTTTGCTCTTCCTCGGAAGCGTCTTCTGACATTATTTTCAAACATCTGAAAGGTGTTTCTAGATTCTGGATAGATCAGTGGGATAATAAATTTATAAACATGAGGACTGGATAGTGTAATCTGACACAGGAAATTACGGTAGACTAATAGTTTTTGATACCACATAATCAATGGAGAAGAGGTTGCCAGTTGTTACCAACATGTAATTTTTTTCTTGAATTTCAATCAGCTCCATTACAATGAATGTTGACCTAATTTAATGTTGAAGCGCAGTACATAAAAAAAGCTGCAAAGAAGATTTTTTCAAATTTCAAAGTTTGCCGGTGCATTATTGTGGACTTTGAGAAGCTATTTTCATTTCTTTTTTACATTACAGTATGTAAATAGTTTAGTTAAAATTGGATTTTCTTTTTACGGACCATATTCAATATTCCAGCAACGTTAAAGTTAAAAATTTAGACTATAAGAATACAAGCAGGAGTGGGAGAGTGGGAGTCTGTTTTCCACCCGTAGCTTCACCTCCACCCAAAGCAAAGACAAAGCATGTTATAATTACAAGGCTCAGACACAATGCATAGTTGGCCGTGGTGGAGGGAGAGCTGAGCGGTAGCTATCACAGTGGCAGATAAATTCAAAGCACAATTATTCATCCAGGGACTATGGCATGTAGATTAATGAGTTTGATAACCCACAGCTTTGCGCTGAGCTCCAGCCTGCTGTCGTCATCATCCTGGCATCGCTTTCTATTTCTCTTACTCTCTGTCTCTTGCTCATGCTCACTGCTGATAGGAGAGGAACCAAAAGGAGAGGGGGTCATCTGTGGTGCAAGGACAGGCCATTGCGGAAAAATTATGGTCCTGAAACTGAGGACGTGTGATTTTTTCTCACGTCTGTTAAAGGTTAGTAAACACCAGATTATCATCATCATTTATTATCACTTGTACATTTATTTTCAATTATCACATTTTTGAGTTTAATTTTAAAGGCCCACATTTTTTGTTCAATGTGATGGAATGGTCTGCAACCCTACTAGGAATAAGCTAAATGGACAATAAATTAATAGATGAATGACATACTGTCTAAGTAGCTGACATAACAATACCTGGGATAGACTACAGCCTTCCACACAAACCTGGATTAGATCAAATCGGTATATTTAGATGGATGGATGTAGATAAATTCTACTTTAAATTTAGATTTTTCTTCTGATTTCAACTAGAAATAACTATCTTTTTCTTGTATTTCATACTAAATGCGGAACCAAGTGCCTTGACAAATAATATAGACAGTTATAGCCACCAAAAACTAAAATTAGTCAATAAACAATAACAAAAGTTAGGGATGGCTGTGAGTTCACACTGGCTGGCACCCTCTGCAACTTTGTCCTAGACAAGCAAAGTTATTTTGCAAAATTTTGATACTGCTTTTTAATACTTTAATACTACTCAATGCAGAGGTAAAATGTAAAATCATCTGCTTCCATTACCACATATAGTGTTGATATATGATACAGATTTGCTCAGACATAAAACTATGTCGCTTCTTTTCCTCCTTTTTACACCAAAAAAAAAAGGTCTGTTGATCAAATGAAAATAACATATTGACTGACTTGGTATTTTTTATTCTTCTGAAATTGAATAGCCATTAAGCATACTGCTGTATTGTTGCACGTTATGACTTTGATACAAACTATGAAAAGGGATTTTTTTATAATGTCACTGACACAGGTTCTGTATTGAAATGTCCCATTTAGCTCACAGCTGATTTGCTTAAAGAGAACATATTTATGGTAGTGGTGCCCAACTGGCCACCATTTATAACCTGTGGAAGATATATCAACCTGTTTTGAATGTGTGTATGGGCAATTTATATTTTTCATGCAATGAATTCATCAGCATGGCCACAATGGACAGAGCTTGAGTGACTCCCCAGCTGTATGTCCTACAGTCAACAAGGAAACAACAAAGAAACATAGAAGGGGAGTGGCCATAAGGGAACATGAGTGTGTACGTCTAGCAGTTTGTCTTAACCAATGGCTTTCTTTCTGAAGGACGGTCGGTAAAATGGTGAAAATATTGTAATGTGTCTGTTTTTTCCTCAACAGCTATACGTTCGGAGCACAGTTACATCATACCTGACTGTCTTTTTCAATGTTCTCTTACTTACTTACGAAACTCAGCCCCATTTTTTACTTCTTGACCTATATGACATCCCTGTGGACAAAACAAAAAACAGAACAAACTACATAGGGAAAATAAAAACTTGGAGAAAGTATTACATAGTATTTAAAAGGAAGTTAAGTTTTTAAGTACCCTTGCACTAATGGACTCAAGAAATTATTTTTTGTGACAGTTGCATTTAAGCTGAAGACATAGGAAAATACACACAAATCAGTATGCATGTACTCACACACGCAGCTTCAGTCAAACACACGCGTCCTGTCAAACACACACACTATTTAAAGTGGCAAAGTGCAGTCTCATCGGAGTGGCAGGCAGACATCCTGAATAAAATGGAATGGCATTAATATTAATACTAGTAAAGTGCCTTTATAATCAGACAGTGGCCTGTCAGCTGGTGGAGCTGATAGCATGTCACACACACACACGTGCATAAACACACAGAAATGGTGCTGACTGAAAAAGACTTGAGCATAGCCATTCATATAACATGCGCACACACAACCCATTTTCATATCCTACAAAACATACATTGTTTACTGTATACTCAGCAACATTATCAGATGTCAGCCTCCACGTACATACAGTATTGACACACATGGTGCTTTGAAAATGTTTCTATTACTGAATATCTAAGTGAGTACGACGTGGATTTTATTCCAAAGGGAATCAAATTAAGGATGAATCTTTTAAACCTTTTGAAAATAAGAAGAATACATTTTGGTCCAACTTAACAGACCATTGATGGGAGTGATGCTGCATTTATCTATAAAGTAAAATGTTAATGAAAATTAAAATGTGCAATTTAGATCAATAAAGCCACTGATTCTGTTAAGGGTCACTACACAAACACACACCCACACATTCAAATTCAGGATCGCATTGCACAGCAGGAACTTTCACGTAAATTCTGATGATGTAACACCCTCCTATGGGGTTGTGTGGAGGTCTGGATGAATTTATTCACACTCTAGATTCAGCCGTTTTAAAACAACGGGTAATGTATATTTTATTTCTCTGATTTACTGTGGTGTTGTGCGACTGATACTTTGGTTTCTGAATGACTGCACGATTTCTCACAGTGGAAAGGTTGAGTGGCCACATATACAAAATGGCAATGGAAGACAGTAATCTCACTAAGTTTTACTATAAATTTTCCTTAAAATATGATGTATTTTTATATTTCAAATTACCAGATCTCTTAACCTCTTAAAAATGATAGTGGTTTTACCCATCCCTCACTTCTGCACCTAAAAAGATGTTTCTGTATAATCCTGATATTCTTTTTTAACCAGTTAAAAACAGGAATCCTCAATTTTTGATTGTGCCACCTGAAGTTTATTCTTCATACGACTCCATAGGTTGCAAAAACAAAAATGGTAAATAGTAAAAGCACCATTTGTGAAGTATAAACCTTTAGAAATAGTGGGACCTCTGACACATGCATGCTGTGCTTGCAGATCTATTGCCACAGCAGCAACATATGCGTTCCTACTTTTCTCGAAATTTGTGGGCTGATATGCCTAAATCATCTCACGTTCACCGTGCACCCTCCTTCCCGAGTGAGCAGCCCACCTGGCTCTGAGGTTGTAAATAAAAGGCTGGCTGATGTTTCCAAAGATGCTCTGAAGGGAAACACAGAGCTAGTTGTGTCCATAAAAAAGTGAAATACTGTGAAAGGTGATGGCAGCAGCTATGAGACAGGACATTCTGAGCTTTTCCAGATGGACCTCACCACCAGCCTTTGGACACGCACACACACACACACACACACACACACACACACACTGTAAGAGCAATGGAAGGCTGTTTGGCTGGTCTTTCTCAGTGGAAAACCGTCTAGTGGAACCTTAATCTTTCTGTATTTTAAGATATGAAAAAAATAGGGATATGAGAGAAAAATGTAATCAAACCTTAAGGAAACGCAGAGCTAGTTGCGTCCAGTCATACATGATTGCAGTTCATATCTAATTTTCTAATTGGTGTGAACAATGTCTTAGTTGACAATAATGGAGTCGGATGGGCTAAGAGTAGAGCTATATGCTTGACTTATTTGACGTAGTTAGAATTAATTCTGTTTCAGGTTCCAAAGATCAGTCAGTAAACAGCTAATCAAATTTCGGAGCACATCGACCATACATTTTTGCATATCAGATATGTACTTGTCTTTCTCATTGGAGGATCGCCTGGCTGTGCTTCACTGGCTTTTCCCTATGGTTAAATACATAAACTACTTGTAAGGCAATATCTGATATTGTAAGCTTATTAGATGTATCTAAATTCATCACCATTAGAGTAGGATAGTAACCCATTGTCTCATTTGTCATGATTTATGCAAACATATCTGGCTATTTTTTTAATATGTAGAGACAATAATGTAAAAATATTTAGAGAAAACTGCAACTGATGCAGCACTTGCATTATGTTTTTCAAACATTTTCAATCTTAAGGAGCTCATATGTTGTTCTCCTTTGAAAAGACTCAAAATCGTGCGCTCATTTTTGATAAAAAATGATTTATTGAGAATAAAGTGGGGAGAGGATGAGCAAGAAAGACTAAGAGCATTTATAACTGTGTTACTGATAGAATGTCAGCTCCAATATGGCGTCATGTCACATTACTGACACTCAACCACAGGCACGTCGAGCCTTTTCCACACACACATGAATCCACATTTGCAAAACTTGTCCGCACTCTTATGCATAAGGTCTTAGAGAGCAGGTGCACATCAGCTGTGACGTGTTCCTGCTAAATGTCTCCTCAGGAGGCTGTAAATATTCTATAAGCCTGCCTGTCATTGGGCAGAAGTGAGAAATCATAATGAAGCATGAAGAACAGATCATTCTCTATTCATGTGACAACGTTACCCTCTTTCATAAGCAAACTTAAATATTCATCACCTGCAAAAAACCATTCAATATCATAAGTGGGAATGTAAAATAGACAAAAGAGATTTTTTTAAAGGAAGAAAAATGGAAGAAGAGGGATTATTATACTAGATGGAGTGTACTGGCAGCACTCTGGTTGGCTGGGCCTTATTGCTTCTTATTAGATCCTGGGAAAACAATTATTAGTCTTATAATTTTTCCCCCTGCATTTGCTGGCAACACAAAAGAATTAAAACAGTGCCCTTAGGCTGCGCAGTCCTGCTGTAGTGATTAAAAACAGGAAATTGTGATGCATATTAGACAAAGCCATAATCAGATTCTTTAATTTCCTTTATTTCTAAGGGCGGAAAAAGTTTTCTCAAAGTGGCACAGCTTTAAAAACAGAGATGCATCTTGAGATGCACATCAAGAAAAACAAGACAGAGTGAGGAAGGTACTCCTATGATTTTATCATACCGCAGCCTACATGTACAAAGTGGTCAAAAATACCACACAGATTATACACTTTTTTTAAATGCCGGAATATGGCACCTTAAAGCTATCATTTAAAGATGTAAGATTATTCTGGCTTTCCATGTTTTCTGACTGTTTTTGCACTGATGCACTTTCAATCTCTAGTCAATAGGGCAGTTTATTTTGTCTTGTTCACGAAAAAGAATAGAAAAGATTTTTAGCTTTTTAAGTTCAAAACCTTTAAGATGCAAAAAGTAAACTGAAACTTCTTCACATCTTTTTTTTTCTAATTTTTATTTGTATTGGAACATTTCTATTTCTGTTTTCAAATAGACTTCTTTATATATCACTCATGGGTCATTTGAATTCCATTTCTAACAGCACGATAATAAAACCAGGCACAGTTTCAATTCTGTGTGTTGTCTGAAACGTTTTCTTTGATGAGACGTGTAGATAGCAACAGACACAGTGTGCGCTTGTACTTACAGTGCAAATGCATATGCACACACACACACACACACGTAAGAATGACGGAGGATGGAAGCCCTTGAAATCCAGATGAAAAATTAGTACTGGGAATGAACACAATCAATTCTGAAACACTGCACAAAATTAATTACGTTTCTACATGCAGGGTGTTTGTAATCTGGTGCATTTATATGAGTGTGTCATTTGTCAGTGTGTCTCTGCTCTACAATTATGCAATTGAGAGGGTTGAGGGTTAGAGAATGAGGCGGGGAAAATAACTCCAAACTTGCCACATATAGACATCATGTTAGGATCCAATGGCATCACATTGTAGCCCACATACTCTATAACCTGGGTATTATTTGTACATTTCAGTTGTATTTTTTAGGCTCCAGTCCCCCCGCGACCCAAAATTCAATTTCTGCTTATAGTAGAAACACATACCGGTTAAAGTTAGGTCAAATGCTTTCCTTGAAGTTTGAATACCTGCTCAGCAGAATAGATAACGCAGAATTACAACAAAATTCTTTGATGGCACAATGGCAACATAAATATATTTCATTAGATTGATATATTGATACATATGTATGTATATATATATTTTTTTTTCATTTCAAAAGTTTATTTCAAACCTGCACACATTTTACAATACATATAATGACAAACAATACATATGCATGGCTTGAAAATACTGGAGAAGTTGTATATAAATTCACAATCCATTAAATTTGATGACTGGAGTTGAAAGGTGTCCTTTGTTAGTCTTTACTGTCATTCAATGCTTCAACACAGTCTTGCAGGTCACAACAACATTCTCTCTCTACACAAATATTGCAACATCTACATGGCTGTTGCATCATACCACCAGTAACAGAGGACATCATGTAAAAATCTCAGCATCTTTTACAAAACATCACATCCTATGTTCTGTTTTTTTAACCTCTTTACTAATAACTCCTTTTATATTATCAAATGGTACAAATGAAACTGATCACTTGTAATACTAGTAGACAACAGAAGAAGATGGAGGGAAAACAAAATGATTGATTTTTGGGAAATAATCTAAATTTGGCTAAATTGTATGAGAAACAGGTCACCAACACAAAACAGACCACTAAAAGTAATGAAAGAATGCTGAAATTGCTCTGCCATAACATTTACATTTATGGCAATATTCATATCAGCCATGTAGTCATTGGCTCTATGTTTGAGCATGCTGTTAAATAACACGTACATTTTTTTCAATGTGTTCCTCTGATCTAGAGTGAATGAAGTGTCAGGGAAGCTGTTCCCATAGAAAAACCGTCTGAACTTTAGCTGTCATACTCATCTCAAAGTAAGTTATTACGGTCTTTATAACCTAAAGCATGGGTCATTTTATCTGTCCTAACGAGGCCATCAGCCAATCGTTGTTGCTCCATCCAAAGCTGAACAACCTCTTGCAAGTTATTTATTGGAAATTGATCATAAAATGCGGAGTGTATAGTAATCACAAACCCCATGAGGGATATAACTTGATATTACGCTGAATAATTTTTTATTCAGCATTCAAATATGTTTCACTCTCCTTTAATGTAGGTCCCATTATTGCCATTTAGTTACAACTGGTCAACACTTTGAGCTTTACTTTTTCAACCATATCAGAAATGGATTATGGAATATTCAGGGCCATTATCCAAAGTAAAAAGACTGTGCAGACTACAGTAGATGCAGTGATGATGAAGCTCTTCATTTACTCTTTCCTTGATTTTTCCTCACTCAAAAAAACTTCGGAAAAATGTTTGTGTTGATTGTGGCTATCTTATGCCCTTTCACACTCCAGCTAGAAAGGAACATATCTACCCATCCTGAGTCAGTTTCAGTTATGAGGTCTCTTTCATTCTAAAGGGTCTTCTCTCCATTGTTGCAACTGAACTTGAACTGAAGTGAAGATCAGACGTAATACGTTGGTCCACACATCTAGAACATGTTTAGAAAAAATCTAACTGATATTTTAATGATTTGTACTTCATTTAATTGTGACTGATTAGTTAATAAATCAATTGAATTGGACTTGTTTATTCTTATGTTGTGAACCAGAATATTCATATACATAGCCTATCTATATATCATAAGATTAAGACAGATGTTGAAGTTGATGCAGTCAGTGATCAACTTACTGATATTTAGCCTTAAAAAGACTCTACAACGTGCTTTGTCATCCGTGTCTTGTGGGAGTGTGTGTCATTGATAGACATGTTCTACCACTGATGTTAGGAGAGGCACCTGCAAAGTACTAAAATGTAACTTGAACTCAAGCTTGTGGACCAAGCAATTGAAAAATCAAGTTCTGCTATTAGCACTTACACTAAGTAGGTCACCCACTTTACTGCTGTTGCCAAAGTCTGGCTGTTATCATACTGTGGACTGAAAACATGAAGAACTCATTCATGTGCTGTGGAATAACATAAAACTACCAAAGTTTACACGTCTGTATAGGAACAGTTGTTGGTGTTAATATGCCAGAATATGAATGAGTTGTTTGTATAGATTTTTACACATGGCCAAAAACTTACCAGTCAAAAGGCTACAATACAATTAACAAAGCCTTGTATTCTTTTAATGTAAATACAGAAACAAGAGAGATTTACTTGCAAAGAGTGCAGGATGTGGAGCTCTCAGTGTCTTTCATTCAGCTCTTTGTTAAAACAGATTTGCCACTTAAAACTGTGAACCTTCTGAAGTTCTCATCAGAGAAGACAGCTACACTTTCATAAAGCTGAGATGCAATTAAATACAAAAAAGCCTCTTTTATCAACACAGAACTTCAACACACACGATTCCTGACACACACGCACACACACACCCTCCAGTCTTCTTCCCTGTGGACTTCAATCCATCGCTCTAACTCGTGGACAAAAAGGACCGGGATTTCTTTGGAGTGTAGATGGTCAAAAAAGGAAAAAAAAAAGAAGAAGAAAACATGACATCTCGACTTGTCGGCAAGCGAGAGCCCAGACGGTTCCAGCGCTCAGGGGGCCTCCATGATCTGATATCTTTTTAATTAACGATATCCCATTCAGCCACTTGAAGGAACAAAATAACAGGAGAAAGAAAGAGAAAAAGGCAGAGACTTAAGTTTTGACAGCTCTAATTAATGTGCACGAAGGCAAAAAGAAAGAGCTGAAAAATAACAGAAATAAGAGAAGATGAGCTGATCTCATAGCAGACAGTGAAGGATTCATTAGACAACTCGGTCCATCTGAAAGACATCAAACAATCTCCCCTTTCTTTTCAATGCCCAGTTTTCCTTTCTTGTCTTTAGTGTAGCTTCTTTTTTTTTTGCAAGAAAGTCAAGGAATGAATTTGGAAAGGGAAGAAATTAATTATAAAAAAAGACACTGGGGATGGAGGAAAAAATGAAGTGATGAGAAGAGACAGAGATAGAAGGAAAAAAAGACGGGGCGTTGTAGGTGCAATAGAAGATGTGAGAAGAAGGAAACCCAGAGCTGCCACTTCAAAACGGGGGGAGATGAATGGCTTTTTACCCCTGGACACAGGGTCTTAATGAAACCTCCGGGGGCCAAACAATGGCGTCTCAGACACACACAGAAAATCAGGCACACGTAAAAAGCAGATACCGAGTGTGCATACACACATGCCTAATCAAGGAACAGCTCTACAAATGGTCAGTTATGTGAGTTCAGTAATATGTGCACACATAGGCTGTTGGTGTTCATGGCAGAGCAACAATGACGCTAATGATTGAGACGGTCAGAAACATGGAGTGGACTTAGAGTAAAACAGGTCAAAGGGACTGAGCACTCAGATACCTAACGTCTGTAATAGCATCATGGCTGTGGTCCTCTGACTTTCTGCTCTAAAGACAGGAAAAACTTTATTCGCTTTTCCCGCAACATGAATATATCTTATTAAAATAGCAATTGTTTATAGCAAAGTAAGCAATATTCATCGTAAAGAAGGCAGTGAAACATTATCTTTCATTTACACACAATTACTATTTTGACTTTCCTTTATTGATCTATGCCATGCAGCCTTTATATTCTTTTATATAATAAAATCCTTGTTTGGAACTAAGACGGACGAGCATATAATGATGTGTGTTTGATCGTTTTGGGGTCAATGACCATGTTTTAACCACTCTTGTGATGTGCCATAGCCAAAGTAGTTGTTTAAGTACTTCTTTTTTAACAAATTCAGTTGTAGCTAGTAAGTTGTTGCATATACATGTTCAGATGTCACAGTATTTTCCCTTAGAAGGATGTTTTCAGCTCAATAAGATTCAAAATGGGTTGGTAGATGCAAATAAATAAAAGCCCGAGCTCTGTTTTTGGAGCTTGTGTGTGCATATTTAACTTAAAATATATTTAATCTGAAGCCATTCAAGCCCCACAAGGTATAACTTGGTTCTTTAATCATTATTTTCATCATTACATTAGTAATCCAGAGGCTGGATATTTTGATCGAAATAGAAACATATAAAATGTATTGGCTACATTTTACCGAGAATAATAGAGTCCAATATTTAGGATTTTTTTTTTAAGTTCCTATAGAGAGATCACAGAATTGCAACTTACCAATAGGTTGCACCTTACATTTCTGATTTTTCAAATTGTCTTGCAGTGGTCTCCATGCTTCAGCTTAAGAGGTAAATTGTCTTAAAAAGGCTATGAGAAGTCCAAGTGTCTTCGGGGCATGCACTATCCTGCCCAGTTGCGTTCATAACCTTTTATCTGCCAGACTTCTCCAAGCTTGAGAGCGCTAAAAAGTTGGGAGTGCCTTGATTGATTCCCTCCAACTTCTTTTCTTTTCCAGACAACATTTGTGGAGTCAATCACCGGTGGGAAGTGATTTATTGGCACTGCTGGCCTTTCTGTGATACCCCACCACTACCTTCTAGTCTATTCATTCCTCCCACTAATATCTTCAATTAATGCATCAAGGCAAGCTGAGGGTTATCATTCTCCATCCTCTTCCACTCTCCACTACTGCACTTTGGTGTCCCTACATCTCTCTGTCCCTCTTCATCATTCTCAATTAAAGAAAGCTGGACGGGTAGCTCTTATCTGTTCTTATGAATATGCAGGAACCTCTTATCCATTTGCCAAGCAAAATGGCTACAGCTGCTGCATCCACTGCATAAAAATAACTGCGCTTTTTTTTTTAGCCTACAACGGAAATACCTTTGCCAATCAAAGCCCATTATCTACATCACGGGTGAAAACTTTTCCATCTAAATGTTTTTCAGATAGCCCCCAGTCACATTTCAAAATGCTTGTTTAGTTTAGAAACGGTCACAATTCACAAGTCTCAATATCAGAAGGACAAGTTCCCTCAATAACTTGCCAAAAGTGTCTTACATGTGTATGATTTGGTAAAGCAATATGAAACAAATATTTGTAGTGTTGCTATGTCAGGGGCTTAAATTTCCCTGCCAGTTCTTTGCGATCAATATCAAAGCAACAATAATGCACAGGCATGTCATTTACATCTTTACAAGTCGGCTACAGAGAGAATAAGTTTTCTTGATATAACTGTTGATTAGGCTTAAGTTTATGTGATCAATCATTTTTTATGACTGTTACGCACTTTTATGGTATATGCAATGTGTTTCTAGTTTTCAAATCACCATGTTTGCGGACCAAAGTGGGGCCCTTTCCATATTTTGAATAAAGAAATGAGGAATGATCAGCAAGTGTAACTAGCTGCACCCGGTTTTGAGAAAATATAGAAATAATCATCCTCTTGAAAAAGATGGCTGATATAACATCTGTACTGTAATTTAAGTTCCCTTTTATTACTTATTACAAGACAATTTAATTTCAATATACAATCATTTTGTAAGTATTATTAGAGATTTTAATCTTTTTTTTTTTTTTGTCCAATTCTGCTCTGCTTGGACCTCTTACCACCCCGTATGAAATTTTCTGGACACACCACTGCTATCAGGCATGTGAAAAATTACCAAATATCTCAACATCCCTTATCAAACACTACATGATTTTTGAACTTGACTTCCTAGCTCAAAATGGTGACAATATTAGTTTTTGCAAGGAATGGAAGATAGCATCATAACTGTTCAATCATTAGTTTAGTCCCTGTTTTAAAAACATCTGGCAAAGAGAGATTTCTTTTTTAAAGAGAGAATGAAAGAGAGGTTTACAAATGAGAAAAAGGGCTGAGAGGTTTCATGACTAACAGCACCATCTACAGGATGGAATATAGAGAAGCCAATAAAAGAAAATAATGGGACGAACGATAACTCTGAAATGTGAACAATATGAAAGGGAGAGAGTGTGAACGGACGATTTGAAAAGGAAACAAAAAATTTTACACAATCATTTTGCCTTATGTCAGAAAAGAGGAATCATGACTGTTTTTCATGTAAAAAAGTTAACTTAGTAACCATGGAAAACAAAAAGAAATTAAAAACAAAGAATTTACATTCCAGAGGAATTCCAAAAAAGTAAATGTAATAAAAAGGGAATTACAATAAACAGCATGGGATGGAAAGTATACAATTAAGGAAAAGGAAAATAAGGAAAATTGCAATGTAAATGAAGGAAAGAAGGAAAGGTGGGTTAACAATCACACCGAAAGATAAGGGAGATATTTAGAATTTTTAATCAACTAAAGATGTCTTAAAATAAACAATATGACAAAGAAAGCCATATAAAGAAAATGTAGCACAAAAAAATCAATTTCACTCAATGAAAAGAAAATCTCAAAACAGTCTGCTTCTAAATATTAGTACTGTATTATTATCAGTTGTGAATAAGACATCTAGTGAGTTTGATACCTGACTTAAACTGTGTCTCATCCATTTACCTCATTACCCTGCAGAGAAAATTAAGGCCCATTCCATGTCAGGGGAGATGCAAGGGTTGGGGAGGCTGGAACAGATGCAAAAGGCCTGCAGGCTCAGTGATATTCACATCAGCAAATGTGTCAGGGAATTTGACATATGTCTGATATATGTGTCATAGACACACTAACATAGACATCCAAATATACACACCCACTCTTCAATTCGGCTTCATGGCCGAGGGCCTACTGTTGGCTATTCCCTCATTTTACACACTTTAGAACCGTAGCCTCAGGCAGCCAACGAGTGTGTCTCTTGTATGAATGCACACACGCTCACAATGGATACAATCACTGGATTCCACAGTTGCACAAACATACACAGTTTAATGAACAATATACACATAAATATATGTACATATATATGTGTCTCAATCATAGACCAACAGTTGTTAATAACTAAATTGGAGGTCCATTTAATATGGAGATTTCACAACAATTTCAGAAGATATATATTAAAAAATACAAATGAAGTAACTATGTTTTTGAATTTCTGTAAAAAGTTTGGTAAATTGCATGAATGTTGAATAATCTAACGTGAATTTAAGACACTAATGATTGCTCTAGGTCCACTACTCAAAGCGTAGCCTCTTAACATTAACATAAAAGCTTGATATGTTTGTAGGTATACTTGAATATATTTGTAATTATTCCTTGTGATATCAAGGCAAAGCTTCTGACAACACATTAATTTCTTCTGGTGTCAATTGTCAGATATACCTCTCAGCGAGAAGAGTTCTGTGTGTACCTTATAAGTGTATTTCATGAATGGTTAGTTGCCTGTCAAAAATCTAAATATACTTATTATGATGAGAGAATTTCTCAATATAATTATTCCTTTGCAATTAACTAACATCAACACAAAGAAAATGAGAACTGGAGAAGAAAGTTTTTCTTCTTTTTTTTTAACAACTTATACTCAGAGCCCCCGCTACTCCATTAGGGTATAAGCGGTTAGGATAATGGATGGATGGATGGATATATTCAGAGTGGTAGTTAGCACAATCTTATTCTAAGAGGGCTCCTGGTTTGAGTCTCTGGGGGACCAGCACCTTTCTGTGTGGAGTTTTCATGTTTTCCCTATATTTGCATGGATTCTTTCCATGTACTCAGGCTTCCTCCCATCATCCAAAAATGCATGCAAGTTACGTTAGTTGGACACTCCAAATTGTCCCTAGAGTATGTGGTTGCTTGTCTCTGTGTGGTCCTGTGATTTTGGTGTTAGCCTGATTCTTTTGTTGGAAGATTAAGAACAAACCAGAGAAATTGTGATTTCTGAAATGTATACTTTACTCAAGTCACATGTAAAGGAAAGCAGTGCTGGGCTCAGTGTGTGACAGATTCCATAGGACTTCAAAAACAAAGAGCATTTTTTCCCACCTGTATTTCACAGCTGGAGATTTGGATTTCGCAACCTAGTCTCATTGGCCAATTACATCTGACTTGAGCACGCCAGTGTCATGTTCACGTGATGGAAAGTAATAAGAGAAGTGACTAGAGTGTTATAGTGGGTAACTAATGCAACATACCCAGCTGATAGATTTACAACAGGTAGAATTACAGCGAAACAGAAAACTCAGAGTATACAATTCTAAAATGCAATGGCTAAGGCCATTTATTACATTGGTCTGCATTTCTTGTGAAAATGATTTTTAACATGAATTATATCTTTGTTATTCTGATTATGGTTGTTTCGTCCATTTTAAGCTTAAAACATATGCTTTTTCCAAACCCAACCATGACACTTTGCTCCAACCAAACATCTGGACATGAATAATACATTTTTCAGTCATTTTCGGGATGCTGATTAAAAAAAACGCATTAGAAATGTGACATGATAATGATATAGATTAATGTTAACTATATCTCTTACAGTTAACATATATTTCACAAACTTCTGTTGTATAATTATACATTTAATGGAAAAACACAGGAAAACGTATTTTTTTCAGAAATCCAGAACACTGAACTCAACAATATTATACTACGTGACTCACTAACTTTATTTAGCTTCAGATAAACATTGAAAAATAGTTTTTGTAATACCAAGGTTACTATTTTAATCAGATCTATCGTTGGATTTGTCACAACACAACACTGATTATATAGTTCTACAGTTTGTGGAGGGGAAAAAAACTCACTTCTGTAAAACTAACCAGTGTTGGGTCAGTTCTTCTCTTTTAATGGCTGAAATTATTTATCTTTTGTTTGATAAGACCTGATGCTTCATATTTAATGGAAAATAAAAATCAAGTTTTGCCACACTCCTTCTCCCACTCATGACCAGCTCCCTAGTTCACCCCAATTAAACATGAGCTCTGAATGCCCTTTATTAAACATCACCTTCCTCATGACAAATTAATCATTACCATTAAAACCAAAGATTGAATTGAAAGACCCTCTCTCTCCACTACCCCCAACCCATTTTCTCTCTCTCTCTTTCAACTGTTCTTCCAGTCAGCAATAACCCCAGCTCTAATTAGCAAGAGGGCTGAATCTCTACACTGATTTGGTTGAGGCTAATTTGTCTGTATTATTACCTTGGTGACATTCAGATCTGCTGCCTTCACATATTTGTAAGGTCTATTTTCTTAAAACAGACTGCGATTTGGCAAACAGATCTTGTAACAGTTTAGTTTCTTTCACGGTAACTTTGACATTAAGCATCTAACTTATGAATAGTTATACATTAGGTAACAAGAACATTTCATTCAAATGATTTCATCATTTAATTTTAGAATGTTTGTATCAAACACCATCTTTGTCAAATTAGTTTGAAATTCTATCAAGTATCTCACACTTTTTAAATTCATTTTTCAGTATTTCTCTTTAGCCTCAGAGTTATCTCGGCAATATAGCAGATGGCTAGCAAGCTACAATGAAACAAACGTTACGGTAGTCAAAACTCAAACACTGGTTAGCCTAATATGATTTTATGAACTGGTAAATTGTACCATGTTAGCTGGACAACAATAACTTCTTCAATTAATGGATTAAACAAGAAAATTATTTGGCTTAGGTTCACACTATAAAATGAAAATGTACTAACATGAAACAGTTTAACTTGAAGCGACACATGCTGATGAAATGCTTTGCCCTCATTTCTAGCTTATTGAACTAATTTCAGTTTTAACAGCTCAGGTAGATTTATAAATCGCAATCCAAATCCCAGGAAAACCTTGCTGATATTTTCCAAAATCCAGATGTGAAACACAATTCACAATTGATGTTTTCACAGTTTTCTAACATATTGCTTTTGATCTAAAAAAGAATAGTAGTGGATGTATACACTGCTTTCAGTGATAATGCACTCCATGACCAATGTGAATTCTATCACATTGTCAGAATAAATTGATATTGACTTTCAGGAGGACCTACAACAGAGCCTTGGAAAAACTAATCTTAAGTGTAAAACTCTGCGGTTGAAAGGTGTGTGGCATTTTCATGTTTTAATTAGGTTATAAGGAATGGAGCATCGGGTCCACTTGATGTGTTTTTTCTTCTGGACAAACCCTGAACTGAATTAAACTGGTTGAGAAAATTGGAGAAAAAAAATGGTTGACTGAAAATTGTACTTCCTTCTGCAACAAGTTTAATAACAAGTTTTCTTCATTAATACGATCATGAGTCACCACCAAAGCATATTGTATGTATTTCTAATAGATACTTTATTGTTCAAATAATTTAATGACATTGATGAAAACTTTCTACTTTGCATTCATAGTATAAATTGGTTATAATAAGACAAAGATTCATGACTTTTGTGCAGGGCAGATAATCACAAAGTCAATGAGCACAAATTACAAATAGTCAAAGCAGTGAATGGATTCTGTATATGAATATATAAATATTTTTTAAAAAGCAATGACCAGAAACTAGAAATATCCAAAGCAATGGTAACACTGAAACGATCTTACACGGCATTTGACTCAAAAGTGGATTTCTCGCCAAGTCATAAAAGCTCATGCCCCTGACCAGGACACCTATGGTCTAGTCTCCTACAGTCACTATCCCTTACAATCCAGAGATTTTTTCACATTTCTCCATTGACCAACATAAAAGAACCAACACACTCCATCTAAAATGTTATTGCTTGTACCAAACTATAAATTACTGAATGGTCAAATATATCTGGTCATGATGGGCCAGACAGCAAGGATGAGGTAGTTGAGTCCTTTCAATGCTTGAAGAAACTAGCTACACAATACTATGCAAGGGAATACTACAGAAATTTACACATACAAAGAAGGCTGGCTAAAAACCCAGTAAGGTGGCGCAGCGATACAGTGGGGTTTTTTGAGCCTGATGGAGTGTTTACTACCATGTTTACTAGTCCTATACATGTCATAAATAATGTTAATAGGGTCAGAACTGCATGTCTGGGGTCAATGCCAACATTAGTGAGATCATGCAAGTAGGAGAACCAGTGCCTGGTGTGATAAAATTCTGTATACACGTGATGTCCTCTGTTTAAGGTATGCATATATCGTATTTGATTTATATTACAAACTATGAAGTGAAAAATATTGATAGTGTGTCCCCTGGTAAATGTCAAATACTGACATTTACTAGGGCAATTATGAAAACAGAAGATATTTCTTACAAGTGCCACGCTGCAAGCACAGGGTCAAGGTTTAGGCTTTCATTTTAGACACAATAAGAGTCATATCAAAGTACAGCGTCTTGCATCTTTAAGGTTCTGCAAATAACAACATTAACAACATAATTGTCTGGTTCTTATATTATTACAAAGGATCTGAGATGACCGGCAACACATGACATGTAACAGGACACTATTATTATTTTATAATAAAATTCACCACAAAAATAGGATGAGTACATCATACAATAGGATAAGCATTAGGTTAGAGTCTATTAGTATTTACTAATCAATGATTAATCATTAACAATCTTCCACCTTTGTAAAAGCAAAGGTTTTTGTCAGATTGCTGTTGTTAGTTATCAAACCTAGAAACAATTAGTTCCTGGAAAGGGTTATGATGCTGTTATCAAAATAATTGATCCCTGTTATTGTAAAAAGACACCCATTAGCGAATATTCAGAATAGTAAACACTTTTCTGCCTAGTTAAGCTTATCCCAAGGTAAGGCCATGAAAAGCTACAGGAATCTGCGAAAAACATTGTGAATGTTAAAGTTAAAAAAAGAATGTGGCAGCATAACTAAAAGTTTCCAAAGTTATATCTGAACAAACTTCAAGACTTTAAAGATAATGTTATTTATGTAGACTACTAGACCAAAATCGAGATGTTAGAGGGCCATGTATAATCCCAAATTTGTCTTAAATTACAAATTGTGTTAAAAATACTGAATGTTGATTATCAAGGACAGGTACTATGGTTGATGATCAATGATTAGGGCTTGTTTTCCAGCTACATAAGAAAATGAGAACAAAACCTTGATTTATTTTACCACTGCAGCCTGACTGTTAATGTTTTGTGGCTTTGTTGAGAGTATGAAAGAGCCCTTGCTAATAGTGATAATTTTATGAGCTTTATCACCAATAAAACCATTTCTATTAGACATAAGTTGAATGGAATTCTACTTTCCATTATCTTTGATGTGTCATTTAGGCTTGAGTCTGTGCTTAAAGACATTAGAACATGTTACTAAGGTTGGTTTAATTCTTATTTGTCGTATGTATCTAATATATTTTATTTTGTTCATGTAAACAAAGAATATTCCTCCTACACTAGAGAAAATTGTGGCGCTACTCATGGTTCTGTGCTTGGACTTTAAAAGTGCACCTGATGTATTTGGTTTTTGTGGAGGCAGCTAATAATAGTTTAGGGAAAACTATTTATTCCTTGAGTATGGTTTGGGCCAACAGATGTCCTTATTCCAAAGGAATATTGATTTCAAATTATCTCTCCCCTAAATCTGGAGGCGAAGATTTACTTTTGTGATGTTGTACAAAGATTAGTTCTTTAGAAAAGAATAGCTCAATAGATGCTACTGTGCAGAGGACGGGAATACCAAGTTTTGCAGATTCAGACAGCCAAGACAGGGAATAAAGGACTTGCATATTATATCTCTGGATTTAGCAAATGCATTTGGTTCAGTGCCACATAGCCTTATTTTGAACATGCCACTCTTGTTAACTTAGTAATATAATATTTACAGGATATTGCTATACTCGCCATACTTGAGCTTAAATATTGCAAGTTTCACAACAGGTTGGCAGAAGATACAAATAGGCATCATGGCAGGGGTGTATGATTTCTCCATTAGCATTTACAGAGGTGATGGAAATAATTAATAGAGCTTTTTAGTGGGTTGTAGGTGGGGAGAGACATCAGGATAGCATGTGCCTTACACCAATTAGGGCTTTTAGGTAGGTAGGTAGGTAGGTAGGTAGGTAGGTAGGTAGGTAGGTAG
>CAJRST010000001.1:5337033-5431479 GCA_907169785.1 Menidia menidia
GTAGGTAGGTAGGTAGGTAGGTAGGTAGGTAGGTAGGTAGGTAGGTATGTGCTACTAGGCAGACTTGAATGACAGAGACCAGGTAGTGGAGTTTTGGAAAGTTGTTGCTGAGGAACTGAATACAATAGATGGTGTCTGCAGTTTTGGTTGTTTCCTATGGTGATGTTGCCTTTGTCTGCGTATGACATTATGTTATCTGTTACAGAGATGGTGGAAAGATTAGTTAGCGCTGACCTAAGAAATGTCTTGGTGTTCCTAGATGTCTAAGTACTTTGACACGGAATGGGAAAGGTACAGCCCCCAGTATCTAGTCTAGTAGAGGGGTTTAACTGTATTATGGCTAGGACAGAACTTCTGTTAGCTGAGAGTCAATATGTCATATTTAGTAAAGTGGCTTCAAACCCAACTAGAGAGGGGATATGGAATCCAAGAATGACAGTCCAGGAAGGAGAAGCATGTCTTAGGCATACATAGATTGAGGGTAATGTCCACATAGGTTTGGGAGACTTGCCGCTTGGCCCAGGCAAATCGATGTGGAGTAAACCGGGTCCCCAAGAAAAGAAAGACCATTTGGTGGAGCAGGTTTGTGGGCAGGAGGAAATGTTAAGGGATACAAAGGCAGTGTCACAGGGCTAAGCTGTTACAGTCATTGAAATCGGAAGAGAAGAAAAGCTTTGTTGGAAAGAAATGTGGAGAAATGTTGAGGATCAGACTTGATGGGGGCAACATATGATGTATTGCCAACTCCCCGAAACCTAAAACTCTGAGTAAATGGAGAGTTACAATGTTCAGGTTCTGCAACTCTAAGGCATACTTTGTCAAACTGTGAGGTCAGTTTTTCAGAAGGCTGGGATACATGGGGATATAACCAAGCATTGAGAAGCTTAGCTGCAGGCATTAAAGACAAAGTCAAACTCAAACAAGAGTGACAATTAAGCTTCTTCACTGTTAAAAAAAAACAATAAAGAGGCAGGGAAGCCTAGAGACTGCTTCTGATGCTTATGAAGCTTGTTGTTCCCCTGGAAATACACTCTACAAATCGATTGCCTCATTTGGACTCATGGTCTAGTGCTGACTGTTCCTTGGGGAGACTTAGTAGAATACGTCTATGAAAGGAAAAGGCTTAGTATGTAAAGTTAGTGACAGAAGCAGAGCAGAGAGGATGAAAAGTAAGAATTTGTCCAGTGGAAGTAGTATGTGAGGATCTGTTGCAAAGTCTGTTGTGAGTTGGCCCTATGTGGCCTTGTTTTTGTTGGTATCCTTACTGACTGTAAGACTGTTCAGTATTATTAGTAGCAGGCCTTTAGTTTAGTTTCTTTGGTTTCAGAAGTAGGATGAACAGGATTTGTTGCAAAGCCAGCTGTCTCATTGTTGAGGGAGTTGGGTGTAAGTGGACAGAGTGTGAGTAAAATAGTAAAGGACATGCCAGATGACGCAGTAAGGTCCAGTCTGTACATTTGGATTACAAGAAGCAATAGTAGCTTGGGTCCCAGAAGGGGGAACACTTAATGTAAAGAGACCTGAGAGAGACAAAGAAGAAATCCAGGAAGAAGATATGTATATAGTTGGAGGGCTTAGCCTGCATGAGCTCTTCTGAAACCAGATATAATTTTAGGTTAATTGGCCCAGTGTGGCCTAATATTTGTTAATATTTTTGAATACTGTTAAGTGTTTGTAGTAGGCCTTTCATTGAGTTTAGTTGGTCTTTACGTGTATTGCCTGCTGTTTGGATGAGTTTGTTAGCTGAATCTGCAGGTGTTTCTTGTCCTGCCTCGACCTCCTGCTCAATACTTCATTACCGGAATCAGGGTTTGTATCCCCCGTCTTTATTGGTGAAATTGGTTAGAGGCGGGAGTGGCTAATCAGATTGCTTTTGACTCTGACTTTTGGCAGTAGAAGACTTTGATTGTTATGGCGTGAGGAGCAGTTATGGCTGGCATTAATGGAGTGACTCATGGACGCGGGTGATTATTGTCTAGCCTCCTGGAGGTATCATGGGCTCAACTGGATGAAACACTGATGGAATGAGGTTCCCATCAAATGACCCCAATGGCTTGTTGGACAGCACTTCTCAATAATGTAAGATAGTGGTTTAATTGTTGAAATTGGGAAAAATATTTACCAAGTCTGGTCCATTCATTTCTTGCGTTTGCTTTAAATACTTCCCATGCATCCTCTTCACAACTGTTAAGGTAACTTTTGGTGCTTGACTGCACCATCTACACAGTCCATGAAATTAGGGATCAAATTAATTTGCAATTACAATCAAATGGTTCTTATTTTCTGTAATTATTTGATATTATTTGACAAGTGGAGAGCCCAGCGTTAATACACACATACATTTGTTTTGACACACCCCTTCAACATTTTAACTTGCCATGAGTTGTACAACTAGATAACCATGTTCTTTTAAATGTCAGTTTTTATTTCATTTTTACCTTAGAAATGAAAGAAGTTGTCAAAGTTTTACAAATCAATTATCGAAATATAAAGTAAAAATTAAACGTTTTCAAGATTCGCTATCAGTTGTTAGAATTATCATCTAAACTGTGTTAAAATTACGCACATCTAACTTCCTTTTTTGAATGTTTATACATCTAATTGAAACAATTGTCTGTGTGTTCTGTACATGTGCCTTGCAATGTGTGCACGTGCATTTTCCTCTGGTTTGTGTGGTGCGTCTAGACATGAATCCAAATTGCTAGGATGAGCGTCAGTGTGCCTGACTCATTAGGACACATTAACAGTGTTTTCATTGGGGCTGACGCCAACGTCTCTGTCTCATTCCAAATGAGAAGCGATGCAATGAAAACATACGCACACATAAGAGCGGGATAGCTCCTGTGAAAGATGGAAAAAAAATAGTCCAAGCCGGAGAAACAAGATGGTATTTTTTTCCCTTTTTCATCTGTAGATAACACTGTTACAGTGTGACAAACTCAAAACCCTTCTTTTTCTGCCCAAGGCCATGCTAATTGCATTAATTTGCTTTGACAATTGCACAACAGGAAAAGAACATTAAAGGGAGTAGGAGTGAGCCTAAGACTGACTGTGTGCGCACGTGTGCTGTTGCTGGTGAACATTTTTTTGTCATTTTTCAGCAGTGATTGAATTAACAACAAGAGTTCTGTCTAGCTACAATCAATCTTCACCCTCACTCCCCTGCCACCCAATATCACCAAAACCATATTTTCCCCACTTGAGGACAACATGTTTCTTGATTGTATAGCACACTTGTCTATAAATATATCAAACAGACCACTCATTCCCTGCAGTATTAAGTTTGAGGTCTTTTCTTTCCCCTTCCGCAACATGACTGTGTGTTTGTGGAGGTGTTAGAAGTGTAATGTCAGAGTATCAAAGGAAAATGTATTTATATATTTCCAGTATGTTTAAAAAATCAAGCGAAACAATTTTAATATGGACAGGGTAAAAGAAAGAAACTGCAACTTATCAGTCAAAAATAATTTATAAATATTTCCTTACCCAAAAGAAGCAAAAGCATTTTAATGACCAAGATCGTAGTTTTAACCCACAATGGTTAAAACTATCTGCTACCATCAAAGTGTTCCAGTCCAAGGTATAACTTTTCACATCAAGTAAACCTTTATGTGTTTGTGCCAAACCTTAAAATAAAAAGATTCCTTTATCATTTCTTACCGCTGTGGGTCAGCTGATATTGATATGTATGTGATAGCCGCACACTGATTGGTACCTTGGTATAGACATATGCTTGGCCTCTTGATTAGATTTTAGTCCCTAAAAATTCAAGCTTTTAATTGAATCAGCATATTAAAACACTTTCAACTCATAGATAGATAATGCAAGGACTGAAAGCAATCCGGAATTTTTTTTATTTACAATGGTCACAGAAATCTATGTTACAATGAGCATGTACTGATAAAATGTATAATGAAAAGTAATGAAAATATTGAAAGATTTCCTGCAACAATCATTTTTCTGAGTAAGCTTTATAGAATTTTTTCCTCCTCAATGTGTACATAATGTCAAGTCAGAGGCCAGATCAATTTGATTGTTATACTGTGGGTCATTGCTGGTGGTGATAGTCAGACAGGGGCCATTGCTCGCCTTTAAGCCGTGGTGCTCTGGTGATTTGTAAGCCGATTTGTTCCTTTATTTCCCCTGGCCGTACACATGAAGTCACAGGGCCCTTACATACTCACACAAACATAACAGACAAAACACACAAAGGTCTTCCCAAAGGACAATCTTTTCTGAATCGCATTACAGCCATTTCCCATTTTGGAGGTGGGGACTGGCCCCAGAAGAAATCAAATATTTATCATGTTGTATTAACCCCCACTGGTGCCCTGCTCACGTACATCCAAACAGCCCTTGCACTGTTGCCACACACTGAATTCATTATCCTATTAGGCCATAGCTCAACCACTGCAGCTGGTATGTGCACAAACATTTGCACATACCTAAAATGTATCTGTACCTATACATGTAAACACACACACAAATGCTCTCACAAAAAAAATAATCATCATATAAGCAGTACCCTGCTTCTGTTGGGTCAGTTAACTTTAATGCAGTATATGTTAGAAACAATATAAATCACATGTAGTCCATTGATTGCGCATTAAAGTCTTTGATCATTTTTCTTCCTGAGTGTTCGAAGAATAATCGAATATAATAAAAGAACATGACATACCTACATTGGTCAGCAGAAAACAGATTCAGAAATTGTTCAGTGACAAGTTTTGGCAACTTTTCCTTCTCAATACTTTCAACAATCCCATTATCAATTACCTTTTGTCTATTTCCTTTAAACTTCTGATTCATGACTTGATGTCACTTGTTAATAGTTAAGGACAGGTGTTGCAAGTTCATGTTTTGGGTTGAATATAATGTATACGGATAAGTCTCCACGCTACACAATACACAGCTATGTTATTGCATATTATTATATTCATACACTGCAAACACTGTCACTGTAATTCAACAATGATAATAATTGTTGGATGGATGGATGGATGGATGGATGGATGGATGGATGGATGGATGGATGGATGGATAGATGGATGGATGGATGGATGGATGGATGGATGGATGGATGGATGGATGGAAGGAGTATGACCAGGTGTATGAAGCTATGGTGTTTTATCACCTTGGTGAACCACATGGTTGCACAATTGGTCCCCTCCAAAGCCTCCAGAGTAAAGTGTTCCAGGAGACTAAGTAGGATTACCACTAAAGCTGTAACCCCGTCAAGTCTACTCCCTTAAAAAATGTGAAAACACTATCCTTGCCTGCTTCTACACATGCATTGTCAGCCAACAGAACCTCACAATGTGCGGGCCTTTAGCATCTAAAGCAAAATTTGTCCACCTCTGGTGCTTCATTGCCAGGGTTCTTTTAAACTACACTGATGACTTCCATCAAGGACAGTTGTGTCTCCCCACAACTCAATAGACTCTGCATCCTCAATGGATGACATCTCAACCAGACTGAAGAAATCCTAAAAGTGCTATTTGTATCTCCTAAGAATATCCTAAAAAGCCGAGCACAACCTGAGTTGGACTTTGCTTTCCCTTTCTGGGTTGCCACATGCTTTTCCAGAGTATCCTTGTGGTGGGCTACACATTGGTACAGTGATAAAATGGTGACTTGTCCAGGTTTTACCCTGCCTCTCACCCAATGAAAACTAGTATAGGCCCCTCCATGACCCTACTAGGAATAAGCAATGTAGAGAATGGAAGGATGAGTGGAACATCTTTGAAGCCAGCTGATAGTACTTCTCAATTGGGCTCTGCCTCAGTGCACGCATCAACACACAATCTTGGGGAGCACTTTTGCATCTAATCTTACTAACAAGATCCTTTTTCCTCCCATAGTTGCAACATGGCCAAGGGTGCACATTTGGAAACCTGCAGCACAATTATGCGTAAACATAGCTCTACCTTATCCTTTGTTTCCTCGCCTTTTTCCCAATTTACCTTATTATTATACTTACCTGTGCCATTTGTATATCTGTGTGAACTGTACATATGTGGTATTGGGCAAATAGCGTGACAATAACATTAAATATACAATAATGTGGACAGTATGTTTTAATCACTTGATGGTGTATTTATAAGCAGCCTATGGGAGAGCCATAGCTATTAAAAAAACTGGATTTAGCCAAAATCAAGCAGTTGAAGTTGGACAACTAAGGCGAGCTGATGCAGAGCTCTATCATTGGAAATGTTGGGAAAGCGATTTTTTTAATATTAGTTGTTTGTTTTTTTCCACCCGAATGACACAGGATTAATATATTACTGACATTGTCATTTTTTCTTAAACAGAACCCAATTAAAATTGCCTTACCTGGTTCCTTGACATCTTACCTGCCCATATTCATCTATGGGTCCTCTGGTTAACCCCCCAAAAAGTCTACCATCATCTTTTGCCTTAAGGTGGCCTCGTACACATAGAAGCAACATAGAAGTGGTTTCTTCTCTGGGCTGATCCGTGTAAAGCTTACCATCTTATCCCAGCCATGATTCTACATTTATTAGTGGAAAACTAATCAATGAATTTAAAAAATGTAATAAAGAAAGAAGATATATTCTGATTGAATCACAAATTCCCCCATAAGAACTTATTAATATTTTATATCCAGTAAACATGTTCAAAACTTCATTAAATTCATACTAGCATTTAAAGAGTATTTTTACTCTTTGACTCCCTTCATGGTTATGGGATATATAACTAGAAAAGTCATGATAAGACATTTTTGTTTGAGCCCTGAAATTGAACAGAAATATATGTGGATGCCTTGTCCCTTTGAAGGTGTTGAAAAACACTATTTAAGAAGCCACCAAAAGTTTGAAAAGACAAGACAGAGTAATTTTACAGAACAACAACAATAAAATTGCACATTTTTATATCGGCTTTTTCCAGGATTAAATGCTAATAAGTTGTTTCTTGTCCACAGCTTTCTTGTAGCTTTAGCTTTAATTCCTCACTTCCGCAGAGAGCTTTGTCTCTGATCTTCTTGATGCATCCGGGAGCTTGGTTATTTTCTAAAAATTGTATTCATTACATCAAACGTGTGCTGTTCTGTAGTTGACATGCAACATTATACCACAGTACTATAAAGCAAAACATGTTACCTGACTGATGCATTCAATACCTGCCTGTAGTTTCATTTTCAGTCTCAAGACTGTGCATAGAAAATGCACAGTCAAGGGGACATGAAAAAGAGTGGCAAAGTTGACCCATGCACTTTGTTTCAACATTTACAGTATTTCGTTACTTAATCGTTCGTTTAATAATTAAAAAAAACATACAAAATTTTTTTTTTACAATTGCAATAAAGGCTTGTCTCGTCTCTGTAGAACAAATGTTAAAAGTTTATTGGATTTCTGGAAACTAGACATTTATCTTCCTCTGAAGTTCTCTGTCTAGACTGTAGATAAAAGTGAGGGACAAATGTGAGGGAAAAAGATACACACTTGCACCAATTGTGCACACACAAACACAAACATATAAAAACGACTATCTTGCTCTTTTTTCTCTTCAGTTTCTTGGTGGTAGATAGATGACCCAGCCATACACTTTTGTAATCAATAAGCTGGTTGTTATGGTGATCAACCCGCATCCTTTTTTTGTCCCTTGTGGCAGGTTGAGACTAATGTGCAATGTCAGAGCGTGTGATGATAAAGTGTCTTATTACCCAACAAGCAGGAATTTTAGGGTAACTATAAATATCTTACAGAATCAATCTGACTTTGTATAGTCTTTGCTGGTTATGACCCACTTGACCAAGCATATACATAAAAAATGTCCCAATTTTTTTAGTTTTTATTTTGCTGTGCATGTACCTGTTTTTTTTATTTCAGAACAAATAAAGTGTGGGTGTAGCCTAGCTGTTTTCTAATTATACATTTCAATTACAGAAGAATCAAATAAGGCAAACTCAAACAGCATATTTTTATTCAACTGTCATTTAAGGTTGTTCTGTGTCTGTTGTTCAAGTCAGGAAACGTCTTTGTCCTAAAGTCTCTATGCTAAAGGGTAAAAAGGCAATTAAAAGTGGTAAAAACAACAGCACCACCTCCCACTAACATTCATCTCCACAAAAACCAACTGGTCAGGCCATCCACCCCTGTTAGCTGTGAGGTGTTTAGGACAGATTTATCTATGTAAATGCTTTGACTCCCTGACTGTGGAGATAATTTCTGCTTTATGAGATAATATTTCCATCCATTCTAGGTGAATAGTGCACTTAAAACCCTACCATATAATTATTTGCACTAGACCAGTAAATATGACTTTATGGTGCCCATAAATCAAACAAACAAAAACACATTTCACACTGTTAATCTTACACATTCCAACTATAAAGAAAGAGGTTTTACACCAAAAGTGCATCCCTGAATACCTTAAGTAAATGTAATAAATGTAGGGAGCATGGTGAATAAATCTCATTTGCTACATGTTGTTAATTTGATGCATTAGGCAATAATTTGTTATAAATAATTGTTTATTAGCAAAGCATCTTGTACTAAGGCCTAATGAGATGTATTTAGCAAGTTTTAAGGAGGGTTCCAATTACTATACAACTTTCCAGCGAAGGGGCTATTAATAAAAAGAAAGAGGAAATTCACTATTTGTATTATTCAAACACTTTAAGAAAGGATATTAATATTCTAGGATGCCTTCTGATATTTTTATCGTATTCCCCCAAAAACATGGGTATCAGAAAGGTGACCCCAGCTCATAAGCTTATCTTTTGTATTTTATCATATTCTATCAAATTCATTCACCAAGTGTATGGCCTTGTTTTGGTGTAATGAAATGGAAAACAAATGGAATCTGCCAACCATGATATTTGCAAATGTGAACTAGTGGTACATCTACAGTCCACTTCCCTCTATCTATTCACTTATTTATTAATTCACTTCATTTTATTCAGTCGCTCTCTTGATCAATAAGTAATTAATTTCCCTGGCTGTACGAAAACAGGTCCAATATTGTCTGTAACATTCACTTGTACTGAACTTTCTCTTTGTTTTGTTTGAAAACTTTTGGAACATGGAAACACGAGAGGACAGATAGATAATGGTAACTCTAATTTCTCAAAAGAATTTAAAGAGAGGCTCTTTAAATTTGGTCTTTCTGATTTACTCTTAACAATGGCTACTATTAACTTTGTAGTTATTTTGTTCGAGAGGAGGCAATTCCACAATATAACATAATTGCAGTCTTTCTTTTTCAAATAACTAATTATCTTTTATAGGTGTTTACATGGCTGAGAAAACATGGGAAACCATAGTTATAGTTTATTATGCCTCTTGTCCAGTATTTTGTCAAGTTGTCCTATAGAAAAAACCCATATGGGTCATTGGTCAACATCCCACTTGATTCAATTAAATTCAGTTTTCATTACATCGGGCCAAATCACATCAAACTGAGGTACTTCAAAAATACAGAGATGCAACAAGCAACAACCAAATACATTTCTTTAGGTTTTTTGCAGCATCTCTTCCAGGACAGTTTAATTCACAGCCTCTTATTCACAATATATTGTGATAGCTCTTATATTGACATGTATCGTCAACCATCCATTGTTCTAAATAAAAACAATAACTAAAAAAACTCTAGATTTGTATCTGTAAATTTATTATGTCACTGATTGAAACAGATCAGTGTTTGGATACCGTACTTTCTCCAGTTAAACTACTCTAACAGTCTGCTGACTACTCTCTACATGAGCAGTAACATAGCTGCAGAACATCCCAAATGCTACTGCTCGAGATCTGACAGGAACCAGGAAATATGACCACATTGGTGGATGCAGGATTTAAGATTGGCTGGAGGCTTTTTAGAGATTTTTTGAGACAGCCCAATAATAAAGAATAAGAGTAGTCCAACCTGGAAAAAACAAATGCATTTACTCTTTTTTCTGCCTCACTCTGAGACAGGATGCTCCTTATTTTAGAGATAGGTGAAATAAGACAGTCCTAGAAACCTTTAAGCAAAATTACAGTTTCTGGTTAAAAAAAAACTCAAAGGTTCCTCACTGTAGGAGAAATGTCAACTATGGAAAATATGTAACTAAACAGTTCATCCCTGAGATTATCTTGTCCAAAGACAACAGGTTAAGTTTTGTCTGATTTCAGAGGAAGGGAATTCAAAATTACCCAGGTCTTTATGTCTTCCTGATTAGATCAGTGGTGTCAAATGATCAAGTATCCAACAGAACAAGCACAGACACAAGTCCACTATTATAGGCCAAGAGACCATTGCTAACTTTCACCAGTTGGGTTTCTGCATAATTATGCTCTGAACCCTGAAATTTTTCAAACAGGCTATATCTGTATAAATTATCACAAAGCTGATCTGAAACTGTTTTTAAGAACTTTGGAAATAAAATGGATATCTGATGTAGGCCTATAGTTTGTAACTTAGTAAACTATCAGAGGAATACGTACATGTTTATTTACAGCTACTAAATCTATGTGCTACCATAGCCTATCAACAAAGAGACATAGATCAGATCTAATAGTGTAAAAATAGGTTACAATTTGTTTTAAAACTCTGATTGAGATTAAGTCTAACTGACAAGTTGATGGTTTAGAACAGGGGTGTTAAACTCTGCTGCTGTCCTGCAGGTTTTATTTACCTCCCAGCATTTACACACCTAATTCTGCATGAATGGCTCTTTTCAAAACTTTTAGATGTTCTACACAGCCTGAAAATGTAGATCAGTTGTGTTAAAATACATTCTCCTCTGTCTATGGTTCGAGGACTGTGAACATTTAGATAGTTAGAGTGAGTAGATTAATTGATGTTAACGTTATCCTTCTGCTGCAGACAGGTCTTTTGAAGGCAACGTATTAAAAATAACTATAAAACAAATAAATGAAAGAAAACAGGCATATATTTGCGACCTCTTTTGGGTGCGTATGCCACTGCCAAAGCTTTGAATAGAATGAGCTTAGGGCGTACACCAAAGTCATTACAGAATAACATGGATCTAGATGTTGTTGTTGGTCCCAAACCTTTGTGACTCATAGAAGCTCAGAATGAAGTAGAATCAGATTGGTTTATCTACAAGCGGCAACCTGTCCCTATAATAATTATTGTTCTACTTGTTCAGCTCTGTAGTTCATTCTTTAATGGTAAAAACATACCAGTAATTAGTGTCGGTCGATATAGATGTACTGTATGGTATTTGGGATTCCTGATAAAGACTTCAATACATTATTTTAATAATTCAATCTATAAAACTTTTTACAGCCATTGTATTTAAAAGGTTGGAGACTGCACTCCAACCAGTTATTATTCAAACAGAGGTTTTTTTATTTTTGAAGCATCTCTCGAGGACGGCTTTTATGTCTTCACACACATCTCACGATTTAATGTGTTAAGATCTGGTGTTTGCAAGTAGCAGAGCCGTGCCTGTGTGATTAACACAGACAAACAGCAGTGTCTGTTTGTGTTAAATCCATGTGACTCCCCTGATTTGTTTTCATGTAGTTTGGTGATACGCTGAACAATGCGGGACAGAGTGATACAACATATCAAGCATACAATTTACAGCAGAAGTGCATAGTTTGCTTAGGTCCGATTGCAGCACAAAAAATGCCACGACTATTTATTTTTGTGTATTTGTGTTTCGGCACCTGACACAGTCTGCACATAGAACTTGCAGGAGTGAGAAATATTTCTTAATTCACATGCTAACCCCACCATCTCTGGACAAAAGCCTGTGGCAAAAACTCTGGCATTTCTTTTAGCAATCGCCTCCCTCTGCCAACCCGGTCTCCTCTAGTTTCTCCATAATAACATGATTCATATATTTGATATGGCCCAGATAGATCATGAAGATGCATTACTTCCCATTCTTCAAGTGAAAGCATTATTATACCACGTTGCTGTTGTTGTTAGAGCTGGTGTGTTGGTTTAGCGGTCACACTATTTTTCTTTTCCAGGTGAACCATGGCTACAAGATTGGCCGGGGCAATAGAAAGAGAAATCACACCATAGAGGAAGGGAAATCGGATCAGCGAGCACAATAAAGCAGCAACTCCAAACAAAATGACCTGAGAAGTAAGCCACATGGCCACCCCTCAGAACACGTGTGTTTTTCTCTGTGCGTAAAGGTGTGTGTATATACACATTACTGGAATATATTTTTAGGGGAAGAAGGACTGCGATACATATAACTACAGGCTGTCATTTTGTTTGCTCACTCTCGTAGCAAAATAGGGGGCATACATCGTCTCTTATTGCTTAAAGAAGAAGAGAAAAAAGGGAGGCCAACAATGCAATTCCAGTTGCCCTTGGGTGTGGCGAGGTGCTGGTCACTCTGGGAGTGTGCTGCAGGAGTCACATGGTTCAGATGGATCACATCAATTTGCTAGAAAAACAATATACCCCCACCCGTCTAGCTCTCCTTTATATACTCTTCCATCTTTTTTCCTATTTTCTCCACCTTTTTCTCAGCTGTCAGTCCATCACCAGATTATTGAAAAGAATAGGAGCCAAATCCATTTGATACTTATTTTCAACTTTCCCCACACCTTCTTTAATGATACTACACATTTAATCAATTTTATGTTTTATTTTCTTTTGGCAGGGTTTCTACTGTTCTCGTGGGACTTTTTCTTTTCTCCGAATCTCATGCCATTCTTTTCCCTCTTTTTTTTGGGTCATTTTACCACTTGGCCACAAACCAGATTATTCAAATGCAAACTCAAAGCATCACATATCAATCTTATCAAGAATAAAATACTATTCAGGAACAATTTGGATCAATTTGAGACTAAACTATAAATCTCGCAGATGGCATTGCTGTGTATTTCCCACTGACTTGAAAGCCACTACTCCCACCCTGTGGTATCATACAGAATTACATCAGAAAATCACATGTAATTGGATGCTGAGCAAAGGAAAAAGGTTTATTCCTTTCTCCGTTTTTTATATAAATGTTTTAGGTGAAGTACACATTTCAGACATTTTAGAATATTTAAAATTGATCCTGTATAATACTCTCTTTGATAGGGACAAGTACTGTGTTCATATCAGTTTCTTGGATAGGCTGTACTGTTGACTGCATTAACCTGAAAAAAAAAGATTGAATATCGATATTTATAATGATATGAGAGTTAAAGTGAATACAGACACATATACAATATAGATTGCAATATACACATACAATGATGGGATTCTGTGATTAAGGCACATGAGCTCTGTCCAGTCTTTCACAAATTTAAACATAATGATCCTGTGAACATAAACTCTTCATGTTCTCTTTACAACTTCTGTTATGGGGTCCTAATTGTAGTTTATTTGACCAATCATTTTTTAAATATGTCTTCTTTATATGTCTTTCTTTTACCTTTAACAATATCAGAGTGCAATATACAACTCATCTACACATAATGAAACTATAAATGTGGATACTTTTTTTATTATTTTACAAGCAAACACCAGTCAAACAAATCAGTGTCTGTCAATTTTTAAATTAATCAAGTATAAACCACAATTAACCCAGTCTACCTATGAAACAGGCGTAGGTACTGTATATTTCCCCATCTAGTTATGCCACTTTGAAGACACAGATATTTTGAAACTGTATATTTTCAAGTAATCTAGCGTTCTACATCAGGTTGTTCTCAAAATGTCTTATTTGTTTTGTATTCTTAGCAAAAATGAGCTTCTGTTTCTTTGAAAATATCCGATTGAACTTTTTGTAGTTTACAATGTACCCATTTTATGGCAGTTGGTTGTGGTGTCCATACTTTTCCTTAGAATTGTTTAACAGACATACAGTACAGGAAACTGTTCATCACTCAAAACTACATTGCCCTTCATTGGTATCCTTTCTCCATCATCCTTTGAAGTTTTGCAGTACTGTTATATCTGCATACAGCATGTAAAGAATGTAGAAAGACCAGGTCGACCACTGTGATTACACTGTCTCTACTCTAAGAGAAGAGTTGGAAGTGATTATTCATACAGATACCTTAGTATTCACCTGGACAACAGACAAATGATGCAGGAAATCATTACCACTACCAGCAGTTACCTTGTATAATGACAGCTTTGAGGAAAAACTATTGCGATATTATATTTTCCATTTGGTATATATACATACATATATATATATATATATATATATATGTATATATATATATATATATGCTTTCTTTTAATTTATTTTCAAATAGTATAAACTTTCCTTCACCTTCTAATACATATTAACAAAAGTATACTCCACCTCATTGCATCTTATTTGAATATGAATATTTGATGTTGCATAAAAATTCTTTTCTATTTCCTACTCTTGTGATATTGTTCCAGGTTTTTAACAGAAACATATAACAATACAACACCATTGAAAAAAACATCCTTCTGGATGTAATGAGGACAACTTTGCTGGTACCACATGGCATAAACATTGAACTTTACAAAATCTAAATATAAAGGATTTTTTAATCCTGTTTTTGGAAGCTACAATTTTTATACAAAAAACGCATAACGCACAATACACTGATGCTTAACCTTCACTACATTTTGACATTTACGTGGAAACAAAGCACTCTTTGTATTCTGTCCTTCAATTGATCCCTTCTCAGTCTTTTAGTTGGAAAAAATACCAAACCCTGGAAAAATAGCTTAAACTGAAGTATGACTTTAATACCTCAATAGAAATAACCTGGTTTCAACATTTTTGAAAGGAGCAGACTCAGTTGCCTGAGGCAACTACACTGTAATGTGTGAGTGAAAGTCTATGGGCTGTCACTTCACATTAGAGAACAGCCTCAGTGTGCCTGTGATGGAGAGGCAGCTGGAGTAATAAGAGGTGGAAGGAATTACAGTTCATAAAGATCACGTACAAGTGCTGATAGGCAACAATGAAAGATGTCACTTTCAGCTCAGTCTTGTTTTACACCAATCTGAATTCCATTACGTACATTTGTGTGTGTTTTTCCATTCCCTACATAGGTTGATGTGTGTGTATGTGTGTGTGTGTATACATATGTGTAAGTCTGTGTGCAGATGAAATTATGACAGGTCCTCATTTTCTTTCATAATGTACATTCAAGAGCCTGTTTGATATGTCATTCTTCGGGTAGATTGAATTCAGGAGTTGGTTAGAGTATGAGTCAAACAATTATTCATGATAGTTAAGGTTGTTGAAATTTGTGTATGAGTTTGTATCCACACCAAAATGTGCAGTTCAAAAGCTTTTTAACTTAATATCCATCCATCCATCCATTATTGTAGCCTCTTATTCCCTAATGGGGTCGCATGGGAACTGGAGCCTATCCCAGTGGTCAATGGGCAAGAGGCGGGTACACCCTGGACGGTCCACCAGTCCATCGCAGGGCCACACAGAGACACACAACCACGCACATTTATACTCACTTCTAAGGGAAATTTGGAATGTCCAATTAGCCTAACATGCAGGTAAGATGGTAGGCGCAAGCTGCAGAACCTGGAGAGAACCCACACAGACACAGGGAGAACATGCAAATTCCACACTGAAAGGTCCTGGTTCCCCAAGGACTCGAACCCAGAACCCTCTTGCTGTGAGTTGATGGTGCAAACCACCACACCACTTTTCCGCCCTGTCAAAGAAATTGTATATATCTCACATATATATTCAGTGCAACAACGTTTTGTTTGAATTGCTAAAAGACTTAACTTCAAGTTAAATACTCAACACTTGATTGTCAATATATGCCTTTGTGTGTTGATTCCATCAATTTTGCGTTACCTTCTTTTCCCATTGCAGGGCCAAAGTGGGGCCTAACCTAGACATCTTTTGGTAAGAGACTGGGTATAACCAGAAGATGTCACCAGTCCATCACAAACAACCATGAACCCACACAGAGGCGCTCACTCCTGAGGATTTAGTTGTCGATTGCCCCAATTTGCAGGCAAATGCAGATAAAACATGCAAGAAAGGCCTCAAGAAAGAACCCCCCCCCCCCCACACACACACACACACACACTATCAAGATTTGAACATAAATCCTCTTGCTGTGAAGTACTGGTGCTAACCACCACATGAACATGCAGGCCATGATACAATATAGCACTATTTTCTATTAATATTTTCTTTTCTCTGTCTCTGTCTGTCTCATTCCTACAATTTCAATCAGTTCTATCAAATAGAATTGCTTCCTAGATCGGGTGAAAAAATGGCCTCTTTCCTATTATGGTTAATGATCATCCGTAAACTACATAGTATATGGTTGCATGCAACTAAAATGGAAAGTAACGTTCTTTTTAGCTTTTTATTCTTTTTTTTACAAGTTATAGTTTGCCAAGAATTCATAATTCATGTACAGAAAAACATTTTAGATATGATGCATAGAATAGCAATATTTATTTTCTGATAATCTAGAAAAAGAAAACTCACCAAGTTGTTGAATGGCTAAGGTTCTTTGCTGAGCATGCTGGGATTACCACCATTATTTTCAATAATAAATTACCTGATACTTTAACTTAAGTATCACCACTATTATCAATAGTACACTGTACTTAATTTACCTCTGTGCACATTGGTCACTTTATCTGGCTCATCCCAGCCTGCTCAGGAAACCATCACATCGGTGTGTCAAGTGCCAGTAACCTCTGACACAGAAGAAAGACTGACCAGAAAGAATCTGACCATCACCTCACACACCATCCGACTCTGCAACAGCTCCACCATGTGTCCATGTGTATGCAGATGGAACGAATCAGTGACATTTGATATAATCGTGTTTTATAAATGCAATATTCGGTTTAAACTGGATTATACTGTTAGATCAATAACCAATGACCAAAATTCTGTATTGCTAGAATTTAGGAAGGATGCTCAGCCTCTTGCTTACACAGGTATGCCTGGTGAGATGGTTCCATCCACATATTTGTCTGGTTAATTTACAAATACCCCTGCAGAGGTCTCTGGGTAGTTATTAGGTGTGCTATAATTTTTGGGGTTTCCTTAGTGTTGGTAAGGTAAGGTTTCCCACTCATCCTTTAACATCATTGTCCCTGTTACCTGGGATACGTCAGGGGCTAATAATGATAACCATTTATCTAAGGCCACAATCAATAGAAATGTTGACTAGACAAATTATCTTTTCTATTACCAACAAAGGTTTGTCAATTATTCCTATGGTGCAATTGAGGTCTTGACCGAACAATTAGCCACAAGCATGTGGATGGATCCATCTCACCAGACATACCTGAGTGTTGTTTAAGTTTTTACTAATGTTTTCCTGTGTCAATCTCACCCAGAAGTATGCTACTATTTATTTTATTAATATCATGGGTTAAAAAAGGCAATTTAGCAGTTATTCACTTGACCTTTGAAACATTCCATTGAAACTGTAACAGACAATACAGTTTCCTTTTGTAATTGCACAGAAAAATACCACTCCTTTCACTCAGATAGCTCTGGGGAATGATGATGAAGTCTATGCTTAAACTCTATGAATTCTTGAAATTTTGTCAGATTTAAAACAAAATTTTTTTATCCTATCAGTATTGTTTTTCCTAACATTGACTAATATAACATGCATCATTATAATCAAAAGCAGGGATTTGTTTTTATGGAAATGTTTTTATATGATTCGTTTACTCGTAATTTTCCTCTTTTATTCTTCTTCTGAGCAACAGCATATTTTTTTCTTGGAGACTGCCTGATGGATCAGGTTGTTCAGTGGGGTAAAAGGCACAGCTGACGGCCTCCAGGAATTTGTTGGTTACTGGATTTGTGTTGTCAAATCACCTCAGCAGGTGTGTAGGTCTGAGGTTTGTCACCTCCTCTGTTTTCTTTTCAGGGAAGTTTAGAGAATGTAACATTATTTTTTCTTGCAGAGCAGCATGAAAGACTCAGATGGACTATGAGTCCTGCTCAAAATGAAAAATTCCACAACAGTTGGCACTGCACAGAGTTTAAGAGGTAATACTACACTCATTTTCATCAATTTTATGATAAATAAGACCTGAATATGGATTGTCATATAACTGCTAGTTGTATAAACAGTAAGCTACAAAGGAAAACTTTAAGCATAAAAAAAGATATGATCTGACATCCGGTATGTACTGTATATTACTGAAATCTTCTAAATTAAATTGAAAATACAAAAAACACTGAAAGGAAATTGTTTGGACAAGGGCAGATGGAGCTAGATCAAATAGTTCAAAAACAGATATTCTATTTATTCTAATGATTAAAAATATTAAACCAGTATTTTGTTGGTGTTGTTGTCACCACACAGCAAGATGGTTCCTGGTTTGAGTCCCTCGGGGAACCAGGACCTTTCTTTGTGCAATTTACATGTTCTCCCTGTGTCTCCATGGCTTCTCAATGGATACTCCAGCTTCCTCCCACTGTCCAATAACCAGCATGCTAGGTTAAGCGAACACTCCGAATTTCTACTTGGAGTGAATGCAAGTGTGTTGTTTGTCTCTGTATGGCCCTGCGTTGGACTGACGACTTGACCAGTGTACCTCCCCTATCACCTGTTGTCAGCTGGGATAGACTTCAGCCCCCCTGCGATCCTGTTGGGGAAAAGCGGCATGGAAATGTATGAATATTCAGAATATTTTTAAAAATTCGAAAACAAAAATATAACACATTTGCTGTTTATTCTTGTTATATGCACATTCTCATTTAGGCTCCAGAATGTCCCATAAATCCAGCCTTTGTATCTCAATTCATACAAAAAAGTTTATCATTCCATCTGTAAGAATCTTTGTTATATTGAACAGATCCTGTTCAACAATCATTGGAAAGTAATTTAAGAAATTTTACAAAAGAGATTTAATTTACTTTAATTTAATTAATTTATTTTGTTTCTTTCCAACCTAAACCAGTCAAGGTGAGAGAAACCTAATCTCATCAAAGACAATGTAATGTAAATGGAAACAAGTTGTTTTGTAGAATGAATCTTAAGCTGTTTAAAATCTTCTGTCAGACTTTTTGATTTATAACTTTGTGATTCATTCTACTGTTGTGTATTTGTGTATTCAGGGACTCTATGTATGATACTTGACACTAAATGTTGATTTTAAAGAGAGAATGAAATAGTAATACTTTCAATCAAGCAGCAAAATGCTGCAAAATGCTGCAAAACCACACAATTATTTCACGGCCTAACTATTAATGAATTAGAGCTGATAGAATAAACATACTTATAACCTGCTCATGACACAGAAAACTCTTGAAATTATATATAATGATGTATACAATATAATTATGATAATATAATTATTATAATATACATATATATGTATTATAATATATCTTATATATTATATATATATATTTTTTTTTAAGTGGTGTTAAACCAAACATCAAACATTAGAATTATGACAAGCATAAACCTTGTAAGACAATAGCCACTAGAGGGCTGTGCTGAACTGTAGCAAGGCATTACAAATAGCCACACAACAGTGGACAAATGTTTTCTCTTTCTTTGAGGAAAAGCACTATTATTGACATATTAAAAACAACAGAAATGTTAATCAAACTTCACTTCATGTAACAAGGCCAAATGTTTGAGCAGGCCAACTTTGAACCAGCTAAAAGAAAAGCAGTATAGTTAAAGGCACATGCAGAGAAAGTGGTAAAACTGGTGTTTTTGTGCCTTGATATTCCACCTGCAGGGGTTTGTTACTCTTTCTCTCCCCAGGACAAGTCCCTGAAATAAGAAATCAGTTCAATGTTGTACATTTTCTCCCAGTTTCACCAGTAAAAATGTTCATCTTTAAATGGTAAGCTGATGCAGTGCATTTTCCTCTCTGAGTAGTTGGATATTCTCTTTCATCCTGAACTTCTGATGGATCCAGAGCTTTGCCAGCAGCATCTCCCCTTCACCCCTGGTTTTTCCCTTCTTCTGCCGCCAGAATCTCTGCTTTCAGAGCTCTGAGACTTGTTCTCTTGTAGTTTTCTTTACTTTGACAGAGAGCTCCCTCCGGAAGGTCTGGCTTTTTTTTGTGAAGCTTCTCTCTTGATCAACCATCAGGGTTCTGAGGATATTTTTAAACAAAAGTCTCCACTGTTGTACCACTCCAGGTCTTGGCAAAAGTTCTTCTGTTATCGTTTGTTGGAACTTCTCTTTGTTTTTAACAAGCTTGTTGAGCTGCCTCTCTTTATAACTAAAAACGTTCCTCTTGATGGCTGACATTAATTTGTCTGCACTCATATAAGTTAATCAGCAGACGTTCGTGTTTTCATGCTTTTCTCTTTGAGGGCATGTAGGCTGTGTTGCACACAAATTGTTTTTTTTTCTTGGCTCTTGATTTAGTTCAGCCCCTTAAGCAACTATGGCTGCATCTTCTTCCCTTAGAGCAAAGAGGGGGAGCTAAAAAGAGATGTTCTTCCCTCTTTTTAATCTCTTCGTTTCCTCCGGAGCCTAGCCTTTCGATTTATCTTATATTCTTGTTTGGCAACACAAATCTTCTGGATGGAGCTGCCATATCTCATGCTGGACTGACTTCCTCTCCTTGAGGACAGTTTTTTGCAGTGACCCTTCATATTTCTTTTACTACAGTATTTCATTCCACTTGCATTCATCTTATATATTCATATCATGTTTCAACTGCAAAGTTTTATCAATTAAATGTAATAATACATTTTCACACAGCAGTCATGTCAAGTGTGAAACCTAAAACCAAATCTCAAAATTAACCTCATGAATCAATTATACTTGATTATGCTTTTGTTGTAGAAAGAGCAAATCTGAGGACAAAAGAAAGGCTGTGCTGAATATTGTTCACAGATTTGAACAACTCACCTTACAGGCTCCGCTCACTCCAAATGATTGATGAAGTGACTAAAAACATATACACTGAGTCAGGAAAAAACTGTTTAGAGTAAACAAAAAGTCAGAAGAGAAAGCAGGAGAAACTTTGTGTGGAGGCTAAAAACCACCTTGTGATCATACTTCTACTTAGTGACACAGAACGCAAAGTTTTATTCTTGTGAATGTAACAAATATTTTAGAAACGGAAGACAAGATAAATTTGTGTTGACTGTTCACCTGTCTGGGGTGTACCCTGACTCTCTTCAGATTTAGGGCGCTTCTAATGAGTAGTACAAAAATATAATGCAGTGCTTACATTAATATTGTCATTTTTATTATCTTTTTAATCCAGTTCCATCAAAGTGAACGCACAGCCTTTGCGTTTTCTCCGTTTCAATTTTACGATCAGTACCTAAACGCAGCATGTCAGTCGTCTGTTGCCGTTGGTCACCTGACGCAAACTCGTAGTCACGTGACCAATATTCCATCCTCGCCATTTTGCAATGTGAGTGAGAGTGAGGCTACTTTTTTATGGCTAACATATAAAACAAAGCATTTTATATACTGAGGACAAAGAGCGTCGAGCCTTGCTTTCCCAGTGAGTATATTTTCATGTGACAACAACTACGTGTTCCTCCGTTACTCATTTACCGGAGCCATTCATAAAATGCCCTTGTACATTGATGTGTGGAACTCTTAGCACTGGGTGAGACTCGTGTGTTTGACTACAGCAAGCTGTGAAGCTAACTGGGAAGCTAACAGTGTGTGCCCTGTTTCCCCGCATTTGTGGGGTTTTCCTTTTATAAAAAAAGCTCGCTTGTATCTTAAAAGCTTTACCTTGTCAGCTTATATAAACCATTACATTTGCCATTGGAGTTTTTGGAACAGTCTGAGAGTTTGAAGGCTATTTGGAACTTTATTTCACCGTGGAGTGGAAGTGGATGCCATATTTTTAGACCTTTACTTAAGAGATGTTCTTTTTAGGCGGTCTAAAGCAACCCGTGGAGAGAAACTAAACTGAGCCCAGTCCATTTCAAGTTAATGCGTTTCAAATGACTGACAGGGGAATAGCTTCCTCCAAGAATGAGACCCTTAGCTGTTTTGGCACGTTACGTGCTGTATGTTCACTCTCACAGGATGACAATTTATTCAACCTGTATCTTAAAGTATCTAAGTAGTATTTATCTTTTTTCTTTTTCTGTTTTGTTAGTGATGCTTGATGAAGATGATTAGTCATCCATCTGAATAAATGCCAGCCACCATAAATAGTACACTTCCTCAAATATGCGTCCCGAATTTAGATGCTGTCATACTGAAGTAAAATGAGGAAGGAGACCTGCGGTCAGGAAATGAAGACTAAGAAAGTGTTTGGATTTGTGAAGATGAAAGGGGTTTGACCGCAAGAGTCCCAACAATTTCCCTAAACCTTAGCCTGTGAGTAGATGCTCCATGTGCATCTGTTTACAAGCCTTTCTATTGACCAGTGAGGTTGTGAATGGATTAGGCCGTTCTGTTCAACTTGTGTTCATTTTGCTTTCAAGTTATTCTGAAAACCCCAATCCATTTACAGGGCTTTGATATTTATGGAGGAGTAGAGGAACAGTATTTTCTTTTATTGTACTTTATTGTACTTTTATTGTACCTTACCTGAGTCTTATGTGAGAAGAATGAATTTTGTGTTGGACAAACACATACTTTAAAAAAAGCTATCATTATAATAATTGATTGTAAAAATGTTTATTGGAATTTGTTATGAGATAAAAAAAGGTTTAATGTCAAAGCAACAGACTGCTTAAATGCTGTTTCATGGGCACATGGGGGAGTTTCAATCATTGTTTTTATATTAAAAATACTTTAAAAACTTCTGTTGTTGCAGCTACTAACTCACTTTCTTGCTTTCTGTCTGCCAGGTCATGGATGAGAGTAGCAGTGTACTTGTCCTCTCCTCCACTGCTTCCTCTTCCTCCTCTTCAGCATCAGTTATAGGATCTCACCCTCAAACCCAGGCGGAGCAAGCTATAACTCGGCAGATCCCCACGAGTACTCAGCAGAAACAAGGGGACGACTCTCTCATCCAGGTCATCGAGAAGCTCAGCAGGATAGTTGAGAAGCGGCCGCAGCGTCAGAAAAGGGGGCTCCACTTGGCTCCTTGCGTCGGGGGAAAGGGAGGAGAGCAGGGCCTGAGCAGTGAGGCCTGCACGAAGAAAATAAAAAAGAACTGCAGCGAAGGGGTGAGAGCAGATGGCGGCACGAATGTCGGCGCTCTCGCGTCACCCGTCTCAGGTGATGATAACAACAACAGCATCGCCTCCACAGTGACGGAGGGGGGTAGTATTTTTAACAGCGCCGACGGCAAGCGCACTGTGACGTGCTACCAGTGCAGCCTGTGCCCCTATCTGTCCCAGACGCTGCCCCAGCTGAAAGAACACCTGAAGCAGCACAACGAGCAGCACAGTGACCTCATCCTCATGTGCTCGGAGTGTCATTTCACATCCAGAGACCAGGCACAGCTGGAGGCGCACGTCAGGCTGCACTTCGACGAAGCATTCATGAAAAGAGATTCTCCCCATTTGGATCCGTGCGCCGAGGGGCAGGGTGACATTTTAAGAAGGCCGGATCACTGTGGACAAGGAAGTGAGATGCTCAGAGGGTCGACGGATTGTTCTGTGGAGCTACCTCAAAAGAAAAAATGGTACAGCTATGAAGAATACGGCTTGTATCGCTGCTTGATCTGTAGTTATGTGTGCAGTCAGCAGCGAATGCTCAAAACCCACGCCTGGAAGCACGCCGGGCTGGTTGACTGCTCTTATCCCATCTTTGAGGACGAGGAAGGTGGATCCGCGAGAAGAGAGGTCCAAGCTGCCGTTAACAGCTTGGCACCAAGAGAAGATTTAGTTGTTTTTTCCCCAGTTCTTCAGGACAAAAGCCTGCAAAAGCTCCCCACAGCCTTCAGACTTCAGCTCTGCATGCCTTTGAGTGTTGAGAACAAACAGGATGCTCTGAATCCACCAGTATCTAAACCCTGCGAGAGTCCCGAATTCACCGAGGGAGAGGACGAAGATGCCTATCCCGTCAAAGACGTGGGCTCAGAGGAGCCCGTCGTGGAGGTTCAGGTGATCACCGAGGCAGATCCCGAGGTGGACATCGATAGGAAAAGAACTTCTATCGCAGACAGCCTCCTGTCGTCAGCTCAGAAAATCATCAACAGCGGTCCCAACAGCGCCGGCCACATCAACGTGATTGTGGAACGCCTTCCCTCAGCCGAGGATTCAGGTATAACGACCAAGCCTCTCCTTCTCAACTCAGACGTCCACAGTGACAATGTTTTACTAGACGAAAAGGAAGAAAAGCATGACCACATGGCAAATGTGAAGGAGGAGGTGATACTTGATTGTAGTCCAGATGAAATGGAATGTCAACCCGCAGAAAGCAATATAAAATACTCCATTACTAAAACTACAGAGTCACCAAAGGATGAAAACATGCCTCCTGCTGGTCGCAAGAGGACACATTCTGAGTCTCTCCGCTTGCACTCGCTGGCTGCTGAGGCTCTTGTGGCCATGCCCATGAGGACGCCGGAGCTTCCCGCCTCCGGTGTTAAGGTAAGTCTGAAAACGGAGCAGAGCCCACCAGTCGATCAAAACCTGTTTGAGGTGACCAGAACCGGACAGAAGACCTCTGACATCGGCACACCAGTCACCCTGTTTGACCTGGAGCTCGGCAGTGAGGGCAAAGAGAAGAGCTTTGGGCCGCTGAGCATCGGGGACGGAGACGAGGAAAGCCCCGCCGCCAAGGCCGGCATCAGCCTTTCGCTGCTCACCGTCATCGAAAAACTCAGAGAGCGATCGGACCAGAACGCCTCCGACGAAGACATCTTGAAAGAGCTCCAGGACAACGCTCAGTTCCAGAACGGGTCCGTGGCTGGAGTGGTCGCGGGGAGCGGAGCGGAGACCTACGTGTGCAACATCCCGGGAATGGACGGTTTGGTGGGCTCCCCGGACGGGGGGCTGGTGGATTACATTCCCGGCAGCGAGAGGCCTTACCGGTGCCGTCTGTGCCGCTACAGCAGCGGCAATAAGGGTTACATTAAACAGCACCTGCGGGTGCACAAACAGAGGCAGCCATATCAATGCCCAATCTGTGAGCACAAAGCCTCAGACAGTAAAGACCTGGAAAACCACATGATCCACCACTGCAAGACCAGGATGTACCAGTGCAAGCAGTGTCCCGATGCCTTCCATTACAAGGTGAGGAGACTGCAGCCCACTCCTGCTGCACCCTTTCTTTTAATGGATAAAGTTGTTTTTAGATTATTAGCTGTGTGCTACAACGCTGAGAGCAGCGTAGTGCCCATGTTTGTGTTTCCCAGCTTTTTCACAGAATTGAATCGCAATATGATTTTCTCTCCTTTTTTTTTCATATTTGGAATCCTATTTTTTAGCCCCTGGCAAAAAACTACAATGATTAATTAGCAAAAAAGAGTTGTGTCCTCTATTACAGAAGCACTTTTAAAAAGGGGGAAAAAAGTAATTTTCCCTTCTGGGTTGTGTCAAAAAATTGATTTCCCCATTTGTTCAGTCAAACATAAGCCACAAAAAGTACACATTCTTGTGCATAATACATTAGATAAAACAATTCCATCAAAATTAATATATTTTTTCCGCGTTGAAGCAGTGCACCTCCAAACTCCCATGAATGTAGAAGTTAATTCACCTAACTTGAAGTGCCTTCTTGAGATTACAGTTACATTTAACAGGTGGAATTGGATGCTTTTACTTGGAAAACTAAATTCTTGTAATCTTATCAAACTGATAATTTTGTTAAAGGGCCTCAGTTATACACATGTGGTGGATATTAACATTAGAATCATAGCTACCTTTGAAAAAAAGTTTAAAAAAAGTAAACCCCTGAAAACACAACTTTGATTAATGGATTTCAATCAGTTTATAGGCCAGCCCTGTGCAAGGTTAGCTATATATTTGTTTCTGTATTTTACAGATGCAAAGTTGTAAATTTGGTAAGAAAGTGGAGGAGGAAGTGTAAACCTTTGCAGCTCTGCCTGTTGTTGCCAAATAGTACAGGTCTGCGTTATAAGTTCTGCCATCTTCAAGTCATACCATGTTAGTGCTGTTATATGATTTTTTACATTTTTTTCATATTTCGTTTGCAAAAAGAGAAAAAAAAGTAAGTGAATTCAAGTCTTAATAGCCAACTTATTGAAAAGTGAGTGTCTATTTAAAAAGAGATGAACGGTTCAGTTCTGAGGTGCAAGCTTAACAGTCTGATGATCCAGACTGCGGAGGATACAAGTGATCTGACTAATACCACGGGACTCTGCTGCCTGTCTGCCTCAGAGATGATTAGACTAGTAATTTTATCTCACGGATTTGGGAGTTAGACCAGAAAGACTTATGAATGAATGCTGAAGTCTATCCCGGAGGTGGCATTAATGAGTAAGAGGATCTGTTCAGCCTGCATAGTGGTATCAACGAAGTGCACCTAAATCTCTTTTGAACACCTATATTATCATTTCTTTGATGCCAAATCTTTGCGTGAGCATGGGTGTGTTTTTTTTTCTTCTTTCTTTCCTACTAGAGTCAGCTGAGAAGTCATGAAAGAGAGCACCTCAGCTTAAGCAGCGATGACACGGCTCTCACGGCAGTCACTGAAACTGTGTCTGTCGCGGCAGAGGAATCTGATCGGGGAACGGATGAAGGTGAAACACTGAAAGCTGGGTGTTGTGTGAATGCGGCGGTAATCGCATCAATCCCTATTGCTCAGGGAGCTTCAAAAACCCTGCTCTATTTGTTCCATCTTCCAGATTGTTGTGTGCAGAAGATGTACAAATGTGACACGTGCAACTACACCAGCTCTACATACGTCGGGGTGAGGAACCACAGGCGGATTCATAACTCAGACAAACCGTATCGGTAAGTCGGTGGAAAAGAGCCATGGATGATCACCATTTACACTTGGATTTAGGCTAAACCTAAATACGATGCCCCCCAAATGCATAATACAAGTCTCAGCTATCTGTTCAAGAACTTGTCAAGTTACTTTATTATCATTTCTTTGTTTCTGGTTCTTATCCTACTCAGTATGCGAAGCCTTACTGACCATCTAACTGCAAAGCTTCCAAGCAAAGAATACAAGCCGGTCAGAGGCAGAGTAATGACAAGGCATCTGGGGCCAAGTAGAAGCACATTGGTCGAAAATGAGAAGGTAGATAATGGTCAGAATAGTTAAGTATCTGATCAAATCTTTAGATTTATGTAGATGTAATACATAATACATTCCATTGCATTGAAGGATGTTTTACTTTTCAAGTAGTTTAGAATTGCTCCAGCATTAATACATACCTATAAATACGTTTTCTATGGCTTTTTATGGTTCAGTTTGATATACTATGTTTGATTTGTGACTTAGGCTGGCAATCATTACTTCTCTGTGGGGAAAAAAAACATTAAAGTTATACTTTTCTTAGGCAGAGCATAAGTTTCTCTTTTTAATTTTGGGATTTGTTTTGGTTAGTTTTTCTTTGGTATTTGACCATTCAGCCATTGCTTCCCCTACTTGAAATCTGTTCTCAGGCCCCACTAATACAATACCTTAAAATTAGAGGATTCTCTCCAAGCAGCTGTCAGCTTTTTCTGTTTCTTTTATAATAATGAATAATAGCAAAATCCCAATTGTCACTCAAGACATTTCTTTAGGAATGTGTTTAGTTTCAGAGTAACATAATTGCACTTCAGTACCCCTTAGAGTTGGAAATAGATCATACATTCTACCTTTTACAAAAAGAGTTAACACTTTAATGTATTAATAATGTAACATGCATTTATCATTTACATGCTTTTGATGTTGTTCTTAATATTTAAAGTTTAAATTGAGTGCGTTGGGGGAACTCTGTGAACAGATGTAGGAAAAATAAATTAGAATGTGATGTGTCACGGGTACCTCCATTTATTATCAGTGCGTAGTGAAGTTATTTATGTTTGGATTGTTTTGTTTAGTTTTCTGGACCTCTTTGCTCACACTGAGGTAATAAAGTTTTACGTGCTTCGCATCTGAGATCCATTTAAGATGCACATTAACTGTAGATGGGATATTTGAATGGTCCATTAGATGGCAGTAAAGGTCCGGCGATCCTCAGATCAGCATTTAGAGATCACTTAAGGTAGATTTAGCTGGTGCCCTTACTTTGACTGACACACACAGACACACTCCCATTATCACTTGAATTTGTGAGAACTGAACTAGATGGATGCATGTGTCCGGTAAGAGGGCACTTACGCATATCAAATTCACTTACAAGGTTCTTCTGTTAGCTTAAGGCGTTAAAGCTGTTAAAAAAAAAGGGTTTGTGAGCTAATCCAGATATGATTATGCAAACATAGGATATACAGAGAATGACAGGAAATGATTGAAGAATAATGATCTCATGGATGAAAGCCACTTTTCTTTAATTAAGTTCACTCTAGTTATTGTGTGCTGAATTATGGCCGTGCCCCTTGTTTAATTTTCATGAAGACGGACAATATTATGACGAGCTGATTGGCAGGAAATGGCCCATTGTTTTCTGCTTTGTTCAGAGATTTATGTCCAGCTTCTTATATGATCATTAACAAAGTTATTATTTTTCTTTATGTGAATGGTTTGTCCAGTCAATTTACATGGTTTTATGTTATTTTAAAGTGATTACTGGAGCTCTGAATGAAATGTCAGCAGCAAGATGATGTTTTTGACTATCAAATCTCCACAAATAGTTTCCAAGTTTGTGATAGTTTAAACTAAAATTAGTTAATTTGCCTCGCTGACTCTCAACATAAATTACAGGTTTGCAGAGGAATGGCAGGACTGGACCCACCCCAAACATTTCTGTGTTAGCCAAACCAAGATGCTACCAAACCACTCCAAAGAGAGACAAATGTGTCACCTGTATTGCTTCAGTAGTCTTTTGTCTAATATGTTTACAATATACAAGAAATTGTCATTTTTTAAAGACCACGTTTGGTCTCTGTAGATGGTCTGTTTGCAACACAGTTGATATCAAAACACTTTTGATTGCTTCACTAATTGCATAAGCAGTTGTTTTAAATTAGTTTAAGATGAGGCCTCAGTAGACAATATATTATGGTAATTCTGCCCTGATAATGATTGTACTTATCACCGGAAATCTGTACTGCATAACAATAATACAGACAAACTACAAACTGTTCATATTCAAATATCTCTTAATCTGCTTTTAAACAATCGTATAATGGGCAAAGTGCCATAAAGCTTATTATCATATTATCATTGTGGCATGGGGACTGAAGCTCCATTAATATTCATTCCGTTCACCACTATGTCAAACGCAGAATTTTTTACTTTTAATGGCTTGCCATGCAGAGCTTTTCCTGCTGGGTGAGATGCCTTTTTAAGGGCGATAAGGGTGTTATTTTGATGATTTTCAAAATCTTTTCTAAAAGCATTTCTTAAACAACTATCACCATAGAATGCAACAGTGTTAAAAGCTGTAGTTTTGCTCTCATTTAGGTCATCATGAGAAGTGTTCCCAGTCCGCCTGATAATGGTGATTAACTTGTTGAGGTTTTATGAGCCTAAATCCTTCATGCATATGTAAAGCATTTTCTCCATCCGAAGAAACTTCATCCATCCATCCATTTTCTGCCGCTTATCAGTTATTCATATAGTGCTGAATCATAACAAATGGCATGTTTAGGGACTTTAGTGTGTATTAATTTGATCAAATGGAATGTTCGGGTGTCTTGCCTTAGTGGTATTTATTTTTGATTCCTAAGGGCAAAACTTTTAATGGCTGCCTGTTTTATATTTTGATATTTTTCATAAATAGAGTAAAAGAAACAGGGAAAAGTTATGTGATATCTTGACAGCCTGCTTGCAATACAGTGCCTAAAGATACAATTTAATGTGTAACATTGGTGTCAGCAACACTGGTGCATCCTCTTAGTTAGAGCTCTTTTTTTAAAATTCTTGAATAATTCATAGGTCAGCATTAAATGGCTCAACCCGCAAAAACCTTTTCCTCTATAAATGCCTTGGTACAAATACTGGATTAAAAATAAGTAAAAAAGCAGCCGGTGTAAAAAACTAAACTTTGACAGAACTTGAACTTAAATTTCATTAAGAAAAAAAAAAAGCTTCTTTCAAGTAAAATATTTGGAAATATGTGACTGTTTTCCACACAGTACTGTTGTCTGAGCTAAAAGACAAACAGAAATTTCTCAAAGTTGGAGAAAAACGGTCAAATGACATGGTTTAGAGTTGAATTAGTATGACCATAACTTGGATTGACTGTAAAATTGAATGCTCCATAGTCCCCACTGCCCGATTGGCCATAGAATTGGCAACATAAAAACTTCCTTATTTAAATGAATAAAGCTGAAATTTATCAGAATTGATGATAGTCGGCACAGACCCCATTTACGGATGTAAGAAACCACGTTCTGCATTCCAGCATCCTTAAAGTTTAGCTACGTCTTTTATTCTCTGCAGCACCAGCTTAGATGAGCCACAGTAAACACACTGAGTAGAACTCTACGCACTGTTTTTCTTGACAGTGAGCAGTTTCCAGCAGTGGTGTTGGGTTGTTTGCCTTGGAGCCGCTAACCCCCCAAAAAATAAAAAGACACTAGTGTGGGAAAAACATTTTGTTGGCTTATTGTTCACGCAATTTAATTAAAAAAGAAAAGATAACAATATTAAAATGTAACTAATTTCAAATCATTTGAGTCTGTTCAAGTGCTGTGCTTTAAGACTGGAAAATTCCTTTGTTTCTTTCTTTGTTTTGAGGGTGTGCAAATGGCCATGAGTTGAGTGGAAGGTTCTGTCTGTGGACCTTGGACAGCGCAGTATTGGCCCCTAAGCAACAACAAAAGCCAGTCTCATCTCCCAGCCAGAGCATCCACGGTGCCAGAGAGTAGAAAACACAGTGATTTATTCTTTTTCTTAAAGTGGCAATTTCCTCTCTGTTTTGCTGTAAATCCCTATCCCCCCTTCAGGCTACAAGTGTAAAGAAGCAGCACACTGACCTCAGAATGCAGCTTGTTAAACTGGCGACCGCTCCGTCTTCTTGATTTTCTCACTCTTTGATTTTTTTTTTCTCTCCCGCCAGCTGCTGTAGCTGTGATTTCGCCACCACCAACATGAACAGTTTAAAGAGCCACATGAGGAGGCACCCCCAGGAGCATCAGGCCGTGCAGCTGCTGGAGCAGTACAGGTGAGCGAGTGCAAACGGGCGCACGGCAGATGAAAAATAAAGACGGCCATCTGAAGGGAGAATCAAAAGCTGGATCAGGACCCGCACCCCCTCGAGAGCACACAGCGAGCCCTCATAGAGCTAACAACGTTTCTACCTCAGAAATGTGCCTCTGATTGCAAGGTTACCGGTCGGTGGATTGCAAAAGTCAATATACTTCTTAAGTTAAATATCATCAGACACTGATTGCTGATTTCCACTTCACTTAGCACTTGTCTCCAGTACCTGCAAAGCTTGTACGTGCGTGAGTCTGTACATTTAAAAAAAAAAGAAAAAAGAAAATGGCACAGACAAGGTGCACAAAGGCCTTTTCTTTGTCGTTTAAACTTGCACTCCAGTTATATAAAACTGCAGCACTCCAGGGGATTTCAGATCGACAGATAGTTTCAAAACTGAAACGGCAGATATATTGAAGCATTCTATACCCACTATTAAGGTGCTCTCAAGTGACTGCAAGAGATTAGATTAGAGATTGACTGATTGACCTGTTTGGCCAATAGTTCTGTACTTTTAGGACTTTTGCTGACTCGCAGAGTTTTAGAATTAGTTGTCTGTATTGTCCGTATGGGCTTCTCTACGTGTCTACACACAATGTCAAAGTAGACATGACTTTTAAAGCGTAAGTCTTCAGACAGTAGTTTTATAAACACTAATTATTATAAAAGAAACAAAGCGTGCATATTTATCATACATATGTTTCAGGTGATATTTCTTAAAAATCTTTAGATATCAGGACAACTCGAAAGAATGTTTTTTATGAATAACTCGCGACACAAATACTCAAATAAACATACCTGGCAAACTAAACTACATGGTGTAAAGCTTCACCTTTAGTTTCAATATCAAGATTTTCTGCTGTCTTTTCTTTTTTCCTCCCACCTTTTTAAATCCAAAGATGTCAAAGTTGCTTTGACCTGACTTTTAACCAGAATTTAGTATGCCATAACTGGAATGATTTGTATTTAAATGGAAGGAAACAAAGATTTTTAATCAACATTATCCACCTGGTTATTATATGAATATGCTTTGTTCATTTAGTAAAGGAGTCTACATTTACAGCAAGGTTAAAGAGAAGATAAAGGCAATAAATAGTCAAATTTATTATAATCAAAATAACCTCCCTTCTTTCGCTGCTAATTTTTTTTGTCATATCTTATCATCTCATAAGACCTACGTAGACCTAGTTACAGATTTAACTGCCTAACTGTGTGGATACCAACAGGACAATTATTCCATTTATGATAATTATAAATTCCTAAATGCATTGTGTGAGATAAAAGGTTTCGGCTTTCTCTGAATCAGATTATCATTCGTAATATGCCACACATTCCAAGAGGCTTTGCTGTGTAATATTCACAATGTAAAATAACCAAAAATGAGCGTGAATAGATATATTAGTGTTATTATGTGGCTCAGTGTTAGCACACATCTATTTATAGGATGCAGAACTAAGCTATTTGCCCACATTATTAACAAATAAATGATGTACATGCCGGTGAGACGTCCATAGGCCTATGTGTGTCCTGCAAAGCACAAGAACCAATAATTGCAATTTTACCTGTTTACCAAAACATTAAATTACATTAACATAAACTGCTTTATTTCAAATTTAGCTTAAGGGCCTTCACTTCCAAATTGGTGGAATTACAGCTCTTTAGCATGTAAAAGCCTCTTTTTCAGTCGCTGTAATTGGACTGTTGATTCTGCAGCTCTTTCATGAACAGGTGTGAGCTATTCCTTCATTATTTCTTCATCAGCAAGGCAATTAAAAGGACCAGAGTTGATTCCAAGTGTTCCATTTGCATTTGGAACCCCCAACAAGCAATCAGAGCTCTCGATTCAAGTGAAGCAGGCCTCGCTTAGACGGGTAAAAAGCAAAACTAATCAGATACTAAAGATGGCACGAGCAGGACTAGATCAGCAATTCAGTGCAGTCTGGAAAAAATAAAAAATAGAACACGCCCGCAGCAGGAATTGCTCTTGGAAAATTGCAGTATCCCTAAGTAGTCCATGAGTAGTGAAGAAAAACCCTAGAGGCAATTGGATCAATTTTGAACTACAGGGATATAGTTCTTGCTAAGACTCGAAATCAAAATAAAAAAAATATTACTGTGCGTTATTAAGCAGCAAATGACTTGCTGAAAGCAAAACAAAAGTAAAGAATTGCAAATTAAGTTCTCAAAGCTTCAGCCAAGAGCTGAGAAGTCATACAAAATTAAGGAAACATTCTTTAGTCACGTTCCCACATTCCATACATACAAATACCTTCTTTTATCAGGGTACATCATTTTATCATGTCCTGAAGAGCGAGTTTTCCTTATCGGTTCTCCTTTAAACATCCACGTTGGTATACTAAAATCAGAAATGAGAGTTTCCACTCTGTGTTAATTTACTTTTTTTTTTATTCCCCACAACACCAATATTGATTCTCTCCAATTATTTCAGAGCCAATCTGTATAGCAATTATGTAAATCAATGGTATATCATCATCTATCCATTCAGGAAATTTACAGTCTGGCACTTCATCCAAACTAATGCATTTATTTATCTCAGAGTTGCAGAGAAATAACACATTTTTGTGCATAAAACAATCTACAAATAAAGTTTGCCTCATTAGTCCTGGTTGCTGATATCAAATAATAAGCATGGCAAAGAGACATTTTTGGGCACGTTCTATTAATTGAAAAATTCTTAGCATCAAATTTGATCAATAAAATGAGCTTTTCATTACACCCCGTTTTCACGACAGCTGTGTCCCGAGGCACGCGCTCTCAGGTGTTCTGTTTGTAGAGTGTTAATATTTCGAGAACACCCTCAGGGAATGCGTTCCAGATCTGGCGCCGAATATCGTTCCGCGGTCAGAGATTAGGTTCACTGTTTGTCCACACGTCACATGCAAATGTGTGCTGATAGAGAATAGTTTCATCACTTGATAATGTCAGCGTACACACCATTTGCATATCTTCAGCTAGCTGGCACGTTTGTCTTTTTCTGCCAGGGCTTCACTCGTTTTTTGTCTTCTGCTATTCTTCAGTGGCCTTTGCTTCTGTGCCAGACCATCCCAAAAAAAGCAAATGTACAAGCGATATCGGCACACAAATTCCAGAGGATGCCATCATGGATGCAAAATTAAAGAGCGACACCATCACTTTTCCCTACACAACCCGCTGCTACAAGCATTTTTTGTGTCACACAACAACAAAAAAAATCCTAGAGAAGAATTTGAATGACTGATTTGCCATAAAACAATATGAAAGGAATAGAAGATTATCACTGACCAGCTAAACCAATGGACAGGCTTTAATTGGGTGGAGCTCCAATGCCATTATGAACAGGTTTGCTTGGTATCGCTAGAATTTATGCCAGTTGTTCTTTACACTAATTCTCATTTAGGTTGTAATGATGCATTACTGTGTCACATATAATTCTTCAAATTTTGATAAACGACCCAGGCATTTTTCTGTAATTCCCCTCAACAGTTTTTGTCTCAGCCTCTAAAGCTCTGTGTCCCATGCCGTTTTAAGTCAGGATGATTCCTCTTGATGGAAAGTAGGAGGAGGATTAGTAGAACTTCAGTGCGCATATTAAATCATCTCTGCCATGATCGGCTTTCTCTCCTTCCCTCATCCTCTCTCTTACACTCCCAATGTGTTTTCTCTCCTTTCTGCCAGGTGCTCTCTGTGCGGTTACGTCTGCAGTCATCCCCCATCCCTGAAATCCCACATGTGGAAGCACGCCGGAGACAAGAACTATAACTACGAACAAGTAAACAAAGCCATTAATGAGGCCATCTCCCAGAGCAGCCGGTAAGCTCTTGAAACTCAAATGCAGCATTATTGGCCATTTGGGCTGATGTCAGGTTTTCTTTCTGTATTTGCAAATAACTGAGGGGTGCTGTGGATCCTTCATAACTAACTAGGTGGGACATCTAAATGAAGGCTAATGCTGCATTATGGAGCTTTTTACCTAACCAAGAATACGCCCCATTTTATAGTCATTTACTTGAGACATCATTGTTATGTTATGTTTATATTTATGCATTTAGCAGACGCTTTTATTCAAAGCGACTCATTGTACTTTTGGTAAACCATTATCACAAATTCCTAACATGTTTTTAAGATGTTTTTTTTAATAAAAGACATTGTTAGTAAGTGTGCCTTGGAAGACCAGCCACTTTTTTTTAATGAGTAGTCAGTTCAGGAATCTTGGCACGCTCACAGAGTTTTTTCTGTTTTCTTATTGCTGTTTCACTTTATGTAAGCATTTAGGAATTTAAAAATGTAAAATTGAAAAATGTGCATACCGTATAGCCTTTCTCTAACCCTTGCCTCTCTATTGTTTACGGTCTCCTCTTAAGAGCTCCTCAGAAGCTTTCTTCAGTTCTGGAGTCAGTGACCGAGTGCCCCATGGTGACCCAATGCTCAAAAGACAAAACAAAGGGTCAAGCAGATTCCTCCACAATGGCCGTTTCAGCAACAAAAGCTGCTCCGTCTATCGACAGCACGGCGGGCCCCCCTACGCCTCCAACAGACCCTCCACGGAGTCCCAGCGAGTCGCTGAGTCTGCAGGCGAAGGATCCTGCAAAGCCACAGAGCCACCCTCGACCCGGACAGCTCCCAGGTTCAAGCACGGAGTACTGCATGCTGCTGTTCTGCTGCTGCATCTGTGGCTTCGAGTCCACCAACAAAGAGCGACTCATGGAGCACATGAAGGAGCACGAGGGAGACATCATCAGCATCATCCTCAACAAGGAGCAGCAGCAAGCGGGAGCCCAAGCGAGCCTCCAAACAGCAGAGTGAGAGCACACACAAACATTTCATATGAAGTCTCTTTACCTCTAGAAAGTGTGGAGTTGTAACCAAGTGTCTTTTTCTCTGAGTATCCGATCCTGATACTTTGAACAAGCTTCAGGACATCGATGAAATTATTTTCTTTGCGAAAAGGAATGGTTATAAACATTTTTAAACCCATGTAAACCGTTAACGTTCATCTTTATGTTTTCACTCTCGGAAGCTTTGACCCAAGTTTTTTATTTTTTATTTTATTTTATGTTTTTCTTTCTTTCATACCTCACAAATCCACACAATCCCTCACCAGGGACTTTTCCGTTTCAGTCAATGTAATATTTACTACAAGGCAGCTGTTTTTTCATTGCTACTGTAATTAATTAATTAAATCCAACATGGCCGATGATCTAAGACGGTTAAAGAAGGTAGTTGAAACTCGTGCAGAAAGCATGAATCACAGCTTGAATATCATTTGATATTAATTACTTCTCGTGCAAGTCGGTTTTAAGATTGCGTCTTCATTAGAAATGTTATTTTATCAAAGGGTTATGAAGTAGCCTCTTTGAAGAGAAGTGTATTCTCGAAAGAGGTATAATAGTTGACCACAACAAAGGAGAAGGTGGCCTTTGGTGACTGTTATACACCAGTGACAGACGAATGGGTTAAACCATGTTGACAAAAAGAATGACAAAAAGGGATGTTAGCTTTGCTGGTGCTATTATTGTAATTGAAAGGTGCCATGGTATTTTAAATTTCAGTTGCGATTGTGGGTTTTAAGCTTGTTTTTAAGAGTTGATAGTTTAAAATGTGTGTTTTTTATCCTGTTCTTTTTGTGTTAAACAAATATATCAGCGTTTTAAAGGAATCTCTAGTCTCTCAAAAGCACTTTTTTTTTCTTTCACTGAGCATAACAGAAATAAGAGGACATTGAAGTGATAATAACATTTGGTTAGGGAGTTTTTGAGACCCCGATGTGGCCCTCCTTCGTACTCTCTTTGACATGTGATTGAGTGGAAGCAGGAAAGTAATGTTATTACCGCAGACCTAATATGAAAACCACAGCACAGGGAAATTATGACAAATGGAAACTTTCATCAACATAGGCTTTGTCTTGGTTGCGCTGTGTTGCCTCGTAGTGAGAAGATAACATTATAAATGGCACCAAATGGCAAAATAATCGAATCACTCCTGGCAGTACGGGGAAAAAAAACTTCAGCTAAACAGCGAATGCTCGTGTTACACCCTCACAAAGTGAAATCAACCAGTAGGAAGCATGGTGTAAACCCCTCAGTGCCAACCCTCCCCCCCGCTATATCCCATCTTTATATAGTCAGCAAATGGAGCACAAAGCATCCTTATACATCCTGAGGGGGCTAAAGTTACACCCAATGTAAGTACTTTTCAGGTCCATCCTTGCGTTGGCTGTTTAACTACTGAAGGTGCACATTGCTCTCAGTCATCGTCCGAATTGTACCCAATTTGTATCATAAACATCCAGCTCCATCTGCCAGATGGATTAGGGGGAAAAAAAATGTTTTCAATATGTACTGGAGGTGAACTGTGCAATCCCAGTTAAGAACCAAGAAAAAAAAATGTTTGGCTCGGACAAAGCTTTACACAGCAACAGCTGAGAGAGGAGGAGGTTGCTGGGTAACACTAGTTTTCACCCAACCAAGACCTCTGGATTGCCCGATTAAGATTTTTGACCCAAAAAGCCTGAGAAACTCCAGCATTTCTCTGGTTCAACAAGGCTTCCCTGCCAAGTAGAAGGAAGACGGCATTTTATTTTGCCGTCCGTTCCACCTTATCAGATCCAAAAAGATGACTGAATTATAAATGAGGAACAGCAGCAGGCTAGCAGACTTTTTCTTAGCTCAGCTCAATGTTGTTTCTTGTTTAGACACACCAAGCCCATGTTATGGAATCACTTGAAGGATACAGGCGTCAATAACGGTTTATAACGGCCAGTTCTGCCATGTTCTTTCACAAATAAGTCAGTCGTACCTCTGTTTCTACCTCCCTGACCACCTCAGAGGAATGTAAGTGTTGGATCAGCCTCGCCTACCTACACCAGCACTGGACTTTCACACATTTAAAAGAAACCCATTGCAACAACGTGTGCATAACAGTAAATACAGTAGAATCAAATCTTTTCTATTAAATCCTTTCTTTGCCATTCATTGCCATTAGCTTAAGCTAGTAACATTTTACTGACAGGTTATTTCCAAATAGGACTTTTACCATATAGGAGCAGAATTTGAACAATGTTCATACTTTAAAGCTGAAATAATGTCTATGTATTATTTGTTTTCTTTGGGGTTTTTTTTGCCACAACTGACAAATTTCTGTTATACGGTGACATCTGTGTTCAACTGTGCCTCAGGCTGTCAAACCCTCTGCTTCCGATTTCAAACTAAATTTGACCAGTTGCAAAATTCAGCCAGAAATCAAATAACATTGATCATCTCCCCTCTCAAAACTAATTATAAATGATCTGATCATGTCCCAAAACAAACTAAAAATCTATATGGCAATATTCACATGTTCTATGCTCAATTTCCTGTCTGAACAATTTCAAGAATACCAACATGCAATGTTTTAGAAGTAGTTGACATCAGACAATCTAAACCCTGGCGATCATTATTCACAATTAGGGGTAATTGGTGTATTTGCTGGCTTTTACTTGTGGTTTGTCTGTCTATCCTTATTTTTCTTCACAGACAACTCCCCAGACAAATACCACACAACAGTATAAACTAATCCTGGAAAAAATCTTGTAATTTGTTGTCATATATTTTAGAGGCACAGATATACAGGCATGTTTGTCATTAGTTCCTACTGATATGGATGTCCTTTGTTCTCTGCAGTTCATTTTCATGCAGTCAGCTTTAATGTACACAGCCACAATATTCTTGTTTTGTGCCATATTTATTTTAGAGGAAAATTGTTCAAATTATTATTTGAAACTAGAATGTTCGCTTTTTAGTAGTTTTGGGGGGATTCAAGCAACACACTAAGTTTGTGAAACAGCCCTTTAATGTGTCAGTAAATTTTGCTCACTTTTTTATGTGTACATATAGAATTGCAAAGCTGACTTTTCATCAAAAGCTATATATTTGTAATGATCTTGTTTAAAAAACGGAAAAACTAAAAAAATAAACTCTCCTTTTCAATTAGATTTTTATGCCCTTCTTATGTACCGCTAACCTATTTAAGGGAAATCTGGGTTTAACGCTAAACTCATCAAAATGAGCTGAATGCATTTAAAGCTAAGGAGGTGTAGGAGATATAACATGTTCTCTATGATTTGTGTATTTTTATTATCTTATCAAATTTTGAAATGTAGAGTCAACATGGATTTCTCTCACAATGTAATTTGACACTTGCTTTGTGTTTATTTATTTTTTCAACATCAAAGGCAGTATTACATCACAATGCCGTTGTATTTTTTGGTAATAAAATTATTAAGAAATTAGTTGTTGGTTGTTTTTTGTAAGCTGACTGAAAACTACATAGGCCTCTTCCAACTCAAGTATTTAGCGTCCAAAAAATACTGTAGATATCAAGTTCCTTTTATGCAGCCTACACCTTTCCTTTCACAGCCATAACAGATGGGTGTTCGAGAAAGATTGAAGGGACTGAATATGAACGTTTTTTTGTCTGTTTTACCTGTGCTGTATGTTCCACATCTGTCAGAGACATAAACAACCTAGTTTATTTTTGGCAGAAACATATGGTATGTCCTCATCTATCATTTCAAGCCATAAAAAGGTACGACATCAGTGGTAGTATAATGTGCAAAACATGGATGGCAACATTATCTTTGCTTAATTTGAAAAAAATACCTTAAAAATGCTGTCAAAGTTTCCCTAGTTATCACACAAGGAACAGATTACGTGTAAGACAAGTGACAACTAGTGTTGGATGGGATTTATCAGGCACGTTTCTTCAAGGTTTGAAGTTGATGTCAGGAGAAAAAAAAAAGAAATGCTAAACAGAACCATTCGATCTCAAGGGCTTCAGATTTTGTTGAGATCTGTCTGGTCTGCTCTGCTCAGGATCTAGTAACGTGAGTGAGAGCAATTGATGAATCAAGCAAAAGGTTCATAAATAATTTCAGCGATTTAAAAAAAAAATTTTTCAATGATCAAATGGATGGCCAGGTGAGGTCCACCTAACTGGAAATGACCAGTAATACACAAGTCCATACAAGGGGCTAACCTCACATCTTCCGGATTGGTACCACATATTGCTGCCTGTCTTTAAACGTCTCGTGGAGTCCACGACTTGGTGGGTGAGAGCTGTTTGGAAGGAAAAACAGGCTTTTTTTAGTAGGATCATAATGACATCACTGACTGGTGTATTGTGATTAACGTAATTTTGATCTATACCTCTCTTTTTGGAACGTGTTATTGAAAAACAAAATTTTATTTGAGTGTAGAGCTAGTTGTTTTTTTACTAGTATGTCTTCATACAAAAGCCTATTTTTGTTTTTGACAGGGGCCTGAATTCTTATCAGACCCTTTTTGTTGAATTGTTCTGCAAGGTTAGCGGTTAATTAAATCTGGTGGACAGATCAGGGGGGATTCAAATGCAGTTAAAGCTGAGCTTTCATAAGCCCTCCTTTTAAAAAAAAGCAATTGGAATTCAGTTGAGGTTTAGACGTACTAAATTCAAAGAAAAGAAATAATCTCTCCTTCTAGCTCGCGCCTGCCATTACTTCAGAAACACACACACATACATTTCCTTTCGAAAAAAATGAGAGAAAGTCTCCACCCGTAATCCTTTTTACTTTTTACATGAGACCCCGACCGCCAAGGAGGAGGAAATCATCCGAGTCCATTCATTAAATTATAGGATCAAGTTTTATACCTTCACCTTTAAGGGCTCACCATGAAAATGGAGATAAAGGGGTTGAAAAAAGAACTAAATTAGTTAAAAAATGGTGAAGCTGGCTGAATAAAGCCAGATACTCCAGATTCAGTAAAAGCGACTCTCAGCACTAGTCTGCTTTCCATCTCAATGGTTAATTCCCTGATTCCATTTCTCTATGAACCATGTTCTGTGTTACGGTGACCGAAAGGGGATGAAGATTTTTAGTCCCATACCAGCCAAAAAGTCCAATTGGGAACAGCGGGAGAGGGAAGACGGTTATCTTTAATAGACCATCTTCCTGCTGTCCGACTCCTAAGCTCGAGATGAGAAGAATTTAAGGAGAGGAGGGAATAAAGGGCGCATTTGGACTCAGTTGCATTAGTTTCTTCAAAGAAAGCCATCCGAAATCTACAAGACCGGCCTCAAAGAGGCTGGTCAACACCAAGTAGTCTCTCTTGTTCGATAGTCCATCTCTCCTGTAAGAGCCCAGCCAATATAAATTCTGAAATCTCTTTGAAAATATTCAGGTTTTTCATGTTTGATCATGCACATACACATTCTCCTCTCCTCTGCATCATTACAGTTGACCTGTTTGCTGTCTTGAGGGTGCTCAAAAACAGAATAGTTGTGGATGTTGTTGATTGATTGGATTTATCTCTATGTAGTGGCTGTGTTCCCATGGATGTTTGATTTTAAACGATCATTCCCCGTCCACAGCGTGAACTTGTTAAGAATGGACAAAGACAACAGTTTTGGTTGATGGCAAATAGATTTAACAGTTAATGGACGAGGGTAGATGTGTCACTCGAGGATTCATATGAAAGGAAGAGAGGTAGACACTGAATCTATGCCATTTTGACTGACCTATTTCTTACCATAACAGATGCTGTCACTGTATACAACGTTAGTTATACATAGGGTAAAACAGCACATGGGTTGGCTGACTTCTGGAAACAGTGTTCAAATTGTATAATGCATTAAAGCTTTCAAGATCTAAGTCCTTCATATATATTTGAATGTACAACATCCACCATGAAGACTTGTTAATAGCACATAGGAAATTTCATAGTTGTAAATTCACCAAAACGATAAGACTTTTAAACTGAAAGGATGAAAACAGTTCTTTTTGTCAAGCCATCAAGATATTTTGAAGTTGGTGGAAATTTAATTTGTTTGTTTCACCCTGGGTTGCTCTGTTTTTTTACTCACATTAATTACAGTTCCTTGATCCTCCTAAGCTCTCCGCTGATATCAAGGTTAGAAAGGGAGCAGTGAGAGGAAAGTCCAATAATGATGTGATAATGTCCAGGATAATAAGTCTGATATCAGTTCTTCAAATAATCTCATTTTCAAGGTGAACCAGCTGGAGTGTGCTTCAGAGGTTGTTTGTAAATGAAAGTCGGGTGCACGGAGGAGGGGAATTAGGCCGAAAAGGATCAGTGCATATTCCGATGTTGGGAAGCTGCTCCAGTCAGACAGCTGCAGGAAACCTCGACAGTGTGGAAACCAGTTAAAGAAAAGAACAGCAGAGCGGATGTATGGCAGAAGCCCTAGGATCCAAAGAAAAGGCTTGAGGAATTAGAAGTGAGATTTAGTGTATTTGTAAGTTGTTTGTCTGTAAATTTTGTCCGGAGTTTTTACACAGAAGGCCCTTCCTGATGTAACACCACCCCCTGTCTGAGGCTGCATTACAGCCAACTGTTTAAATGTCTTCCCCAATCAGACAACACGACTTATAGCCTGGGATCAAACCAAAGACCTGCCCATTGATGGGCAACCGCTGAGTCATTGTTAGGGAAATCAATTTATGTATAATCACTTTCTTCATTTCTCTCTGGTAACTTTCCATAAGTGAATATTTTAAAGGTTCTTTTTCTTTCTCATGGGACTCATTCCTCCTTCTAGGTCTCAGAGAGAGTCTCCTTATACTTTATCTCTGAATGTTTTGTCTGGAGGATTGTTTAATACAGGTGCAGAATGAAGGACAGACTTTTACGTCTTATTTTCAGACTCAGAGGGGTATAAAACGCACCATGATTTGTTTGACTTTGGGGCAGTTTGGTGCGTCATGAACCACTTGTAAGATCGTGCTGGCTGCTCTCACTTCATGACGTTTTTCCCTTTCCTTTTTCCCTTTTTAATAAATTTCTATTTCTTACTTCCTCAGATGGACTCAGACTTTTGCTTTAAGATAAAATTTCCACAACAGTCATCAAGTAAAAATAATTCAACATTAACTAAAATGGTTACCTACTCACATTTGATTTCAAAGTTATCTGTTAACTTTTTCTCATTTTCTAAAAATACAAATATAACCAGCATTATTTGTTAATAAGAGCTATAGTAATTTCACCTTTTCATGCGTAAATAAAACAGAACGTTTTACTTGGTCAAAAATGTGTTTATTCAAAGATTTTTCCAGACGTCCACTTACGTGGACAGCATACACTTTGTATTTTACAATGTGAACATATTTTGACATTTGTTACCAGAATGCATAAACATAGAATGCAATAAAAAGTAATATTCATGACTATACCATCCCTTTTTTCACTCCCACTCATTCAATCGTTTGATTCATTTTAATGAGAGCTCTTCTTTAACAGTATAGTACTGTGGAGATTTTTGAATTTGTATTGCATGCTGCACCAGTATCCATTTCAGTGTCCTATTTGCATTTACACAACAAAAAGGCTTTTAAATAACTGTCCACTGTAGTGACCGCTATGGATAAAAGGATTAAATATATGGAAGGGTCACTGTTGTGGAAGATCAGTCTCATATCAAAGTTATTATTCTTGCAAAGACGTTATAGACATTTAATGGCAATAAATAGCAAAAATATATATCTGAACATGCCTCAAGGACAAAATTCACTTTGTGGCAAAAGAATATTTGTAACTAAGGCTATACAAAGAATTTTAGTAAACCGAAAGGAGCTGCACTTTGTGTCCCGTTAGCGGTGCACTGAACTTTATAAAATGTGAAACAGGTCAGTGTCATTGAGCTTACTGTTCTAAAGTAAATATGGACATTTTCACAATATTGAACTTTCTGCACAGATCAGCTGCTCAGTGTGTTTATGCCATGCAAAGTCTCTGCCATTAGACCCGTTATCTCTTCTGATTGCCTTGTGAAGAAATTCAACACAATCTCATAGACAAAGAGCATGTGGACGGAACACAGCATAAAATGCTAAATCATAAACAATGATGCTTTCTGTGTCTTTGTATTTTCAAGTACAAATACTCTTTATTTTTACCATTTCTAAAGAAATTAATTGAAGGCGAAGAGTCATGGTTAGGGTAACTTACATAATAAGCAGTGATAATGGCTCGTTTTGGGGACCTGGATGTGATCAGCTGACCTGATGTGTTCCAATTAAAAAATTACTTTTTTTGTTTCCCATTTTCATTGCATTTACAACCTAGAATTCATTCTCAGTTTATGGCATTTGGTCACTTAATTAGCAAAACATGGCTTTAACTTTAAATACACAAAATCAATGTTATCATGACACAAAGAGGACATTTAAAAAACAATTAAAACGGATGAAAATAACATGTTTTATGAAAACGAGGGGAAAGTCCCCAAAGGTGTGCGTGTCCTCAAATTTTGCAATTCTAGTAATTGGGATTTATGCTGATTCCTCCTGACAAAATAGATGCAACTCCATTGGAGCTTGATGAATTCCAGCGTCTTACAATATTCTAACTAATTTTGTGGTCATGGTTTGAAAGCAAATGGCTTATCTATCTACATATATATTTGCTGAGAAATGTAGCAATATTTTTGAAAATAAAAAACAAATCTCAGACCGTTTGATATTGAGAAGCCAACATAGCTTTTACCTTGCTTCTTATCATTTGAACCTTTTCACTAAAGCCTCAACAAACAGGTCAACAACTTCAGTGAGCAAACAGAGGTGTTGGCAGGCTTGTATCTCAATAGTGTCCATACATACTTTACACCAGCATTTAGATTTTGTGCTATACAGTACAGACTTTTTGCTGTCGCAACCTTTTAATTTGAAGGAGGACCTCTTTACTTCCGGTCCTGTCCCTTAGTTAAACTCAGTGCGGCAGAGGCTGACCGATTGGTTTTGGGCAAGTGGGGAGAAAAAGATGAGAGAATGAGAAACAAACAAAACAAGACCAAAAAAAAACGAGTGAAATAGGGAGACGTAGACAAAGAGGGAGGAAGGGGGAGATAGAGGAGAGCTGTCGGACCGTCTCGCCAGCTGCTGCTGTAGCCTAGAGGAGGGTGAGGTTTTAAAAAAATGTACCGTTGACTCAAATCGTTTACGTCTTTGTTGCCGTGAGACGGAAAGTCTGGCGTCCATGACGGGTGCGCGTGTACAAGTAAACTGCACATTCATTCAACATACAAGGCTGTGTTCGTGCGCGCGTGCTACCCAGTCGAAATTTTTAACATTTTATCCTACTTCGACGGGTACCATCCCTCCCTAATCTCATCACTACCAGTATCCCCACCGGTGTTTAGCAAGGGGACCCGCTGTCACGTTCCGCAAGCCCCATCATCCGCTTTAAATACGGAGGAATTAATGCGGTTTTTATCCGGGTAATCTGGTGTCGATAGGTGGGTTTTTTTTAATGTTTCATAATCTTGCCTGCAACGCGACCGGGAAACCCCCCGCTTGCAAAGCAGGCCTGTCCATCCCATTTATCAGCGTTGGACTGAATAAAAAAAGCTACAGATAACGAGGGGACGCAAACATACCGCGGTGTCCATCTAGGCTTTCATTGGCTTTGACGGAAGTGACTTTTATTTGTTTGTTTTTTGTTACACACTGTGCATAATCAACCTATATCTGCTCTAATACGCAGGCGCGTTAGGTAGCAGCCCCCCTCATACAACATGACAACCCTGCGTCAGAGGAAGGCCAGTAAGGGGAAGGAGGCACCCCCGGCTGCTGAAGTTCAGTCCCCGCAGCCCAACTGTTGCACCCACCACCATCCAGGGAAGATCTTGCAGGGTGAGTGCCACTCTGCCACCCAGTGGATGTCACAGTTTCAAGGCCCATCATCACAGTGGCCGCATTCAGCGACCTCTGACCAGGGGGCCGGGAACCGGCCTGACCAGAGCTCTCTATCTGACTTTAACCTGGGCAGCATGCACAGATTGATCGGGAATTGTTTGCTTATTTGCTTTGAGCTTACAGTTTCTTTCCTACATTCATGTTTTCAACACTTGAAAATCAGCATCTCGTTATTTTTAATACCCAGTTAGAGGAAACCTAGTGTTATAAAAGCGTATCTTTTATACGAACTGATAAACAAACTGTCCTTTTAGGATAAGCATACAATAAAGTCTGACATTTAGTCTCATATGTGCCCATGTTCTCTCTAAATGCTCGTTCAATGGTATAACAGTGAAGCCCTTTCCTCTTACACCCATCCAGACTGGATTTGCTGAATGAGAATAACAGACAGGTTATCTTGTATGTGCCTTACAGGGTGATCAAACCTTTTTTTAGTTTTAAAACAAAGAAACAGCAATATTATAGTCTTGTTTCAAATGAGCCTCTCAGATCAACTAGTGCTTTCCAGAGGAGTCTGTCTGTGAAATTATGTGCCGTCATCTCCACATTGAAATGAAATGTCTAAATGGTCTGGTTGCTTGGAGCAGTTTTATTTCTGCTGTTGTTGGACAGAAACTTGCTAAAGAGAGTAAATCTCTGCTCCAGCATAACCTGACCTTTAGCCAGTGTACACAAAGCTGTGAACCTGAAACCAAAGCGCTGAAACTGACATTGATCAGGTTGTTTGTACCCACGCACAGAGTTTTTTTGGTGTGAAAGCCCTCTAAGTTAGACCACGCTGTGCAGTTTTTGTAAATGTCGTTCTGTAGCAACGACTTAAGTTCCACACTAATGTCTTTGCAGGTGATTGGTCATGGGGAGCCATTATTTTGACGTCAGTTGGTTGGTCCGTTTCCGTTGGGCTTGGCTTGCTATGCTGCATCTATGTGGCGACGCTACATGAGAATGACCTGTGGTTCTCCAACATCAAGGTAAAAGCACTAGCTGTTACAGCCCTTCAGTTCAGGCTTTTTTTTTGCGTTGTTCTTGGCATCACCTGGTAACAGTTCACTCCCCTGCCCTTTTCTGCTCCCTCACATTTCCTGTCCCTCAACGCTGAACCACCAATAAAGGAGCTGGGCATTTGGGTCATGTTTCACCCAGGACAGATGGGTTGTAAATGAATGCATGCCTATCCAAAGTCTCTTCATTTTGTGGTATTCTGATGTGTGGCCATTTGGTCGAATCGCAAATTCTCTCAGGCTTTCAGGCTGTGATTTCTAATTACCTGCCAACGTGATGTTGACAGGGTGTCAACATTGTCACAAAAAGGATTTGTAAATTGTTAATTTGATTTCCTTATTTGCAGGGATATTTTCACTGGCATATATGTATATATATATATATATATATATATATATTAACAGTTGAGACTTTTCATCTGTTCTTCACTATTTTAAAGAGAGGTGCATGTTAGTTTGTTATAGCTCTGTGAAAGGACTCTGTGTCAGCTGGAATAAAAATGTTGTCAAAGCAGCTGCAAGCCTGGACTACGTCTTTGTACGTCAGATTGCATGTCTGTGTCTGAGATCATAACCGACTTTTGCAGTTCTCCCATCAAAAAGATTTAGTGTGATTTATGTTTTTGCAACATATTTTTCTCTCTTCTTGATCGATGAGATGCTAGTAAATAAATGAAAAATATACACGAAAACATTTATTTTAAAGTTTTACTTCAGTGAATTATCTGTCCAATCATCATCCAATCGTTTCATTTAGCCTTTCGTTCGGGAATATACTGGTGATGATGTCATTTCAGCCTTTTGTGCAGATCTATTTGGATGTTTCAAAATGTTCCACCTTTGCTGGAAAATACACTGAATTCCATCCAGTTCTTGCTTCACGCTGCTGTCGTTTTAACAGTTTAATATTAAATGTTTATAGTAGTATGGTTATACCTGCAAATGTTATGAAACAGCGTGGTAACGCCAGGTCTGTAAAGATAGTCGAAACCCCCTGGGAGTGCTCTGTTCTCTCTCTCACAATAACAAATATGCACTCCCTGCAATTATTGCTCCCTCCTGGTGTTTCACATGATAGCTTGTGATGGCTGAATTAGTTAAGTTAAATGAGGGTTTGAAAAAACAAACAGCAAAACTAGGTATATATTTGCAAGTGGTACTGGTCCTCCAGCTTCTAAAATGTATCCCCACTGTCTCCCCTTTTAGTCACAGTACAATGCCCTGCTGTTTAAATGGCTTTTAAAGTTTTACAAGTGAAGGATATTAACAAATATTTATGTTGAAAAATGTCAACATCCAATGCTGGACCCTCAATTTATTAGTTACGATCTGAATAAAACCACTGCTTTTGTGTCACCAACATTTCAGCCCAAATGTTTCCACTGACTTTTTATAAGTAATAGGAACTATTTGTGGTTAAAAACATGTGGATGCTTTTATTTTTTATGGTCTTTTTCAGAAGTGGGTTGAATTGATATATCCAACACATTTTTAAGATTATCCAGGGATTTGACATCCATGTGCAAGATTCATTTAGTTACAAATGGAAAGTCTAACGTTTGAAAATTTTAGCTAACAGATTCCAGAGAATATCTGAAAAAACATAGCGGTGGAAAAGTTCTGATCTTACACATTTACTTATCCGTTTTCTTGCTAAAATCCTTTGCAAACATGTCATAAACACTTCATCGTGAGATGGGATGAGAATTTTTCCATGCATTGCACATGGCTGATTTTTAGGCCTATTGAATCAACCACATGCAGACCTCGAACATCAGGTCATTACAGCAGTGAGACATTGCAGTGTTTATCAGTTAAAACCAAGCAATCTTTTATCGACGTTGGTGTAAAAATAAGGACATAATATAAATTAGGTTCTGCTTTTTTCAATGGAACCAAAATATTAGTCCTTTATTGTGTTATAGCAGGCTAAACCAACTTAACCATCAGATGTAAATTACTTGTAAAATAATTACTGTGTAGGATAAATTTAGGTATGAAAGTGAAGTTTAAGGTTGGCAACGTAACTATGAATGTATAATAGGGCTGGATGTTACATTGATGCCAAAAGATACAACAACCTAACAGTTAGCTAAACCCTTCTTTCCAAAAACTTTTTTGGTATAATATTTCTCAAATATGTTAAACAGAAGTAAAAAGCAAAAAAAACAAAAAAAAAATATATATATCAAATCAAATATAATCTGTTTTAGACTAAAGTTGCTAAAACCATTTTTATTCAAAAACATTTTTTTAGTGCGTTATACAGTTAAATCTATATTAAAAGTTGAGAGTGTGTTGATATATTCATTGATTCAAAAGTCAACAATATTAGATATATTAAGTATGCATTACATATAATTGTATTTTGGACTTGGCTTTTGTAAAAAAAATAAAAAAAAGCCCTATTAGTAATTCTTTTAGTGTCAAGGGTCAGCAGCTATCTATAGATGAATATCCTGTACTCTTTCAAGGAAGTAGCCAAAGTTATACAGTAAAATCTATTCCACAAAACAGTGACAATCTAGGTTTTTCTAGCAATAGAAAAAAAACAAAAAACACTAGTTTGATAGATTCACCAATAAAAAGAAAAAGAAAGTGTGAACAGAGCGCTAACAGTGGTTGAGTGTAATATTGAAAGTAAAAGAGATACATTAGGAATTATGAACTTATCTTGAATTCAGTCTAAATGTACTGCATAAACCAATGTTTCCAACCGAAAACAGTACATTTAAAAATGTATACTCTTTTAGATTTCAGTGGTAGACATGTCTGCTATGCTAATGCTAGCTAGCTGTTGAACTGCAAAGCTCTGTGTAATACGGTTTAAGAAACCTTGTTGGATATTGGCAGTTGATAAAATATGTTTAACTGAAACAAATGGGTAGGATTAGAAAATAATCCATATATTTTGCCTTCTTCCAACTTCATGTTTCCCTATGCAGCCATTTTAAATGGGACATTACCTCTAAATTCATAAAGTTGTTGTTTTTAATTTGGATGAAGTAATTAATTTACTTAAAAGCTTGCTAATCCAATACATATGCAAATTGATATTAAAGCGACTGAAGAGTCAGTACTATTCAGATGACTGTTTTTCTGGTGGAAAGCTGGAGTTTCAGAATTGATGGGGAACTGTTTTTTCCCCATTTCTTTGGGGGAAAAACAAAACAAAAATCTGAATTGAAACTGATTTTTATTAATCAAAGCTGACTACTGTGGTAGAGAAAATTTGTATGTATTGATTCCCATTTGGAAATATTATCCTAATTACCGAATGGATTTTTTTTGTGTGTTCAACCAAAAAGAAAGAGAGTGCAGAATCAGGCATAACAATCGATTTATCAGACGGTAACTGTTTTTCATATGTATGAAATTCATCTTGATACACCTGCTGTACAGGATGTTAGCTTTTGTCAATGTGACTCAAGGCAGAAGTTTTGGTTCACTCTAGTGCTATTTATATGGACACAGTTTGTGGTCATTTACTGCTTTTATTATTTTTGTGTTTGTAAAGGAATGCAGTCTATTGATAAGGGTGACAAAAATTAAATGAATAAATGTATGGTGAAATGGATAAATATATAATGAAATGCATACACGTACACATGCCATTCATTCATTAGATACATAAATAACTGATTAAAGACATCATGTAATTATGGAATATGCAATGAAATAAGTAAATGACCAATTAAATAATTAAATCTCCCATTTTAAATAATAAATTCCGATACTTGAATGTGTTTTTAAAGAACACTTATTTACAAATATTTTCAATTATTTCACGGTATGTTTATTGAGCTCACAACTCCTTTCACACCTCCTTTGTGAACGCTGTTGATGTAGTCAGACCAAAGGTTTGGATAAACCTTCTCATTCAAAGAGTTTTCTTTTTTTTCATGACTATGAAAATTGTTGATTCACACTGAAGGCATCAAAACTATGATTTAACACGTGTGGAATTATATCCATCCATCCATCCATCCATCCATTCTCCTCCGCTTATCCGGGGTCGGGTCGCGGGGGCAGCAGCCGGAGCAGGGAAATCCAGACTTCCCTCTCCCCGGCCACTTCAGCCAGCTCCTCCGGGGGGATCCCGAGGCGTTCCCAGGCCAGCCGGGACACATAGTCCCTCCAGCGGGTCCTGGGTCTTCCTCTGGGCCTTCTCCCGGTGGGACGAGCCCGGAACACCTCCCCAGGGAGGCGACCAGGAGGCATCCTGAACAGATGCCCGAGCCACCTCAACTGGCTCCTCTCCACGTGGAGGAGCAGCGGCTCTACTCTGAGCCCCTCCCGGATGGCCGAGCTTCTCACCCTATCTCTAAGGGAGAGCCCAGCCACCCTGCGGAGGAAACTCATTTCGGCCGCTTGTATCCGCGATCTCGTTCTTTCGGTCACTACCCAAAGCTCGTGACCATAGACGAGGGTGGGAACGTAGATCGACCGATAAATTGAGAGCTTCGCCTTTAGGCTCAGCTCTCTCTTCATCACGACAGACCGGTACAGCGCCCGCATTACTGCAGACGCCGCACCGATCCGCCTATCGATCTCACGCTCCCTACCCCCGTTCGCGAACAAGACCCCGAGGTACTTGAACTCCTCCACTTGGGGAAGGACGTCCGCTCCGACCCGGAGAAGGCACTCTACCCTTTTCCGGTGAGAGACCATGGTCTCGGACTTGGAGGCACTGATCCTCATCCCAGCCGCTTCGCACTCGGCTGCGAACCGCTCCAGCGAGAGCTGTAGGTCCCGACTTGATGGAGCCAACAGGACCACATCATCTGCAAAAAGCAGAGATGCGATCCTTAGGCCACCAAGACTGACACCCTCAACACCTCGGCTGCGCCTAGAAATCCTGTCCATAAAAGTTATGAACAGGACCGGAGACATAGGGCAACCTTGGCGGAGTCCAACTCCCACCGGAAACGAGTCCGACTTACTACCGGCAATGCGAACCAGACTCTGACTCCGGTCGTACAGGGACCGAACAGCCCGTAACAAAGGGCCAGGTACCCCATACTCCCGGAGCACCCCCCACAGGATACCCCGAGGGACACGGTCGAACGCCTTCTCCAAGTCCACAAAACACATGTGGACTGGTTGAGCGAACTCCCATGCACCCTCTAGGACCCCGCTGAGGGTATAGAGCTGATCCAGCGTTCCACGGCCAGGACGAAAACCACCCTGTTCCTCCTCGATCCGAGGCTCGACTATCCGACGGACCCTCCTCTCCAGAACCGCTGAATAGACCTTCCCAGGGAGGCTTAAGAGTGTGATCCCCCTATAGTTGGAACACACCCTTCGGTCCCCCTTTTTAAATAGGGGGACCACCACCCCAGTCTGCCAATCCAGCGGGACTGCCCCTGATGTCCACGCGATGTTGCAGAGTCTCGTTAGCCAACGCAGCCCCACAACATCCAAAGCCTTGAGGAACTCCGGCCGAATCTCATCCACCCCCGGGGCCTTGCCACCGCGGAGCTTTTTGACTACCTCGGTGACTTCAGCCCCGGAGATTAGAGATCCAAACTCCGGATCCCCAGGCTCTGCCCCTCCAACGGAGGACGCGCCAGTGGGATTGAGGAGGTCCTCGAAGTACTCCGCCCACCGACCCACAACGTCACGTGTTGAGGTCAACAGCACACCATCCCCACTGTAAACAGTGTTGGTGGGGCACTGCTTCCCCCCCCTGAGACGCCGGATGGTGGACCAGAATCGCCTCGAGGCCGTACGGAAGTCTTTTTCCATGGCCTCCCCAAACTCCTCCCACGCCCGGGTTTTTGCCTCGGCGACCACCCGAGCCGCACGTCGCTTGGACTGCCGGTACCCATCGGCTGCCTCCGGAGTCCCGGAGTGGAATTATATACTTAACAAAAAAGTGTGAAACAACAGAAGATACTTCTTATATTCGAGGTAGCCACCTTTTGCTCTAATTACTGCTTTGACACACTGCATTTTCTTGATTTTTTTCAAGAGCTAGTCACCTGAGATGGTTTTCACTTCACAGGTGTCCCCTGTCAGGTTTAATAATGGGGATTTCTTGCCTTATAAATGGGGTTGGGACCATCAGTTGTGTTGTGCAGAAGTCAGGTGGATACACAGCTGTTAGTCCTACTGAATAGACTGTTAGAATTTGTATTAAGGCAAGAAAAAAGCAGCTCAGTAAAGAAAAACCAGTGGCCATCATTACTTTAAGAAATGAAGGTCAGTCAGTCCGAAAAATTGGGAAAACTTTGAAAGTATCCCCAAGTGCAGTCGCAAAAACCATCAAGCGCTACAAAGAAACTGGCTCACATGAGGACCGCCCCAGGAAAGGAAGACCTAGAGTCACGTCTGCTGTGGAGGATAAATTAATCAGTCAACATCATCAGAAATCGCAGGTTAACAGCAGCTCAGATTAGAGACCAGGTCAATGCCACACAGAGTTCCAGCAGCAGACACATCTTTAGAACAACTGTTAAGAGGAGACTGTGTGAATCCGGCCTCCATGGTATAATAGCTGCTAGAAAACCACTGCTAAGGACAGGCAACAAGCAGAGGAGACTTTCTTGGGTTAAAGAACAAAAGGAATGGACATTAGACCATTGTAAATCTGTGCTTTGGTCTGATGAGTCCAAATTTGAGATCTTTGGTTCCAACCAACGTGTCTTTGTGCGACGCAGAAAAGGTGAACGGATGGACTTTACATGCCTGGTTCCCACCGTGAAGCATGGAGGAGGAGGTGTGATGGTGTGGGGGTGCTTTGCTGGTGACACTGTTGGGGATTTATTCAAAACTGAAGGCATACTGAACCAGAATCATCTTGCACTGGTATGCTATTCCATCCAGTTTGCGTTTAGTTGGACCATAATTTATTTTTCAACTGGACAATGACCCCAAACACACCTCCAGGCTGTGTAAGGGCTATTTGACCAAGAAGGAGAGTGATAAGGTTCTGCGCAAGATGACCTGGCCTCCACAATCACCAGACCTGAACCCATTCAAGATGGTTTGGGGTGAGCTGGACCGCAGAGTGAAGGCAAAAGGGCCAACAAGTGATAAGCATCTCTGGGAACTCATTCAAGACTGTTGGAAGACCATTTCAGGTGACTACCTCTTGAAAAACATCAAGAGAATGCCAAAAGTGTGCGAAGCATTAATCAGAGCAAAAGGTGGCTACTTTGAAGAACCTCGACTATAACACATATTTTCCGTTGTTTCACACTTTTTTGTCAATTATATAATTCCACATGTGTTAATTCATAGTTTTGATGCCTTCAGTGTGAATCTACAATTTTCAGAGTCATGAAAATAAAGAGTACTTTTTTCTGCGTAGTGAATCCAGCAATATCCTGAAATGCTCCCCCTAAAGGAGGGTCATTTCACAATTTATTCATGTGCCTGTAAATGTACACTGTTTCCTTCTGTTCATACCTTCACAGCTACAGGCAGTAGAATTATTTAAACAAATGTTTTGAGATCTCAGGTGCAGTCAAACTCTTTGCTGAAACTAATACTTTTAACATAATCGATCTTTGAAAGCTGTTCTTCCTCGTTTTTTTTATAAGAAAATGCTGATCCGCGTAAATCCATGTTAATGTATTCTCTCTTATCTCTTATTTATATTAGATAACTGAATGAAAAGAAAGTTGTTATATAACTGGCTCACGACCCATATTCTGATATGTTGCAGTGGAGGGATTTTTGGGTCACACACTTGTCCAGCACTAGTTTATCACATTCAATGTGTTGTGTGAGCTGGATAACCGATGCATTTTTCGGACAATATAATAGGTAATGCAATAGAAACTGTCATGACGTTGTAAGCCCATACCTAATATGTTAATCGGTCCATTTGTCTATTCATCAGCTTTATCCTGTTGAGGGTTAAATAGTTCAAAGTAAAAACAAGAAACTTGTGTGACAAAAAATGAACCAGACTCAATATTAATTAAACTCAACTTTCATACTCAATTTCATTTCAATTTCATACTTAATTTTGATAACCAACATGTCTTTGGGGTCATCATGAAAAAACGTCAGCTGCCACAGTACTGACAACTGTACCACCATGTCTCCTGTTCCACATTTTTCTTCCAGAAGTTTTGACACTAACTAAATCCAAACATAACATGAGTAATATTCAGATTATCCAGTAAAATGAGTTTTGCAAGCTTAAGAACATGGTGCATTTTACCGCTAATACGCTGCTAAGGTTGCTGGCTCTGTTTCGATCTTAAAACTCTTCCTATGGCTCTCTCAGCCAGATGGGATGTATTTAATTTCCTGTCTTTAGGGATCCACAGGCTTTCACTTAACTCTATGTCCTAATGTTTCTCACACACACATAGTCTGGACAGTGTCTGCTTGTTAAGTAGGATGAAAAAGACTCTGAAACATGGTGGAAAAGGGGTTTTTGTATTTTGCAATCCTTCCTGCCTGGTGTTGGTACTTTGCAGCTGCTGCCTGAAATGAACAAATGCCATCAGCACGTTCAGCCTGTGTAGAAGCTGTTGTCTATCAGAAAAGGGGGCTGCTTTTAATAATCTCACATTCCCCACTCTCTTCCACGTTGAGGTAATGTTCGACAAAGCTTATTATCACCACCGCTTTTGTAGACAGATGGCCGGCTGGCTCGGTCTGTTCTCTTAAATTCATCAGGTGTTAGGTCATGTCCATATCTTCCCCGCAGCCTTGCTGGGTTTATTTCAGGCGTACGCTTAAAGCTTTACACTAGTTTGAGCGCCTCTGACTCTCCGACAAATGTTCCACGCGTTTTTCCGAATGATGTTTCAACATGTTCCCCTCAGCGTTCCCCACCCCCATCCGATCTTATTCTTTTCCTGTACGCACGTGTGTTTTTATAGACAAGAGGTCACCGGTAGTCAACTCTTTTTCCCCTCTCTCTCCCTCCGACTGCTTCAGTTATCCACAGGCTGTGCTGTTCAGAGACTTACTGTGGCTCAGTAAGTCATTTTATTTTATTTTTCTTGTTTCTACTCAGTGGATGATCCGCAAGGAACTCTGATCAGATTCATGGAGGACAGTGGCCTGTCCGTATTTTGCCCTTGAATATAATGAAGCAGATGGAAATAACTAACTATCCCTGGATACCTGAAGCACCTCATCACAGGAATGATTCATAAAGAGGACATGCTAACCGCGAGACATGAGAAAAAGTAGACTGTTGCTTACTGAGAAGTCCGCCAGCTTTCAGGGTTGGGAGCAATGTGTGATCTTTTCTGCTTGGACTTGGCTTATTGACCTTAATAGAAACTGGGGATTAGCCATCTTCTCATAATTGTTGATGAGAAGCCAAGGCTTGTTTTGCCTCCGGCAAAGAGGATTGGGAAGGAAGCCGTCTGCTATTTTCCTCAGAGATAGCTTTTTGAATTTTTCCTCTGGCAAGGAACTTGCGGCAATTACATAGCTTTTAATTCATTTGGAGTGACTTCAAGTGAAGAAAAGCAACCACACCAACATTTATTTCATTCATGGATTTGGATCATTTTAATAGATTAACCCAGGAGCATGCTGTTTATCTACTTGGATATGGCTCATCAAAAGGATTCAGGAATTTTTGAATAATCTCTGTTCTCCCAAGGGATGGAGCTTCGTAAGAGAGCTAAGCTGAGCAAGCTACGGAATAATTCTGGGCTTTCAGAAGATGGATCTGCTGAAGGGAGATGTAACAACAACACAGTGTTGGGGCCGGAGAAGCGTGATAGATTACGAGAGAGGGTTAGATGGGGAGCTTCTCAGCTTGGACTATCCGGTACTTTTCCCTGTTCAAACATTCTAGTCTGGTGGTCTTGGCAACAGCATGTTTCCATGGCAGCGGGGCTGTTACTCGCGGGACTGCTGGCTGTGACTCAGGCCTGGTGTGTCAACGCCATACATGAGAATCTGCTGTGGTTCTCACAGCTCACGGTAGGAGTTATGACTTCAATTATTGATAATGACACGGTCTGAACATTTAATAAACCAAGCCCGCAACAGTTGAGCTCCGACACACAGTCACTGAGTTCAAAGGCTTCAGTCAACAACATGTCACATCCTTCAGCTGCCCAATCTCAGCTCGCAGTAGGAGTTCCTGGTCCCTTTTCAAAACTTGGAAGCCAACCTGTTTCTGCTCACGTGTCACTGTCACAGCATCAGAGCTGGCAGGGTTGGGTGAGAGCCATGCTGCATTAAGGACAAAAATCCACATCAGACAATAGATAATGGAGGTTTTTGTTTATGCGGAATTATTCTTTTCATGGATGCTTTGACTGAAATAAACACTTACACTCAGTAGTGATTTCGACAAAGACAACAGTGTTAATATTTTCGAGGTTTGAATAATTTTAAGTCAAACCTCATTTGTTTATTTACTGCAGGACCGTTTGTTGTGATGATTACAGCATAACCACTGTAACAGCGTTGCTAGGATGGAGTTATTAAGTACAATCGTATATGGGGATTTTCCATTAGTACCCACTCAGCCCTCGCCAATCAACAAATCGGTTTAGGTGGTTTTCCATTACAAGCGAGGTCCGAAAAATGGGTCAAACTTCTCAAGATGTAATTTGCCTGTTATACAAGCACGAGAGAACACGAAGGGGCATCCTGGTGGGTACAGGCTGAGTGTGGTTGGACTGGTTTGGGTATTGGGCATTTACGTTGGTTATCACAGAAATAATTCAACAGACAATTGTTAACTCATTGACTGCCAGCCATTTTCAGAACAAAGAGTCCCATACTGCCATACTTTTTTGAGCATTTTGACTGATTTTTCAAGAGCCTCAGAATAGTTTGTGCTATGACTATGTAAACACCGAACACACCAAAAGAAAGAGTAGACTCTCTTCTTTCATCAGGAATTTTTTTTTGTTTCTACCTTATTCCGTTCTTCCTCGACTTGCGTCTCACCGGCGACATGTTCTCTCATAGCGAACCGTTGCTTTTTTCTTATTTGCCTACAATCTATGCTAATCTCCCATCAAAAGTGGCACTGCCACCTAGAGGGTCAATTTGTTAGTACATACTCTGTCTATAAGCCGATATTTACGGACAAGCTTTAGCAGATCGTCCCCCAAGCCACTCTCGTTGAAAAACATAAAAGACGTCTATAGACGTCTTTGGCAGTCAACGGTTGTATTTGAATTGACGTCTATAGACGCCTTTGGCAGCCAATGAGTTAATGCCACATTTCTAGAATATACAGAGTTCTTGTGAAGGAGTCCCTTTCATGACTGTCATGTTGCTGACGGCCATTCGGCGGCCTGTTTTGTGCCATCGGACCAACTCGGCTTGCTTGTAACCTTGGCCGTGTGGGTCACGTTGTTACTGTCAGGAGGCACCAGCTCCTTAATGGAAATGCAAAAAAACTCAACATATTTAAGTTGAACTGCGCTGAGTGCGTACTAATGGAAGCCCCATATGCGATTAGATGCTGTGAATTTAATGTTGTTTTATCTAAATAATTCAAACTGAATACGAATGAATGCCAGGGATTTTCTTTTAGAGAACCATGAGCAGACCTTTAATGTGTTTATTAGTCCCAGTATTAAAAGACATTTTCTAAAGAACCCTCTAAAACTAGGACTAATGATATCTTCAAAGAGCCCGGGAACACAGGCGGAGATATGCTGTTAGGTTGCCGAGGTCATTAATCTTGAAAAGATAAGCATCATCCTCCTGTAATTGATGCAGGAAAGTCATTTAATAAGTCAGTCAAGCAGTCTGTGCACCCCCCACTGTGGATGCAGTCTATGTACTCACTTGAAGATAAAGTTCATACAAAAAATAAACATATATTTTGCTTCTTTTTAGATTTGTGGCTTTGTCAGCTTAACTTTGTCAGTTTAAAAACCCATATGGCTTCATCCTTTCCATTAGTCATTCCATTGAATCGTTGTATCGGCTGCATTAGTGGAAATAACTCAGAGAATGTGTTCCCAACTTGCTTTTCAAGTTTTTTTTTTTTTTTTGGTGAGCTTGGATATCAATCATCAAGTTATTACTGGAAAAATATCAGAAACTGTGATAGTAATACTCAGAAATATGCTTTGGATTTTAACAAGTACCAGATTTTAGAGAACACATGGACCATATTTATCAATGGAGGGACAATTGCACTGCAGAAACAATTTGATGAGATCTACTTTGATCATAAAACGGATTTATCAAAGAAATCAGATGCTTTTGTCGAAGAATGCTCTTTTTTTCTGTTGGGCACTGTCACAAAGCTTTTTACTAACTGAGTATGATGGATGAATGTTTGACTAAATCTTCTACAGATGGTGATTCACTGTTTGCTTTCTCTTCTTACGCTACAGTAGAACAGTAATCGTGCATGGCAAACAGGATGTCTCCTGGGAAGACATTCCCACAGCTGAGTTACCTGTCCGACTCTTGCAGCTGAAGATTATTAGCGCATTAGCTGCTTTGCTTCAACCCTCTTTTTTTTTCTGTCATGTCTTGCCAAGATATCTATTTTCTATATTGCACAGGGGTTTGTACAACCATATTCTCCGTCTTGCTTTCAGGAAGTGGAGCGGGAGATCTCCTTTCGGACAGAATGTGGACTGTACTACTCCTACTACAAGCAAATGTTGCAAGCCCCATCAATACAACAAGGTATGGACTGAATTCTTGTGGGTATCGTGAATTTTCAGTTTTTTTTTCATGCTATGGTTTTTCATCTTTATTCTCAAAGTCTTATCTTTTGAGGCTTAAGCAAAAAAATATGTGAATCTTAGCAGATTGCAAGCATTCAGTGACCTCAGCAAGCAGAGAAATGGCTGCTTTAGCTCAGGAGGACAAATAGTCGCCTGCCAATTTGAAGGTTGATGCTCTTACTTCACGCTCCCCAGGGCCACATGTCCAAGAATCCTTGAGAGAGACAATGAGCACCACGTTGCTTACCGGTGTATCCACTGGTGCATAAGAGTGTGTGTGTCAATGGTTGAATGTGGCTTTTCGTGTAAAGGCACTTTGAGTGGTAGGTTAGACAACAAAAGTACAGTCCATCTCAGATAAATTACATGGGTGGCCAACAATGGACTTTTGCCTTTTCTAAAAATAGAAATTGCTGTATAGAGTATTTTGTTAAAGTTGTCAGCAAATATCTATAGAAATAAGAATTACAGTGTGTGCTGTAAAAGTTGAGATAGAATATCTTGTGTCCAGAGACAGAAGTGTCAATTATGGTGTCATTTGAATATATATTAGTTGGCTTTACTTTTATGTGGCAACATTTTGTTAGAAAATAGATACCTTGGAAGACCTCAGTTCTCTGAGATATATTTTTCTTAAAGATTGAGAAGTGGAAATGTGTCTGTCCAGAGTTCCAAAATGTGGGTTTCTGTTTAGGTTGAGGATCCTCAGGGCATTAAATTGGTTGTGATTATTTTTTTTCCCTAAAGAAATGAAAGGTTGAAGTAAAAAAGTTATGTATTCCTCCTTTTTTTTTAAATTTCTGGCACACAGCAAATTCCAAGTGTAATGTTCACTTTAAGGCTCTGGTAATCTGCCACATGCATGGAGTTTTGCCTTAGAGAAAAGTGCTCATCTTGGGGGAGAAAATCCCTGCTTTTACTGAGCAAAATTGTTAACTTATCTATGAAGCAGTTTCTAGATTTATTGTTAGAACTTTACTGCCTTAGTAAATAGTGCCTATTACCCACCACACTGTTACCTGGTAGTGAGAGAAATCAACCATAAGTGTAGGTAATTGAGGTCTTAAAATCCAGCTCTAGTATTCCCTGATCCCTGAACAACACATTTGTTTATCTTAAAAGTTGTGTAATTAAAAATGTTTTCACTGTTTAGGAAATAAAGAAAATTTTATTTTGCCCTAACTAAGAAAGAATTACTCAACTTCTTCTACCTTTTTCTCACTCAGTGAGTTGGGATCTACGTTATGAAGGCCCATTGACAGCTCAGCTTCAAAGCTTTCCATAAAGTCTTTTCCAATGCTGCAGAACTCACCCCGGTACGCTTATGTTGGAAAGAACAAAGCGCAGCTAAAACATGGTTAGGCCTTCTAACTCTCACTCATGGAACCCCAGAATCATGGATTTACTGCGCGGGTCTTATTGACTTTCTTTCAAGGGAAGATAGACGGTCATCTGACAATCTGGGAACAGTTCCCAGGCATAGGCCAAGGTTTGGTTAGGATCTCAACTTTAGGCACTGGTATGAATGCTTGTTTTTACTTTTTTTTATCATGGGACATTAGTGCTGTCCCATGCAAAGTGAGATGGATGCTATCTATCTGAATTATATCAGGCTTCCCAAGAAAGACTACTTAGAATGGAGTCCATATTGTTTTCTTGACAATACCTATGTTGCCAGCAGGATGACATCATTACTGGTTTTAAGAACAAATGATCTTGAATTCCCAGTGTCTTCCAGTTAAATTGATGAAATAACACCAGTTTTTCTATTAGACTGCCTGTCAAAACCAGTTGTTTTTGGGTCAAATATGAGAGTGGGGGGAGTCAATATCTTGAGAAAACTGTCTTTCTCAGAGGACCACAATGCTCTGGATATCTTTGTCTCAGTCAGCTAGATGCACTCAATGATGTTTAATTTCTTGTTCTGTTGCTAAGATATTTTTAACCTGATTCTGGTGGTCATTTCAGGAGATTTTGCTGCCCTTATTATGACCGCATGGTTATTATTTGATAAACTTGGCTATCAGTTTTGGTGGACCACTCTCTTGTGGTTTAGCAAAACAAAGCAATAGAGGAGCAACAGCAGTAGACATTGGCTGATGGAAGGCTATGAGAACCTTTGTCTTTACAAAGAAAATAACTAATATGACATGCCTACTCAATGTCAGTGTTTTTAGAAAAAATGGAACAGCCTAATTAATAACTGGTTTAGTGAGGGAGGAAAAAAATCAAGCTATTTATGGGTCAACTTTGTAAAACAGCTTTTTGCAGGCGTCATTCCTCATTGATATCTTTGAGTGAACTTTGTTCAACTCTAAAAGACAAAATGCAATTCTCCTGAAGCTTCCCTGGCATTACACCTTATGAACCCAATGACATGTTAGTCCGTACTACTCGCCGGTTTAAATAGGGATCATATTGTAACATTTTTGTCTTGTGAGATTCCTCTATTCTGTTCTTATAACCAAGATATTTACATGGCTGTAGATCATTTATTAGACTATCAATCAATCAATCAATCAATCAATCAATCAATCAATCAATCAAGTTTATTTGTATAGCCCTTTACAATACCCAAATGGTACTCAAAGTGCTTTACAACAAAGCCATAAAACAATACAAAAAGACATACAAAACATACAGAAACAACTAAAAATGCTTTAGTGGTGCAGCGCTGCAGGGCATTAAAAGCCTTCCAGAAGTGCGTAGAAAGGAGCAAACAGAAAGAGGAAACCTAAGAGACCCTAGTCGGAATTAAATGCTAATTTAAAAAAGTGGGTCTTAAGCTTTTTTAAAAAAAGGCTGAGGTCAGTAGTGGTGCGGATGTCAGGGGGTAGTTTGTTCCAAAGTCTGGGACTAAAGACACTAGCTTGTTTAGTTTATTAAGGGAATAAATGAATTTACTATTACTACTCTAAACTTTAATCCTTATTATTATTATTGCTGTTCTTCTTCTTCTTCTTGTTAAATTCTATGTTGAAAAACTGACCTAATTTTGAACTAAACAGGGCTATGGTCAATCAGTTGAGAACCACTTGGGCCTCCCTTGCTCTTGCACTCTCTTTTTACTTGTATTTGTGTCACAGGAGACACTCGAGGCATATAAAGACAAAGATAGAAAAATTAAGTGTCTGATTAGATTGAATAAATGGCAAAAAAACATAAGGAATCAAGAAAATGAGAAGAAAGAAACCAATTTGTAAAGAGAGAAAAGAGAGATGCATCTAAAAAAGAATAGGATATAAGAAAAATAGAATGAAGCGAAAAAAGAAGAGGATTGGGGCAAGTTTGATCAGACACCAAAAGTATGGAATCGTACAAGCAGTTTACCATAAATGTACTACTGAAAATAAAAATAAATGACATTATGAGTATGCAATGACACCCACTCAGTGCTTAAAGGGTGACTAAAAAGACTCTTCACGTGACTTTACTGCCACATGACTTTACTGTCACGTGACGAAAGGCAAATAGTGCAGATTGCCAGCCAAAACAACATGAATAAATGAATATGTTGAATGTATACAGGATTTGTTGTGGTAAATTTTCGTTATTGAGTCACATGGGCCAAACACTATAGCAACACTTGTGAGTCTGAGCACAGTGGTAGAGTTGGTGGACCAACCAGAGGTAGCTTATCTCATCTCGAGGTGCATAGAGATGCAACACAACAAATCAATTCCAAAATTCTACCTTCACCAGTTTGATGATGCCTCACACAGATAAGAACAAGAGGGAGTCAGTAAAACTCAATAAAACAAACTTGAGAGAATTCCGTCTTTGCTGGTGTATTAGAGAAATACTGACAAGTCTTTTTTTTTTCTGCTAAAGAATTGGTATTGATGCCACTTGAATGAGATGTACCCCCCAACTCCTGAATTTGTGAATGTTAATTGAATTTGGATTAAAATGTTTTTTTACTCGTTGGCTGATTGAATGTCCAGCTGCAATATTTTTACTATGGGCAAACTGGAAATTTTAGATAAAATCATTACTGAGAAAAAGATAGAGCTAAAATCTATTAATATGCATCATAAAAAAATAAAAAAGTGTCCTCAAAATAAGAAAAAAAGGTTTGAGCTTGAATGGAAATATACGCTTCGAATGAAGTGAGTGGAAAACGTCCCTTTCAAAACTAAAATATTTAAATGAAATGGGTCATGTGTGGGCAGTAATGGACACATGTTTATTAAAGCAGACAAAGCTTGTATTTTATGGTTTTCCATGGATCATGAAGACGACACAAATCAGGCTGGCAGATCTGAACCTGCAGCAGAAACTCAGCCCTCTCTCCCGGTTTCCTTGTCACGCTTTATTTCAGTCAAACTAAATCAATGGTAAGATATTGCGTTACTTCCAAGAGAAGTAATAAACTCTGCTGACAATACCTGACGTATTTCCAGCTTTTTTTTTTCAGATAATTCAAACGACACAGAAACAGTTGCCCCGCTGACATATCCAGCAGTTATGGTGTAACATTAATATTCAGCTGGAGTCATGTTTGCTCCCGCATAAACGAATCACAACTTTCAGCTGTTATTCACTTCACCCTAACATCAGGGGAAATATCTATGTCTTTAGCTGCCAGCTTGTCAATTTGTTTTTGTTTTTTTGTCTGCATAAAAAAAAAAAAAAATCTGCCTGCTATCACCATAAACATTCTGATTACAGTGGGGAGACATCAGAAAAGTTGTATGTAATCAAACCAAAACAGCAAGTTTAGAGATGTTGACACACCAAAGCAAGGGAAATAACTCTGTTGGTCCGTCACTATGAGCTTCACCTCCTACAATAAATAATCGGAAGACAGAAATTTTTTAATAAGTTTCAAATCTTTTTCTGTTATTTGAAGAATTTTTTTAAAGCAATATCTCCTGGTCGTTGACATTTTTCCGGTGGGAAATGACTGCTTCTCCCCTCTTAAGTTAACAATATCTTAACAGTACAACACAACTATGCTTAGTTTTTCTTTATTTTTTTCTATAGTTGAATACACTAATGGGTTTAGAGATTTATTGTGTTATGAATAATTAAAGACGCTTTACCATAGACAGAAGAAGCCAGTGTTTTCACACTATTACTCCCTTTAAAAGCACAATTTAAGTTGTCACAAAGCCATTCATAATTACTGGAAATATTGCAATCTTTATTACAGTGTGCGCATTTGTGTCAATGTGTTTTTGTAGGGCTTTCAGAGTTGATCCATGACAACTTGACAGAATCCAAGAGGACGATTAATCTCCTACAGCGAATGAACATCTACCAAGAGGTTTTTCTGAGTGTCCTCTACAGATTGTTGCCTATACAGGTAACACAAGACTCATTTGTTTGACAAAAGATTGCCCCAACAATCTTCTTTTTTTTCTCTCTTTTGGACCATTGCATTGAAACAGATTTGTAGTGAATTAGTTCTCTCAGTCACTTAATATAATCATAGAATTTTTTTTATTATTTTAATGGCATAATATCCATTGATATTGATATTGTGTATGGTGGCTGTTTTGGGAGAGTGTTTGAAGACTGTTTTGGAAGAGTGCTTTATTTTCTTTTTTGTTTCATACTGTGAGAATTCTCTATTGACTTTAGATCAGTGATTACACTCCCTCAGCTTCCTCACTAAAAGACAAGAAAGACAGGAAGTGAACAGACAAAACTTTGAAAATGTCATTGTGTTCCAGAGTGCCTGATTCAACTGCTTTTACTGATGTCAACAATGTGTTTTCTAATGAGTTTTTTTTTTCGTGTACGTGTGTGTGTGTGTGTGTGTGTGTATGTGGTCCAGTCATATCTGGAGCCAGTTTATTTCTACATTTACACAGTGTTCTCTCTCCAAGCCGTCTATGTGATCGCTCTGTACCTCACAGCGTGGCTCCTGTCTGATTCTTGGGTTGCTGGTTTGCTCACTGGAGTCTGGTATATTCTCAACAGGTTAGTAATGGCTGTATGTTTCCCTCTGTCTCCCTGTATGAGGTAAGGATGAGGGAGACAGTTATTTTCCTTTCTCATAGGGCTTAGGACTTAATACATGGATGGTGTTATCTTGAATTTGATACAAGCACTCATTTAGCCCCTTTAACCAACCATAAGGGTTTTATTTGTGGTTTACTGTTCATAAAGCCAGGTCTGAGTTTATGCTATAGACATACTGTTTGAGAGCCAGCGAATTCTGAATGTCTGTAAATATATGGTATGCATAGAGAAATCAAAGATAAAATCAAAACCATTTTGCCTTTAATTTCAATAACTAAACAAACAAACGTGCAATGTACAGCATGAGGGGATGATTGTAAGTTTGTGTATTAGAAATGTTGGTAAAAATGCCAGAAAGAAAGACTCAACTCCTTCCTCTAAGGTGATGCCAACTATTTTCAATCCATCAAGGCAATTGCCATGTAAAGCAGGAGCAAGAAAAAGAAAAAGGGTGGTGGGGCATTGTCAGTAAAATGAAATTAAACTACACAATTATCAAACTAAAATAAGAAATCCACACTTTGCAATAGTGAATGTTAATCTGATGCAATGATCAATAATTTATGGAGACATTATATATAAAAATAGTGTATAATAGCATCAAGTATAGTCTGAATTTTGTTATTACTTTCCCGGAATTTATTTTCACTTCTCAGAACATTGATCCAACTGTCATCTTTGCAGGTTGTGAGGTATTTTCACCATGAAATATTTTTGTTTAAATATGCTCAGGGGTGGCTGGGGTTCAGGATTGGAGGGTCAGTGGCTTGACTCAATGTTCTTGCTGGCCACATGTTTAAGGGTACATGGGTTAGGCTCTGAACCCCAAGTTGCCTACTGGGGTTCAGAAGAAGAAGAAGATGAATAAATAGCAATTTAGAAAAATTGTCATAGAGGCTCAAAAGCTCAAATAGCTTTTTGTCTTCTCTTGGGATTTTTTAATGGAATTCCATAACAGTGTTTTGTGTGCTCTAGTTCTGTGTCACTGAAATGAACAATTCAAACAAATGTGATATAAAATGTACAGTTTGAGATGTGACTGTTGTCAAGAGCGGAGAAAATATTGGCTTCGTCTTCTATTCATGAAGTTACTCGGTCGATGAAAAAACTTTTTTGACTTGGATACAGCCTTTGATGATGTCATAGTTCTCCCCTTTTCTACATCAAACTGGCCAGATGGCCTCTTTGAAAACCAGTACTCTTACTTTGAGTAAGTGTTTTTAATAATAAATATTGAGCTATTACATATGTTGATCTCCCTCTTTCTGCAGAGAGTCAAAGGTGGTTTACACATTGATCTCAATATATGAGTTAGTTATTTTTTTCTTGGTAAGATTTCGTAAGGCTTTACTGTCAAGCATGTTGTTGAAAGTAAGCTGAAAGTTGAAATATATTGAGAAATCCTGCTGAAAATTCCTGTGCTGTCTGTTTGGATCAATACATAGGTCAGATTTGTTGATGTCCTAAGTTGACTGTGAAATGGAGAGTCTGCCTTATTCTAAAAAGAAAAATAAACAACATTGTTTGAAACAGTTTTTCTGTAAATTCAAATGAACAATAACCTGAAGGCTCACTGAACTTTTGAGATCTATGAGATAGTATCTACTCTATCCCATCTATCTTAATGACTATCACTGAAATTAACCCAACTAATTTATTTTGTTGTTTTGGACCATGAAGACGTATTCCATTTTATTTTATTCCTTGAAAAAATAATCGAGGCACAACTGATTGTTGAATATTTCTTTCATCCATTGCATTCAACTCATCTCCACTGTCTGGATCTCTTTTTAAAAAAAATTCTCGTTTTCTTCCTCCTTTCAGGATAGATACCACTCGAGTGGAGTTCACCATCTCGCTTAGAGAGAACTGGTCTTTGCCCTTCTTTGCACTGCAGATCACTGCTATCACGTGTTACCTAAGACCTCAGCTCACTGCCTTACAACAGGTACAGTACACAAGCAAAGCTACACTAGATCAAAGCTATTGACCATCCTCACCCCAAGGATTGGCCTTGACTTGGACAACCCAGCTAATTCTCTCAATAATATACCATCTCTAAAAGTACTCGCGGCTCAGGTGAAATTGAATCACAGAGTCTGTTATTGGAATCCTTTTTCAAGTATCTGACCCCGTGTGGGTGTGTGCGCTTTTCTGTTTTTCCTCTTCAGAAGGTGATGGTGTGGTTGATGTATGTGACGACATTCTGCTTCTGCTTGACGTGGCAGTTCAACCAGTTCATTCTACTTGTTCAGGCTCTTATCATTTACACCCTGGACTGTGTCGACCTCTTAACAACTTCACAGGTATGCTTTACAAGTGCAAGGCACCGAGCTCCATAATGGCTCTAACCTCCAAATACTTGTCTAGTGCAGTCTTTTAAAAGTATTTTCCAGTCTTTCTTTGACGCAAGATGATTATAAGACTGATTTTAAAGATTTGTGGATTCAATGAATTAAGGATAATTTAAAGGAACAGTCTGCCAGTGTGTTTATACATATACACATTCCCCTATATCAGAGCTGATGTATGGGAACGAGACGAGCTGTGGTGCTGGACTGAATTACTACATTTTCAAGTAAAAATACGATTTTCACAATAAATGTTCACTATCAAGTGTAATCTCGAGGTTTTGAAAAATTAAACAACAACCCTAATTCATTATATTGCATACTTTTCCATATGGTGTCATGTCAGAGGATTTGAATTTACCACTGTGATTAACGCTGTGAATAATACAGTGAATAAACCAAACGTTTTCTTTGTCTTCAGTTTACAGATTTATGAATCATATAGTTGTTTCAGTGAGTGTTTTGGACAAGTTTTGTTAACTAAAAATGATCAGATTTTCTACTGAGACGCAATGGAGAAAATTACTAATCGTTTTCATTTTTGGGCAGCTCTTGCACTAAGCACTAATATGCTCAGTTACTGTGACCGTTTGCCACAAAGCGGAGTCTCTGCATGTGTAATTGGTAGATCTCATGTCTCAAAGCTGACCAATTCATCAGTAGCAGTAATACAAGAACATTCTTCATCACCATGGAATTAAACAGTAACAATACATCAATTCTACACTCAGAATCAGGTGGTTAACTATTCATCTGCCCTGAAACTTGAACGGTTGTATGTCCACCCTTTCAAGTTAAAAGTCATCAGCCACCAACATATTTTAACCTGAAATGACTCTTTTTGTTCAAATCTTATTTGGAGCCAGTATTCAAAGTATTCTTCCTCTTAGTAAGAAGAGAAAACACCTTTTAGCACCTATTCCTTTCCCCCCATTTTAATCATGTGGGATTATGGTTGATTGTGAATGTTTTTTATAATAAATGGTTTTCTTCCGGCCTTAAATAATGGACGAGCATGCACAAACATTACTGAAATACTATTCTGAATGTGGAAGGGTCTCAAGGTCAGAGAGCATTTTTAAAAGACTGAATTGACTGTCAGCATGATGTTTGAAGTCCAGCAATGATGGTGTTGAGTATGAAGAACCTATGTGTTAAAGTGGTGTGTTTAATCAAAGGCTTACACCACTGCATTGCACATTAGCCACCCAAACTAACATATAGGACTATGCGTTTTCTCTAGGTTACCACTCTGTACCTTGTTCAAGTGAGCAGCTTGCTGAGTGTGTGGCTTCTTCAATTCTGTAACTCCATGATATTGGGATCACTGGTGCTGAGCTTTATTGTATCCGCACTTTTCGTCAAACATTGCCAAGTAAGTTTGAAATGAACTTTAGTGCGCTCCTTGTTGTAGATATTGTTAAGTGCAGATGTTTCAGTGTAATTCAGTTCGTCATTGCTTTTATGAATGCATCAAACTGGTTATACCGATTTTGTATGCAAAGGAAGAATCTTTGAAAATGACTTCATTGGTAAGGATCTGAGAGCACTATAGAATGTGGTAAAACAAAAGCTTTATGAATGATTTTCATTCCGTGTAAGCTGCAAGGAAAAGAAGAACATCTTAATTTCCTACACTCTCTTTATCGAAGTAAATAATAATGATAATAGTAATGAAAAGAGTAATGAAAAAAAAATCTGTCTAATAGAATATATTCATCTATAAATTAATTTCAGCAGCCGGATGTTTGAATTCCATTTCCTTACAGCAGGTTGTTATTGATATTTAGGGATGTAAAAAAGAAGAGATTAACAATTAATTGCCAAATATTAAAACTTAAAGCAGCCAGGATAAATTCTGCATAATTATTTAATTATTCACTACGTTTATTATTACTAATTTAATAGTTTTGACAAGTTTTTTTTTTTTAAGTCTAAGGGGGGAAAAATAACTTAAGAAGATAAGAAAATTTGTTTTTTTTTTAGTATAGTTGATAAAAATGATAAAGGCTAATTTAATGATTGAATTCTTGTTAATCTTAGACTAAAGTTTTGGCATAAAAGAAACAGCAAACAGCAGGACAACTAAATCTTTCACCAAAACTATCTGTATCACAACTGGTAACAGATATGTATTGTTTTAATGACTAAAACTATGTTTAATGTTTTGAAGACTTTCAATGAAATTGATTATGCAGTCAGTCTACCAGATTCTGTGTAGATAATTACAATATGGTATTATCAGTGTAAAACCCTTACATGCCAAAAATGTAAAGTTCATTCAGATCATGACAAATGCATTATTTCTGTGTGCTGGTGCAGTCAAGTCTGAAGACAGGGGGCCTGCTGGTGCGTCTGGGCAAAATTATTCTCCACAGTGCTCTGGTTTTCCTACTCACCTTCATCATCAACTACTTGACCAAGGTATTTTTTCTCTTACTGCCTTACCTCCTATCCTTCTTCACACCTATTATAGCCTATTCTCTCCTCTGCTTTTCCTCTCCTTCTCTCCTCTTTTTTCAGTTTATTGCCTTCTAAATGTCCTATTTTCCTCCTATTTCTTTCCACTACTTCTTCTACTGCAGCTCGCCTCCCCTCTCGCTTTCATGATACAACCTCACTGTATTATGACAGCTTTGGTTATTTAGTTGTTTTTACATCTGAGGCTGAACTTTAGTACTGACAAGATGACCTTATCCATGTGTGTGTGTGTGTGTGTGTTTGTTTACAGAAAGCACTTCAGCTCAGCTCAGACGAACACATTTTTAAATTCATCAAATCAAAGTTTGCCCTGGGGCCGACGAGGTATGAACACGTAAACACGCAGATGTGAATGGAAAAACGGTTCTGGTATTGATCAGTCTGACATCTATCTTACAAAAACCAGGTCTTGACGCACACATACACGAATCATTTGCATATACCGTGTACCGTGCATATCCGTGGCAGGCTCTTAACTTGACCCGGAGTGACTGCATTATTCAAAAAGCACTTGTGTCACAACACCCGCGGTGTTAGTGCGTGTGAATAATAGATTGCGGGGTAACGCCACTAGACCTCCCATCGATCAGGTTGTGTTTGTGTGTTAACAACTCAGCCACAGGAAAGCTGCTCCGGGGTGGCAGATAACACAGCTCCCGGTGCAATGCCTCACAACTGGCCCTTCAATTATTCAGGAGAGGGTGGAAAATGCAAGGTTTACTCTGCTCTCTGTCTGCCTCTCCTCCTGTTCCTGTTTCTCCCACTCGCTTTGACTTATATTCTTTCTCCTCGTGCTGCTTTGTTTTGTCCCTCGAGGTTTGCACTATACTCGCGTTATCTCAAGTTTCAATTCAGGTATTTATCTGCATGATTGTTTATCAAAAGCAACAACAAAAAAACAAAAAAAACAGCTTATTTATATTTAAATTCACACTATCAGTTCAGTTTTGTCAAAACTGTTAATGTGTTTTTAGCTCTCCTCATGTAAGCGTGGCATTGTTTGTTTCTGCATTGTTGCTTAGTTGTCTGAAGTTTTAAGCCCTGTTCTTGCCAATTAGACGTTTGGATATTCCACTGCCTCAAAGCGGCTTTTAATACCCATTTCCACTTCTTCTTAATTACATTTTAGAGGCACATATTGCATTTATTTGCAAGCCTTGTTTTTTGTTTATTGTCTGATTAAGACTGCAAAGAAAGTGCTCAGTTACTAAGTTAGGAATTGCAGAAATACTGGCTCAAATACTGTATTGTTACATCTTTCTTTATTTGTCTTATTGTTTAAAACTGTATAAAACCTTTTCTAGGGTTTTCCAAGTATAACATCATAAATTAATGAATGCCATTTTTATTACCTCCAGTGCTTTTCTGTTTGTGTATATTTTCCACCTTTATTTCATATTGATATGAGGTCTCTCTAAACGGATCTCATTGTGATTGCTCAGATCAAAATGCAAAAAAATCCAGGTTTTCTCAGCACACTTCTTATTAAAATGTTAGCAGTTAGAATATGGGGTTTTCATGGATCTACATATAAGCTTGTGTCGATCAATACATGTAAATTAACTGATTTACAAAAAGACCATCTCTACTTGCTTGCATTTATTCCCCTTAAATTTGTGTTATTTACAAGTTGCTTTGTCATTTTAGAACTGTACTGAAATAAATAGTTGGTATCTTCCAAAAAAAAGTGACATGTCCAGAGGTTCAGGGATAAAATTCGATTTTTATATATTGTGTTTTTCCTTCACGATTCCTTTCTTATTGGCCTTTGACTTGTTATTGCTTCTGTACAAGCCGCTAACAAGACTTTGATAGCAAAACACTTATCACCAGAATTGATTGTGGATTAGTTTTCCACTCAGTTTTATAGTGCAGAAATCCTGTTTGAGCTGAAAGCCCATTACTGAATCAATCCTTTTTAAGGCTGAAACCGGGGTAATGAAAATTGTAATGTGACATTTCAAATATCAAGGATCACGTATTAAAGAGACTACCTATTCTTTCCTTTGTAAAGAATTTATAAATAAGAAGATCATTTAAAAACATATTTTATATACAATTACCTCAAATTAGATGAACAACTCATTACATCAGACTGAGTCATTATTTATCAAACTAAAGTTAAGGGGAAAATACAGAAGCTGGTGTGTGCAAAGTACAGTTAGAATAAAAAAGTAACCTTGACTTAAAAAAAAACTGAAATGTGGCAGTTTTCTCCAAAGGAATCGATGTTCCAGAAGGCTCAAACCCAGGTCAGACCTTGCAGTGCTCATAGAAACTGCGGAGGCCCCCCGGAGCTTCATCTCGGACTCTACAGACTCTGTGTTTGCATCATGATCAGAGTTAGTTTATGGCAGCACTAAGAAAAAAAACTGAACAGCTTATTGAGAAGGGTTGCAGGAGAGGTTCGTGTGTGCTAGGTTGGATGAAAAAGAAGACGGCAAGGAGATATACAGACAAAGCTGGAGAGCAAACTCCAGCAGAACAGTGCAGGAGATGTGTGTTCAGGGATGAAAAAGATCACAGTCTTTAAAGGTGAAGGGGGATCAGACAGACGGTTGCTTGGGCAGAGTCATAGAGCTCAAGGTCTTTTTTAGAAAGGTGCAGTTCAGATCGGCTCTCATCCTCCCTTCTTTCTTACTGCAACACTTTTACCCGTAGCGGCTCTGTTGCACCTCTGTAATGTCACCCCGCACGTAAGCCCCAGATCGTAACACAACTTCGACAACACCTCTCCCCACTTCGGGACGCAAACCGAGGCCTCCTCCGCCTCCCCCTCCAGCTTGTATGCGTCTCGGATTTAAGTGCAGAAGCAGATGGAGAAGCTGAACTGACACAAGGCTGCAGGTGCAGTGGTGTCACCATAAGAATTCTGAAGATGTGAACTGAAAAGCCAGATGGGACTTTAATATATCTGCAACTCTGCGAGGTCTGAACCTCAGCCTGAGTTAAAAAAAAACATATTTTGCATAGAGGATGGCATTCTTGCAAGTACCTAAATGTTGTCATCCCTTTCCCCTCGGTGGCAACAGACAAGTCACCTTGATTTCCCATATCACGATTACAATACTGTCCCAAACACCCCCTTGTCCCTATGTTGTATGATGTGATGGACAAAACTCTGATAGGTACACCCCTGTACCATTGTTTGGTAAGGCCATTTCATCTAAATGTGACAAAGCAGCAGTTTTGTTGCTTTGGAGCAAACACTTCAAATCATTTGAGAAAAGATACATGTGGTTGAGGACTACACAACAAACCTCAGTGAACCATGCAAAGAATAATGCATAAGTTGTTGTTTTGTGGAAAATATTGCTTATCCTCTATACACTGCAGCGATAGAAAAACCTAATTTTGTGTTCTGACACAGGCATTTTCAGCTCTGCTACAGCAGAGAACAGTGTTGGAGGTTATTCCTGCCAGCAGCAACAACCATATATTTTTTTAAACTTTTAAATAGTTTTAATTAGATGAAATAGAAAAAAATGTGATTTCATTCACTTCATTTCAGCATGTAATAAGGTCCAAAGGTTATCATTTTTGTCTTTATGAAAAAATACTTCACAATACTGAATTGAAATAACAATTAGTGCTCTACATTATACATTATACATTATACATTTTTGCCCTAGAAATTTGATAAATCTGCTCTTTATAAGCTATATATCCTCAAGCGAAATAAAAGTTTGAAAAAACAAAATTAATACAATTCTCTTTACTCACTCCTTTATATTTTCTATCCATTCCTCTATTTACTTTGTTGTGCTCCTCTGTGTCTCTGTTCCCTCCTCTCCTACCTTCTTAATTTCATCTCTCCTCTTGCAGGGATTTTGATGCAAGTCTATATCTGTGTGAGGAAGCCTTTGGCCTGCTGCCCCTGGACACACTGGAGCGCCTGGCTGGTACCCTGTTGTTATACCCCTACATTCTCACCCTTCTGCTGCTGAGTGGCACGCTAGCTCTGGCAGCACTACAGAACCTGAGGTATGTCATGGCCGGAGTGAATGTTGAATGAAGGAATGTGGTAGACAGAGAGCATGTTTTATACCTCCTTTAAAAAAAACAATTTAATATGTTTATTAGCCCAGATTCAATATCCCAACAGAATGACTATATTAAAGAATAATTTCCACTCTAAACAGTCCCAACTATTGAAAAAGAATCAGCGTTGATAATGAAATGCAAAATCAATAAGTGTTATTATTAATGTGCCACCAGTTTCAACCTTTCTGTGTAGATATTAAGATAACTTGTTTGATTGTTTTTTGTCATTAGGCAATTAAATTATTGTCTCATAAATATTCCTTGTAATTTTCCTTCAGAGGACTTCTTCCTTGTTCAAATGGTAACAGTCAAGCTTGAGTATTTTGATTTTGATGCAGAGACTTCTTTTTACTAAGCAGTCTCATGATGGTTATAGAATCACGAGACACTGAATGTACTCCATTTATCATGTTGGTTTTAGGAAATGTGGGAACGGCAACAACTTGATTGATGATAGCACACCCCTTTAATACGGTGTTAGGGTAAAAAATGAGTAAAATGTGGCGTTGATATTTTTTAAGCCTATTGTGTCGACACTCATCAATGTGAGAATGATAAATGTTGTCAAACTGAGCACGGATCTCAGCTTCAGAAGAGGAGATTTCCAACAACGTACTGTACACAGCCATTTACTCCAGCTGCAGCCAAATCACTGCTTCAATCGAAAGCCCACAGATGTGAAAATACTCCAAATGTCTGGGTGTGCAGCCCACTTACCCCGCCAGCATGAAAGATGCTCATTGGCTTTAGCAACTGCTGACTGCCTGGTCAACACAGATCTACCCCGACGACCATTTGCCTAAGATATTATGCAATTGAGCCTTTTATCCCCCAGATTGTTTCAGTAATTCAGGTAGTTGTTAGAAAGGGGCATGTGTTGCCTTGGTTAACTTTCTCCTCACAGATGGTTCCTGGATAGAATTTGCCGTTTTAGGGTAGAGGGGTGGCTTAAGGTGCTCAGGCTTCTTCCCACAACTCAAAGAGATACATGTTGGGTAATTACAATTCCAAATTGGCCGTGGGCTTTGGTAGACTGACGCTATGGATTGAAAGTCAGAGGAGTTGAGGATATTGCAGAATACATACATATAAAGTCACACCTTTCAGATGATAAAGGGATTTTAAACTTGGCAGATGAGCTCAAAATGGTTATCAGATGGCTATAACTTAATCCGGTCATAATCATCCTTGTGTCTTTGTTGGTTCATGCTCTGGAAAACAGGATACTCTACCTTTTGCATCTCAAAGCCTCATTTGCCTGTGGTGCAAGGTTAGGGCCTGCATTGAACTAATCACATTAGCATTTCAACTCACCCTCTTCTGTTGAACGGCTGGAATACTAACGTCATAGAACAAAGGGCTATTTGCCAGTTCGGGAATTAATTTAATCCAGTTTATCCCATCTCACGTAGCCGGAAGAGACATTTGATTTATTTATATTCGAATGGAAGATAGTGTCCGTCTGATTTGGTGCAGGAGGCCAAATCGTGGGAGGAACATCATTTCCTTCCACTGCAGATAGAAATGGTTTTGACTGTGTATCATTACATGTCCACTTGTGTGCGAATGGCTAATTAAATCAGAATAGTCTGAATAATTTTGAATCCACCCACCTAACATCCTGCTTCCCCTGTCAAGTGTCTGTATTTCATGTTTTATGTATCAATGTTGTTTTTTGAATCACTGTCTTTTTTTCAATCAATAGATCTAAACGGGGTTCAGCAGAGGAGAAGAAAGGAGCTTCAAATGGACAAGTGGATCCTTTTCGTCCAGATGTGGCTTACAATGTGTTGCACTCACTGTTCTATGGTCTATTGGCTTTCAGCACTATGAGGTTAGAATGTAATTTTAGAATCACTCACATTTCTACACCAGTACAACGGTAGTCTAGAAAAGCTTATTCAAAAGTTGTTGTTTTTTTTCCTTTGATGACATAAGTGCCTATAATACATTTCACCAAATGTTTAAATGATCAACCTCATTCTTTACAAAATCTATCTCAGCCCCCCAGAATTGTTCTGAGTTAAATGGAGCGTTTTTTTCTTTTTGTATGGGAGTGTTGCAAATTTAGTACCTGTGGTGGGCAGGATTTTGAATAGCCATAATGGAATGTGCTATGATGCACAATTCATACATTATATTCCTGTCAAGGTGGCCAATTTAAGTCACCTACAGAACTCCCACTAATGAAGAAAAATAAATTAGAACTGAAGCTTTTAACATTGTATGAGTCAGGTGGGGTGAAATCTGACACATTTGATGTCAGCACTTTCTTTAAAATGCTGATTAATAGTGAGTAGGCCAAAAAGTGCAGAAAGCCATTTGTTTCTGTCAGACAGCCCCTTGCATTAAAAAGTAAAAAAGTATTGAGATTTATTTCTCTGAGGCCACATTTCTCTTAGGCTCTCCTTTTGTCATGGCTCCTTGTCTCCACCTGCCAACTCCTTTTCAGGTCATTTCTGCCTCTGCAACTTCATTTCTTTGTTCAGTTTTTACTGTTTAAATTTATTTGGAATTGGTTTGGAAGTCTGATGCAGAGAGCATGTAAATGCACATGCTTTGGATCAACACTTGAAGTATACTGCCCTTGAACGAACTATATTAAATCTAGTCGCATTGAAACCACTTTTCCTAAGACTGAGACAAAGACACCAACACCATTCAAAACGGCCTCCTTCTGCCTCTTTTCTCTTTTCCAGAATGAAGTATATATGGACTGGCCATATGTGTGCGGTCGCAGCTTATGGCGTATGTGGGACTGGGTTGTGGACTCTTCTCCTCAATGCTTTACGCTGCAACACTAAGACCACGGTACTGGCTTATGCCTCCACCTCCCGCCTCATATCAGCCTGTCCGTTTTGTGTATTTCAACCATAATGGACTGAGTTTGCACAAATCAATAAGTGTTTGTATTATTATGATTATAAGTGATGAAAATCCCATTACTCTCATTTCCGCAGGTTGCTAACTTCCTTTTAGGTTCTTTGTTTTAGGTGTAATTATGACTTCCTGTTGAGACTAATTATGTTAACTCTGCTGGGTGTGTGAATGTGAAACTGCTTACAATTAAAAGCTTTGGAGGATTCCCTGGTCCGACATTAAGCTGAATCATTGTCTTCCCAGGATGTTGCTAGTGCCGCCACTAGGTGTCAGTGTGGTCATAACATGACTGCAGCTTGGATCAGATAAATGACAGTTGGGAGCAGAGCCGCTCTGTATCCTCCTTTTGTGTTATCTCATTTCGTACTTGTCTATTTGACTACTATTTTTGGTCCACCTTGCAAAGATTTATATGATCTAATTTCATTACGGTTGTTTGTTTTCTCTCTTTTTGCAGTTGAGGCTTGTCAGATATGCTGTTCCTCTGCTGATAATTGGTTGCCTTTATTACAAGGTATGCCACCTTGCTGATGGTTGATGTTTATCGCTGTATTGGCACACTGATTACTGAACCGAGGTCAGTTTGTTTAGAAAAATGACAAATACTATAAAAGAAAGGTAAATGACATAAATGAAGGTGGGGAAATTATATGCAGCCAGTGGATATTTACAGAAAACTGAAACAAGTGCTGCACTTTTATTTATTTTTCAGTTTGAGTAGTGTAAATGGCTGTCAAATATACATTTATATTCCGTGTCATAATGAGATATTTAAGACGCACCAGTAACTATGATTCTCAAATTTCTTAAATGAAAGCAAGCACAAAGTTTTCCTTAACCTTTTTGCTATTTTTCTACTCCTTAGTTCTGGCCTAAACTAATGGAAGAGTTATCGGAACTGAGGGAGTTCTACGATCCAGACACTGTGGAGCTCATGACCTGGATTAGGTAGAGACACGCATGCTTGCACGTACACCCACCACTTTCGAATCTAGAGCGCATTATATTGATGCAAATTTGATTAGCCTGTTCGGTAGATCAAGCTTCACTTTGCCTGATGTCCTCTGATTAGTCTGTATATGTTTGCGTCTGGTTGTGCTTATTGTGTGGGGGAGTCTGACTGATGAGTGATGAGAGCCGATGGGTCGCCATGAATAAGACATGGGAGTACTGGAAAGAACCCAGCTGTTGGCAGAGCTGTAACCCACCTTCGGGTCTCTGGGGCCGCTCTTTCAATTGAGAGCATCAGTCTGATGGGAGACGAAACCGAGCTGCGAATGGTTCTGCAATGCTATTGTTTTTTGTGGTTTTTTCTTTTCTTACTGTGGTATGAATCTGTCATTTTCTGCAATCTCCAGAACGTTCATGAATCTTTGATGGCACAGTTAAGCATTGTGTACCCTTTTTCTTTGGAGCTTGGAGCCAATCGGATCAGGGAAGAGCTCTGAATTTTTGTCTGCTGCTGCCTCATTTGAAGAAATTTGAAACAACCTTTTTTGGAAGCAATTAGTATCTAACTACTTTTTTCTTTTATGCAAGTGTCTTTTGACCTATGAAACTGCAGAGCTGGACCACATTATTTCTGGAAAAGAGATAATTAGTATGAAGGAGTTTAACCAAATCTTTTGCAAGATTGGGTTGTTTTGAAATGATCATAGATCATGGAATCACTTTTTGATAGATCACCAAAACATATATAAAAAATCCCTTAGGTGCTTCCCATAGATAAGAATACTCACACTCTGATTAAGTGATCTTTAATGCTTCTAATTTTCATTCCAATCAGTGCTATGACACCAGGTGGACCATTTTCAATTTTAAAAAGAATTAACTTTAATCTAATCCAATAAGACTGATCACAGAGTGGCAACCTAAGGAAATGGATATTGAGGCAGTGGAAGAGTGGTCCGGATTGTGAATGCATCCGTGTGCCTGTGTGACATGGGTTCCCTTCCCTTCACAGCTAATCCCATCAGGCTCTGAGGATTAGGGGGACTGCCTAAACGTTACCTTGGTTGGAGCTGAGAGCAGGGTTGAGCTCTAAGCTTCTTGCTGCTGTGCTAATTACATTCCAGATGAAAGTGTTCAAATGAGGAAGGGGGCTCATATCACAGGTTATTCTCCAGGTGACTGAAACCGAGGCCGTTCAGTATTATGTGGAAAGTTGATGGCGTATCCCCAGACTGTTTAACGATAAGGGGCAGAACAAGGACAGATTCATGCAAATAGTAGACATTATATTTTATGACCAGCTGGTGTGTTTATGTTAAGCTGTTAGGGACTCTTTGTGGTAATTGTAGCCACAGGGGATGTAATTTGGATCTTTATTGAAATGAAAAGTAAAAAAAAATTGATTGATTCAACGAGGCTGAAATGTCTTTAATAGGGAGATTTTCTAAGTCTCATCTTCATAGTATCTGAAATCAGGTTTCAGTCTGAGATTTTGGAGAGGATAGAGATGTTAGATAGAAATGGACTTTGAGATTAAAATATAAGATCAGAGGTAAAATGGTCCTCAAATAAGCTAATGATTTATGCCCTTGGTTCTTACCAGTACTGAAATGTGAGTCAAGACAGGTTGATGAGGGGATTATCATAATTCTCTTGGCAATCTTTCATAAGCTGTGTCTTTACTGATTAGAGGAACTAAGTTGTAGGATAACATGACAGCAGCTGGGAAGAGTTTATCTGTAATTCACATAGCCATAACTCACGAGTTTCTCTTTGATAACAGCAGTGGCTCAGCTGGAGGCTGATACTCAGTTCTAAATGGACAGCCAATAAATCAATAGAAATGGCTCGTTTTTTAATTGCCTCCGGCTTTGATTTATAGTTGTTAATGTGCAGATTTTAACGTCCCAATCCTGTCTGACTCAAACGCTCTGCCTCTCTGTTTCCCCTGGAACCCAGTTCAACTCCTTTCTCTCAAATTTCCACAGTTGTGTTTGTATTAAAACAACACCACTAAAAGATTAAGTCATAATTTGCTTTTTCCGCTCCCTCGGTAGGAACTCGGTGTTAGGCAAGATTTACTCAAGGCTTTGGATTTATTAACAGGTGCGGCATAGACATGAGTGGCTTAAGCCCCGGCACATGTTTGTTATCCACCGCTGAGTCTAGCGCAGACACGGCCAGGCACTGTCACCACCCCGCATGCTGCAGGTCACTGCAGGCTGCTGTCAGAGAAGCGAACAAACCTCACAGCGTGTTTCCCAGCCAGAGGCTTTGATGTGTTTCATTTTGAATGTTAAGAGTTTGGAAGTTACAATTGGACTGAGACTTTGATTTTGATGTGAATTTCATGACTCCATGTGAGTCACACATACAGCAGCCAAGCAGTCGACTCCTCTTTTCATATTCTTCCATGAACAGCACTCGTCGTACGCAATCCACCAAACAATGAAGCCCTCTGATAATACTATTCTCCTGAAAATCTTTCAGCGCTGTAGTCGTGTGTATTACAATTTATTCGGAAACATCCCCTGGCCTGTTTTCCTGTTCGTGCACCTCCACCTCATCCATACCCAATCCCTCCCACCCCCTCTGGGTCAAGATATACAGTGTGCTTTTGAGAATTATGAAGGCTGCAGTGGAAATTATTAATGAGAGCTTTGACAGCAGTTTTGCTGCAGATTCAGGAGGGCTCATCTGGCTACTCAGCATGGAGAGCCAATCAGAGCAGGAACAGTCTCCCATGTACAAGTCAGCATATCCAAGTGAAACACTTGCTTGTTTATACATCAAGTCATCTTTAACAGGAAAACTAGTTTATTTATCTTTGGAGAAAACTTCAACCATGAGCAGAATCAGCCTAATGTGCATCACGTTGGTTGGGTTCAGGGTTAGGCTAGGTTAGGTTAATTTTAACAATATAATTAAGAATTATTTGAATGTAAAGTAAAATAAAAGGACAGGTTTCTTTTATTTTCATTTGTATCATATAATCTTAAGTAAAAAGGCACAATATTTTCAATATAACAGAACCAGGCTACAAATAACATTTCTGACACTTTGTCACTCTGAAATGCACCTTGGAGTTCAAGTTCCTTTTATTTGATCAACTTCTATGATTTTGCTTCACTGTAAGACCATCAACCATATTTCATTCTTATGTAGATGCTCATATATGTCAACAAAACACTGGTATCAGTTGATATTCAACTTGTCAAATCAATCTACATTCAATAGAATTCTATTTACATAGGAGGTAATCACAATAAATAGCATTTCTAGCTACATCAAACAAAAAAAGTCTATGACCAAAAGTGAATTAGGTATAAGTCTGCTCTCAAAATAATTCCTCACTTTTGTCAGCCAGGAGAAGATCACTCACTAAGTGTCATCCTGACTAAGAGAGAAAGCACAGCGTGAAGGTGACATGAGTCTGATGGTTATTTTAAGCAAAGATAAGCTTTCCTCAGCATCAAATCATGTCTAGACTGAAGGGTTCTGCAATTAACAAAGCTCACCCTGACCCTGTAGTAGCACTTCAGTATTCAGCATACCACTTCACCTTTTAGTTTGCATCTTTAGTGTTAATTAACCCAAATGTACCTTAGCAGCACGCAGTTAAAAAGTGTTTTTTGTGTCACGATTGGAGAAAATATTCATGAGATGTTTAAGATGTTTTGGTTTCAAATGTAGTGTTTTTTATCTCCAGTTTACATTTTGCTCGCAATTTCTATGTCTCTGTGATTTCTAAATTTATTGTCTTATTGGTGAATTCTTTTTTTTTCTGGATTCCTTTGATCTATAATTGTGAGTAGAATTTGATCTATAACCCCACAACACTGAGTACATTCGGCAGCATGATCTTTTCTTGAAAATGATTTGAATTCAGTGAACAGATAATCTACAATTAGTGTGTCTGCCTGAATTTTTTAGTAAAATATGTAAATCTTTTTACTGCTACAGTAACAGCAACAGCTGTTCCAATAGGATTTAATGTCTAGTGAGAACTGTTAAGAGGGTTAAGCTCGGCCTCTGAAAATGATTCTGGCCTTTTTGCCCTCACTCAGAAAGGATAGACTGTTAAAAAGCCATAAAGTGTGCTTATTTTAAGTACTTGTTCATATAACCCATTCTGACATTTTTATGGCAGGGCCACTCTCATTTGTACATCCTAAAAAGAAAAAAGGTTAAGTTACTAACTCACAATGTATCTCCAGTAGAGTCTAGTCCAGCGCTAATGGAGTTTCAGTTATTCTGCTTCTCCTGTTTTGTGAATCCTTGTCCATCTGTCTGTGCGATTAAAACAAATTGATCTATTCGCTCCAAGGAAACATGCGCCACTACTAATTTGTCTATCAATCTCTCAGTGAAAATCTTTGTTTTTTCCCCTTGTTTTCTGGCTTCTTCTCCATCTTATAGACATGCTGTTTGCTGTCGTTTCTTAAATAATCCAAATTAGAAGCATTTTTGCTTCCACCATGAATAAGTTAGATGCAGCGTCTCTGATCATCACTTGTGGATGTGCCTTATACATCCCATAGTAGTTTAGGGAAACTTAAAATGGAAAGTGCAACATCCTTGATTGAACTGCATAGCTTTCAATCAGAAACAAGACTTGAGCGGAAAATGTCGGGTCTTGCATATGTGGCCTATAAGAACACTCCTAATCACTCTTTGAATCTCACCATTAGTCATCATCATGATTACCACTCAGGAGCACTTAGCTCTGGTGATGCATGAGCAGGTGAGGTGGAATCTTAACTCTTTTTGTAGGTGGAACAGAAGTGTTCATTTGATACAATCTGTGTTCATAAGAGCATTTTAAGTAACCCAAAAAAAAGAAGCTACTTAGATGAGGACATTTTCAAAGCATGCATCAGCACATTGTGTTCAGGGCTGATGTTAACAGACCCCATGTTGGAATATCACAACACATTACGTATGTATACAAGTTGATGATTTGCATTAACACTTTTGAACTGAATTATTTTCTAGAAATTCCATAGTGGAAAAAAAAACAAGTTCAAATCAAAGTTTAAACATTGCATCTGCTTTGAAGTAGCTAGGTCAACAAACTTATAGATCACATTGATTATCATCTCAGTTTAGATCCATTTCCCGAGGCCGTACAGGGCTGCATCCAACTGGTAGAGAACTTTATTATGTAGGGTCGTTAAATACACAAAACTAAGCAAAACACCAGGTCAACATACCTTCAAGGGAAAGGGAAAAAAAGAAGACTCTTACTCTACTCATACCTGTGTAAATACTTGGACAAAAAATAAAGAAATTAGGGTGAGGACACATTCTTGGTGTATCATAGCAGGTTACTTTGCTGCAGCTCAGGGGGAAGAGCAGTTCTCTGCTCATGAGAAAGTTAGTGGTTCCACGTCCAGCTCCCCAAACCATGTGTCAAAGTGTACCCCGTTGTGTGATAGAGAAAAATGTTTATCCATGTATGTGTATCCCCATTTGTGTTCCACGTTTTCTGTTGAGTTATCTGATTTGTCTGTAGAAATATTGACTCGGTGCTCTCAATTTAGATAGCTGTTCTCTTTCTTTTAAACAACATTGGTATATCCTCATTATTGTAGCAAATTACGAAGGAAAGACACATGGGCTGGAGAGCAAAACTAGAAAAGAAACTGGAGTGAAATTCAATCGAAGTTTTCTGGTGATGCATCTGTGAATAGCCTTCAAACTTTTTCCATCTCCTCCCTTATCCTTTCCTTTGTCCTTTTAGCTCTTGTTTTTTAAGCTCAAAAAGATTTTTAACAAACGGTAGTCCATCAAAAAACCCAGCTCTTCATTATATAATAGGGATATTTATAGAGGTGAATGATGTGTTCTTCTCACATGCTCTTTTGTCTGTTTGTCCACAGCACAAAGACCCCCAAGCAGGCGGTGTTTGCTGGAAGCATGCAGCTCCTGGCTGGCATCAAGCTGTGCACAGGCAGAGTTCTCACCAACCACCCACATTACGAAGATAAAGACCTGCGGGAGCGGACCAGACAGGTACTGCTGCCTACGGGCCAGCATCACACATAAAGAATTGCAAGATAGAACAAACACAGTAAGTGGAAATGCGTTTGTAGATATACGGTGGTTATTGGAGGTGTGATTGTAAACACCTGTCAGAACCATGTAAAGAGGGTTACGCTTAACCTTTGCATTTCATGGATTCTTCCTTGTGAAGACAGAGCTATGTTTGATAATCTGGTGGGTTGCTGCTTGAAAGAACATGATAAATAAAAAAAAAAGGTCCCCTATACTATAATTATGTAATGGAATGATGTGACACGCATGTTTAGTGATACGGAAATGTGATGGTTGGTGTTGGAGAGAAGCAAACCAGCTTGATACCATAGTACAATAAGAGTTATAGTAAAGTAGAGTTTTGTTGTTTTTTTTAACCTAAGGTCCACTTTTAGTTTCCACTCTTCAGCTGGTGACTCGTGTTCTCGAATACTCGAAATTTCACAACTGATGACTAGTGATATACCACTGTTTTGAGGGATTCAAGATTTTTTTTCCTCTTGGTAAAAAAAACTAATTGGAAAAACAAACTAAAACTTTTGACTATTTTCTGTTCTTATTGATGCATTTCCCTTTGTGGTGCCTATATGAAATGGTCAAATCTTTTTGTTGTTGTATTCCTATAACTGAAAAACTCCATTGGCAGCCATAACAGATTAGACATCTGTTTTTTAGATCCCCAATTTTACCCTCTATGTTGCCATGAATCTTACATTTCTGCATTTAGCAAACGCTTTTATCCAAAGCGACTTGAAAAATCCGCGTCAGGGAATCGAACCCCAGTCTCCCATGTGATAGGCAGAGACAGTCACCACTATACTATACTCTATACTATACTATACTATACTATACTATACTATACTATACTATACTATACTATACTATACTATATTATACTATACTATACTATACTATACTATACTATACTATACTATACTATACTATACTACACTACTGTCACATTAAAAAAATCATGAGTCAGCTGTCAGAGTTGCCTGACTTTTTTCCAGCACTTGTTAGTGCTTTTTACTCAGACAAATCTCCTTGCTGCCTCCACCATCCATCTAACTCTGTGAACCCTGCTAATGTCTCAGCTGAGAAACCAGAGAACAGTGTGCTATGACCTGCAGTGCTATTGTGAATTAATATTGGATCAGAAGATGTACTGAGTACTATGTGTATCCATTAAGTAGGAATCAATATAGTGCGGGAAAAAATGGAGCCAAAAAATGCTGCATTACTGTAAAGAAAAGATAAATGGAAGTGCTTTTGGTTGAGTCCATCTTAGTAAGTGTACCGGACATGCTGTCGGTTTTAGTTTCTACCAGTGTAGCTGCAGCGGGTTGTTCTAACAAAGCAGCATGATGTGGCGTTTCAGGTTTATTCTGTTTATTCTACAAACTACATAATTCTCTCATTCCGTACACGTCACATTTTTCTTGTGGTATTTTCCTTTATGAATACTCAGTATTGGATCCTCTGTGATTGTTCTTCTGTCCGACCTCCTCGTGTCCTAAATCACACAGAGCTTGTGACAAACAGCGTAAGGAAATTAGCATCATTATTCGTTTTTTGCCCTCTCTTCATTCTGTGTTCATCTTCCTCACAATGCGCAGGAAATAATGTGAGGGTCCTCTATCGGACAGCTGAGTCTATGTTTTGCATCTCAGCAGGAGGTGAGCCATGCTGAGCCACCGGCGAGGCCAGGGAACGGCATGGGGCTCATTAATGATCTGCGACACTGGTGCAAGACTTTTGGGGGCTCTGAGTTTGTTGTCATCTGTACGTGTATTTAGGAAGGCAATCTGCATAAGGGCATTTTACTAAAAAATTGTGCTTTAATGATGCCCCCAGTTCTTTTTGAGGATTAATTTGTTTTTCTGTAGAAAAGAAAAGCACACGGGTTCACTTTTTTTTTCTCCTTTCTGAATACATTTTTGCAGAATATGTTTTACAAGTAATATACGACATTTTAAAAACTATCAGACCAATCAAGCCTCTATGGAATATTTTGTTGATTGCTTATTCGATGGAGAGAGAACGGGGGACACCTTGAAATCACCAAGTGTTATGTTAAAATCATCAAGATTCTGTGATCTAGACTGGATTCAATCATCCAGATTTACACTCAGTTAAAAATGTGGCTACTTTCTCACTCTTCCAACATTCTTCTATTTAGCAAATATATTACATTGACAGATTTTACTCAAGATACTATATTGTATTATAATGAGTATATTGTGTATACCTGCAGTTAACACCTACCTGCTAACTGTAGTTTTGTTAATTTTGTTGTATGTAGTGACTTACGGTAGTTCTTTAATGTTAGCTTTATTTTATACTTATTACTTTCCCACTTTTGTGAGAAAAGAGGCGGGGTACACCAGTCCATTGCAGGGTCACACAGAGACAAACAATCACACACACATTCACTCTTAGGGAGTGTTCGGAGGGAAACCAAGCAGACATGGGGAGAGCAAGCAAACTCCACACAAAGGGTCTCTTAGTCACCCGGGGATTCGAACCAGGATCCCTTCTTGCTGTAATACGATAGTGTTGACCACCACACCACCATGCCACCCAGCCTTATTAATCCCTGAAAGTGAATTGTATTGTAAACAAGAAAGGTTGCTTTTGATATGTTTCTAGTAGTGCAAATAAGTTCTATGAAAAGGTAACTCGATTGTCGATTGCAGTAGAGATGCGTGGTAGAAATCTTCAGAAGTTACCAGGGATTGAACTTGGCTGAGGACGCCACACATAGAATCAGCAGGTACAATAAGTAAACTCTTGTGTGTAGACAACATATACCGAAATGCATAATCAACAGTTCGACACCTGAGGTGTAGAGACACTTTATCTTGGTGACATAATCAACCTTGCACCATCTGCTGTTCACAGGCTCTTTTAGACCACCTCCTTGAATGTTACTTTTTCGTCTGCAGTTTTTCTCTGCTCATAGACTCTGAGATAAAGGTGCGAGTCAAGAGTAAATAAAACCGCTTTCCTCAGGCTCCTGCTGTTTCTGTGGTTCCAGGCATTTCCATCACATATGACTATGATCTCACTTTTTCTTTCACGATTTCGGGTGGGAATGGTTTAAACTTTGTCCTCATTGTAATCATGTAAATGCTTGGAACTGATGAGGTTTCAGTCTTTAATTGTCCAAGTTTGAATAAGTCAGCCGTGAACTTCACAGAAGAGCTCTGTTGGGGATTTTGATGTTGTTTATGGGCTTATCTTTATCTGAGGGACGCTTTTGGCCATTAGCCAGCGGACTTTCTTTTGTTTATTTATACTACAGTTTCTTTTTGTTAGATAAATCCTATGCCGTGACTTACCAGAACCAATGTTCGTCCTCAGTTTGTATGGCACAAGACAGACAAAAGGCCAATGAGAATCTCTATCAGAAAAGAGTTTCCAGGTGTGATGGACATTTATCTTTTTGGACTGGCCTGCCCCCTACAGAAGGAAGGCTAAGTGCAACCAAGTGTTATTGGCCAGTGCCATCTGACATGATCAGGCCAGCTTCCAATCCATGCAGGTTCCACTCGGATCTGATAAGAAATTTGATAGATGTGTATCTAATATCTCATAAGAAGAAGAGGGATTTTGAAGTACATCTTGAGACATAAAATGAGTTCAATATCGAAGTATAATTTTTAACATAAACAAAACTGTTCGTAAACTATATGAAATCCAGTACTAAACCTAGTAATAAAGTAAAACAGAGCCAGACTCTAAAGTTAGTCAATATAAGTCAATTCTAACAAAAGTTAGTGACACTTTCCACGACAAGCATGCCTACTGAAAACCCTTACTGTGGCCGCTGTGTGCACCCAGATCTGAGTTGTATTCCTTTCTAGGGTAGTGATGAAACAAACAGCTACCACTGATTATGTACAAAGAAAACAGTATTGTTTGCTACATATGATTGAAACCGCCGAAGTTCAACACTGGTGTGTTTTCGCTTTCTAAAGTGTACCGTTTCACATTGGATTTCACTAAACAAGTCCTGATTTAAATTAAACCGACTCTTTATTAAACTGTCACCCAAGAAAACAAAAATACATTTGCCTGTTTATTGAGTTCCAGGAGAGGCTCTCTCCTTCCAACAATATTGCCGTTTAGAGGCATAAACCGAATTAGCCGTCTCGGTTAAAACCCAGAGTAATCCATTCTTTATTATGTTTGCGTTTGCGTGTGTGAGCAGGTGTATCAGGTGTACGCCCGCCGGCCCCCAGAGGAAGTGCACGACATCCTGAGGGCGGCGGGGGCCGACTACGTGGTCCTGGAGAACAGCATCTGCCACGAGCGGAGGCACAGGAGGGGCTGCAGGCTGCGGGACCTGCTCGACCTGGCCAACGGACACGTGGGTGCCATTTCTCTCACGCGTTTTGGCTGCGCGTCCCCTCTGTCAACGTCTGTGGGCGAAAGCTCTCAGCCTCCGCAGAGAGATCAATAGCCCCCCCTTCCTTATCTGCGAGTCTTCTTTTTGCGGCATTTTCAATTTACTTTGAGTTTGATAACCTCTTTAAAAATATTTTCAAAAGAAAAAACTTTTGTGAATGCCACTATTATTACTAGTATTACTAGTAACAAATCATTTAACTGTGTAGACTGAAGTTTTAACCGTTTTTTCAAATAACAGAAAACTAGTTTTGGAGAAAATAAATGATGTCGCCGTGCATGTTTTCCCTAACAACAGTGATTTATACAGAAATCTTGACCTAAATGAGCATCATTGAAAACAGTTTGTTCTTATTTTGTTTTTATGTCACATGTTTGGGTTTTGAAGTATTCATTCAACTCACCCTCTCCCTGTGTGGTGCTGTGTGCACCAAGATGAATGTCACATTTATTGGTTTTTAGCTTTTAAGATAAGCGTTCTGTGACTGACGTTTTATCAATACAGCAATCGATATTCCCAAATCAGTGCATTTACGAAGACCTAAGTCCCCTTAAGGCTCTGTCCTTCCCAATGCCACGCTGCAGTCATGTCAGAGTTTGTGTCAGTAGCAGCTGGGAGCATCGCAAAGTGAAATCAGACCGGATAGAAAGCTGCTGATGACTTGTCTTTGCTTCTCGATGATTCTTTGATAAAAAATTCAGCTTTAATGATAACCACTAGATACACACGCGATCTAACATTCTCCACGCCGCCTTTGATGATGCGCTTGCTCTCTCGTCAGATCATGGATGGGCCGGGAGAGAACGACCCGGACCTCGTCCCCGCCGCCCACCCTCGCTTTTGCGAGGCGGTCAAGACGGAAGGCACGACTTACACAGCGCTGTTCACCAAAACCTTCGAGAACAAAACCTTTTATGTGTACCGGCTCAAGAAGAAGCGTAAAAAAAGCGTCAGGAGCTCGTCGGATCCCAACGTGACTCAATAGCAAGAGCAAGGTCACCAGAACCAGCCCATTAATGACAGAGTGAGACAGAAAGAGAGAGCGCGGGTGTGAAAGCACTGAATCTTCACCGCTCCTCTTTTTTTTCCTCTCTACGCTGCATCCAGCTGTGATTATGTACTTTTTTAACTTTTTTTTTTTTTTTCTTCAAACACATGGTTTGTGTGGACTGTGGTGGAAAAGCAGTGGGCCAATCAAGTTTTGGCAATTGAGTCTCTAGGGAAAAGTTGAGCTAGTTCTTGGAGGGATGTAACTTATGACTGACTTTATATATTTCAAAGAAAATGGGGACGGACAGAAAAAAAGGCTTCTTAGGTTTCCTTTGCCAAATTTGAGTTTTTTTAAAATGCCATATTGTTATTGCCGCTCTGACTCGGCCATTGGTTTGTAGATATTTGGTACTGAAAACCTGCAATTTGATTGATTAGCACTAAGGTACTAGGTTAGTTTATAGATGTAACAGGTTTAGAGAAATAAAAGCAGTTCTGTAGGGAGTTTATAAATAGGAAGATCTATTTTTTAAGAAATGATTTAGATCTTATTGAAGATGACTGAGATTTTAGCAAATTTGAAGACCAACAAACTGTTTCCTTTATGAAGAAATCGTTCCAACACAGATCTGTGCTCAGTCTCCAAGGGCCTTTTAACAGTGTTATTTGATTATTGGGTTCCACCGGCTGCTCCTACCTTCTTCTTCTTATCGTGCATCTTAATGCTTTTCAAAGTATCCGACATCCGTTACTTCAACTTGCAGACTGGAAGAGGCGAGTGTTCAGGAGAATTTGGGTGCTTCAGTAGAACATTCTGCACGGGTAGAGATATTTTTCTGACTCATTTATAAAAGGAAAAACAATCTATTTAGGAAGGAAAGGAAGGACACCCTTTCTCAATATAGTCGGTCATGTCGTGCAAGACAACTTTTTCAGACGGATAGACAGATGGATGATTTTGTTTATCCCCAAAGGGAAATTAAAACACTACCAAGCCAAGACTTTCAAGTGAAAATTACAGTCACAAGCGGGATGTGTGTGGGTTAGAAAAAAAGAACTGTAAACAACTTTTGCTAATTAGTTTGACTTAGCTAATGCACACATCCAGGTCAATTATAGGTTCAGGTAGAGTTTTATCATTTAATTTAAGCACAGTATTTGTCCAAGTAAATGTGCACAAGAGGGATTTTTTTTTTAAATGACCAAAATATGTCAGATTTTGCAAACAGTGTGAACATTTAAAGCAAAATTCAGAAGGGGATTTGTGCAATTCAATGCACACATGTTGCATATAAGTTACCGCAATGATTTTTGTCAAAATGTACTGAAGAAAAAAAAGCCTTAAGAAACAGTGACTTGACATATAAGATACAACACAATGCAATATTTTCCCACTGGGTAAATAAGTCTTAGACTGTGCCCAAAAATGCCATCACAATTAGAATATATACTCTATATTAAACAGTGAGTTAATTATTTTAGTTTGTTTTGCACCATATGACCAACATAACAGAAAAATATAGGAAGAAAACGATTTTTATTGGGAGTTAAACAGTGTTGATAGAAATTTGATTGATTTTACAAAAAAAAAAGAAAAAAAAATAGAAAAAGTGGAACGTGTGTGGGGCGTACAGGCTCGTTTGAGGTTCAAATGCTGGAAAGAGTCAAACCCCAACCCAATTACTTGGATGTGCCAAGTCTGGCTTTGAGACCTAAGATTTTTTTTTACCATTATGTTTACATGCATTTCTAAAGTTCAGGGTCTGGTCTTACCATGGCTGTAATTCTTTTTCTTTTCTTTTTTCGGTGTTGTAAACGTACTTAATGGCACACTTTGGCTGCTGTGATAAATGTTACCTTTTTTTCCCCTTTCAGGGTAAACGAAGGCTAATTGTGTCCGTCTTTCATGTTTTGCTGTGAAACAGAGGTCAGAGCTGGTTCCTGGTGATATTCGTGACGTTGTTGTTGTGACTGCTGACATGTTTTTCTTTCTGTTTGCTCCGTGACTCTCATCAACGGCCGTCTCAACCTTTTCACTCTCCTCTCTCTCACCCGCAAACACACATGAATAATGTAAGTGGCGAGGAAATTGCGGCAGGCTGACAACTGCACTGATCCCCCCACTGCAATCTAAAATAGTTTGGGAGAGGGGTGGATGTGGGGGGGTGAGGAAACACTTGCATATCAGACGTTGTGGTAAGACAAAAGAAAGGATGAGTAGGAGGTGTATGAGACTCAGAAGGCTTCTGTTTCAGAGGTCCAGAAGAATAAAAACAAACCAAAACACAGGTTTTCAGTGACTTGAGATCCTCATTTCATTTTGTTATTAAAACTAAAGGTAAAAAGAAGAGGTAATTGAAAAGGTAGACCTGAATCACTTGTTTGGCCAATCAAAAACTGAGCCTATTTCTTCTTGCATCCCCATGTTCTTATATCCGTGTACTTTTTAGTAAAGGACCTCTGTCTTTGGTAATTTACACCCTGCTGCTCACAGTTGTCACATGAAAGCGTGTTGTTGGTTAACTGGGTCGGCCTCATTCTAATGCATAGCAATCAGATTTTTTTTTTGGGTGGAAGCAGAGCTTGTTCTTCCCCCGTCCTGCCATCATGTTGGATGTTTAATTTAGAAGATGTTTGATTGCTTTATTCGAGAGCAAAGTGATTCCATTATGCTTTCTTAATAAGGGTGTACTAATCTAATGTTTGCTCAGCACTGGTAATTTCCATACATATTGGGATTAGTAGTTCATATAGAGACTTGCTTTTTTTCCCCTTTTATTATTATAATGAAAAGCCGATGAGGGAAGCAACAAGTCCAAACGTACAATTGTTCTTTTTTTTTAAAGGGAATTCAAGGGTGGTGCTAGAGTAAGTAACGTCTTTGCATCTCATAAAGTGAGATTTCTGACGAAAGGTTCCCTGCTGTACGCATTTGAAGAGACAAATGTCTGAATTGAAGTCCAGTGTGACTTTGGAATTATATCTCATTTTAGAAACTTATTACTCAGCTTGTTTTTTTTGGATGTTGTTTCGTTACATAAAGAGACCACTGTTAGCTTCAGTTCGCTGTCTCCATCTGAACAATATAAATGCGTCATGTGCAGCTACCACACAATGTAAAGAAACATCTGAGGGTACACCACAGTGTTTGCGTACTCGCAGATACGGTCTGTTTTTTTTTTTTTTCAGGTGCATTGAACATGCAAACAGAAGTCAGGCACCTCTCTTCTTCAAGAATGCCAGAATACGAGTGTTCTCCTGTGGTTTATATGAAAAGGAATAGTTGAAAATGCATTTAGGTGCCTTTGGTCACTTTCCAATTCTTCTCTACAAATTTGCCAAACTCTTCGTACCAAGCTAAAGTACATTTATAAAATAAAAAAAACAAGTCAATGTTTACTCTGCAGTCATATATTGTCATGCCAAGCACAGTATCATAAGAAGGCCACTTTTAGATGTTGTATTAGTAAACACATCTGTAAAATGCAGTTTAACCAATAAAAGATTTTATATGATCCCAGCGATGTTGTTTTGCTTCTCGATCATTACGCAAAGCCTTCTCAAGTGAAAATTCTGTCTTCTATTTTTCTCGTTCTGCTCGCAGTGCACACTCATGTGTTTGCCAGTCCGTTCTGTCACACACAGATGCTCAGTCAGGACCTTCATCATCACTTTTAACCCTCAACATGTGATTATAAGAGCCATGAGACCACAGTCCAATGTTCTGATCCTATGGAAAACAGGGAGGCATCCGGTATGTGTTTAGGGTTGATAGCGTGACTATTTTAATCCAGATGACAGTTTATTTTCAATCTATGAAGAGTATGGGAAAAAAAAGACAAACCACAGAAGCAAAGAAGGTTCTGGTGTTATTAAACTTCCCCAAACTAATATTCCAGTCTCTCTTTTACGATGCATTTTACAATGATTCAGTTCAGTCTGGTGCAAATAAACGGCTTTATTGAGAAAAAAGGGATCAAAGCAAATACAAAACACTTATATAACTGTCAAAAGCTCGTCACCATCATGTTGATAGAAAATATGTTGTTAGATTTATTTTCTCTGAAGCTGCACATTTCAAACCTATGTCGCCTTTTCTTTACCAAAAGCAAGACTTATATGGAATCTATCTCTGTATTTACAAATGAGGTAAAAACATTAACTTTGTTCACGACAAGCCTGCACCCAGAACACAACATTTATGAAGCCGTTTTATGGTACAAATGAATGTTGGTGGGGAAGTGAATTGTTGCTCCTCACAGCTGCCGAGAGAGAAGTAAAGACTGAAACTTCTTCATCTCTTCACCTCTGTGGCTCAGCCCCTCTCAACAGAGGAATAAAATACAAGCACCCCCCAAATCCCTACAGTCTTGGAAATAAAGGAAGGAGAAAAAAAAAAGAGGGGAGTAAGCCTTTCAGGCACCACTCTTATATTTCTAAAAAGCATCGTTTCATCGGCTGAAAATAGCACGTTTCCGGAAAGCTGAGATCTGGGATTCAACTGCTCTCAAAGTCCACGCGGTCCTTTATTTTTTTTTTCCCAGTATGACAGCGAGCCATCAGCTCCCATTAGGATTAGTAGCCTGACGTGTTTTCACACGCTCCTACCCTTTAACTGCTCCGCCGACAGACTCCGCTCTGCCAAGATGAAGGCAAATAGGGAAACAATTCTTGATGACAGCGCTGCCACTACTTCCAGCTGAACTCGCTGCTTGTATTGCCCAGGAGATGCCAAAGCTGTCTCGGTAGAAAAACCGGAGGGCAGTTGGCTGTAAAACTAACTGTTGCAGCACTACGGCACACTCGTTGTTTGTTCTTTGACTCAAACTCCACCCTGTGATCAACTCTTTCATATTTATGCTTATGCATTTAGCAGATGCTTTTATCCAGGGCGACTTACAAAGTAAGGAGTT